>OX235273.1:9498945-9535011 GCA_944472155.2 Trichobilharzia szidati
TGTAGCCAGACATCCAGGACATCCAACAAGCCCTTTGTCCATACGTCTGCCGGTGAGCTCCAGTGAGCTTCATACGCCAGTCGTTGCAGGTTTGGAATCAGGGTTTAGCCATCTCCCCTAGACTGTCATCCAATGGACTGTCAACCCGGTGAGGAGCGCCGGGCATCCGCTTTCGCCCTCTCACTTTGGTGAAGAACACCTCCGCCACGTGAAGGCAGTGAGTAGGACTTCCTCAGGGGAGGCTATGTAAGACGCCCGGTCATATGGGAGCATTTCAAGAGGTGTGCGGAGGGGGGGCCAACCCGCAGCGCAAGGCACCCACCCCTGACCATCCTGAGGCTTTGGAGGGAATAGCTGTCTAGCAGTACTTTCAGGTGGTTTTCTAATGAAATCCTCCAACCAACCAAACAACCAAAAAAAACAAATCCCTACAAAAAAAATCAATACTTGATAATTAAAATTAACCAAACATCACACAGATTAATAAAAAAAGAAAAATAAGACAAACAAAATCATCATCTCTATCCATCTGAGCTACAACTTGTTTATTATTATTATTATTTCAATACACATAGATAGATAAATAGATAGATAGATATACCTATTGCTTGCCAAATAATGTTTACTAAAACCACAATAATAATAATAATCATAATCATAATAATCACATAATATGCATCTAAAAAAGAACACAGTCAACGATTTGTTTATCTAACACAGCCTTTCTTTTTTATTTCATTGTACCCACTCATAATACCACACTACTCTACTGGATTAGAGTGTACAGTATATAGCAGAGAGTACAACAGAGCAGACTAGAGTAGAGTACAGTGTACACTCCCTCCCCAACACTATGTCCCCCTCCTTCTCCTCCGCCTGGCCCTCTCCACCACGCTTACCTTTTCTGATCTTTTTCACATCAACAAATGAAGAAGAAGAATAAAATCGACAATAACAACACGAACAACAACAAAACACTTCATCAAACAAGAGTAATAATAGACAAAAAAATAACCAGAAATATTCTCTACGGTTATCCACAACATTAAAACTGTCATCAAGATGATGATGATGATTTACGATAACTGATAGACAACAACATAATGGTGTGTAGTCATAACACACTAGCTCCACACAGACACTCTCCAACACATACACACAGAGAGACCAACAACCAAACACACTCAAAAAAGACGTTACATAGAGTAACAGGTTTCAACCTGTTACCTGTTACTGAAGATACAATGTGACTGTTTGGCTATATACATGTGTGTGAGGGTGTGTGTCTTGGTGGTGGTTCTACGTGAGTACACATGTTTGAGCATACAGCACATATTCTCATCAACAATATCATCATCATCGCCCTCGTTGTTTATCATCAATCAAGAGTACTATGTTGTAATATGTATGAGAGAGAGATAGAGAAATACACAGAGAAAGCTGACAAACGGAGAGTTTAAACATATCCACACACACACACGCACGCACGCACAAGTACACACACACACGGACAGATGGACGGACAGATGGACGGATGCACAAACTCTTCTCAAGATATAATACACATGCATATTACATAATTTGTAGTGTAACGCGTATACTACCCTCACTCCTTCTATGTCGGTTATATAGATACTACATGTGTAACTGAAAATGAATGAATGGATGAATGACTAGAATAAGTGAATATCTCTGATAGACAGAAACTGATGATCCATAAACTCAAATGTACACACACATTACATTACTGTCTTTCTTTTCAGATAAACAACAATATACACATACTAGAGAGCTTAAATCATAATCCATAGCAGTATGACCAATATTATTATTGTTATTATGACTGTCATTATTATCACAGTGAGTTATACTTACATACTCGTATAGTAAAAAAGAGATAAAACATAGAAGAATAGATATAAAATGTGAAAATAAACGAAGAAGAAGAAAAAGAAAATAAAACGAAATGAGTATTTCTCATGTTGACCAAGAAGTTAATTCACTCACTCACTCGCTAACCAACTAACTAACGGATGAACTAGTTAAACGACTAAAGATACGAACACATTGACTGACTGAGTGCGTGAGTGAAAGAGTTGAAGAAACAACCAACACTATACTACACCAACCCACAAAAACATAAAACACACACACAAAGTAACGATCAAGTTATAATGTAGGCTTCAAGAAGAAGAAGGCTTGATGATTTAATGGACAGATCATAATGACGGTTACAGGACAGCCGGATGTTTCATCCTAGTTCAAGACTTTTCATTTGGACGCTTCCATCCACCCACTGGGGTTCGAGAACCCAGAGCCTTCCGGTTACGACGCGAACTTGCACACCAATCATTCAGCCACTGTGGGATCTGAGACTCAATGTCTTCCGTGAATTTCATCTTCTGCCAATTCGTGATATACACGTATACATGCAGCGAAACTACAAGCCAGTGGCTGAATGGTCTACGAGCTAGCCTCGTAACAGGAGAGTCCTGAGTTAGAACCTCATCGACTACTGGTGCGTACTATTGAAGAGTCCCCAACTAGCTGGGACGAAACAGTCAACTGTCCATATTACTCTCTGATTTTTCCAACAGTTCTCTAAGTGATGTCAGCTAATGATCAATTATGTAACCAACCAAATTCCTGCAAACCACCACTTGATGTATATAAATATTTATGTTCATTAAAAATTCTTTTATCCCTTTAGGTTCCCAGTGAAACATAGGGTGCCTTCAAGCTAAAGGCTTGAAGCTTCTTTAGCAGTGGCGATTGTTTTTATAGGATGGGATTGCTAGCCTCGTGCCTAACCTTCCCTCTTTATCTGTCTTACTACTCGCTTAGCGAGGTAAAGGAGTACCTCGTCGGCCGGGAATCGGACCCGGACCACCTGTGGCGTGGTCGGCGAGCACTCTGTCACTCTGTGCCACCGACGCATATTCATTAAAATACTATGTGCTAAATTACAGATATCATATAAGTAATTCAAATAGTAGATCCAAATAGAAGTCATTAATAAAACCATTGCGTCGGTGGCATAGCGGTTAGGACGCTCGCCGACCATGCACATGGTCCGGGGTTCGACCCCCTGCCGACCCACACCTGATATCTATGGTTGGCCTGCAAAATTTGGGCTACCGATATCACACGCTGAAAGCTCCATACTTGTACCAAAAAAATACGGTGTGGAATCAAGCTGTAATCAAAAAGAAACCTCGTAGGTATTTCCTTCTTCGAAAACACAGCAGGTCACGGCGTCTTCATTGTCCTTAGCATAGTACAGTGACACTAAATGTAACGGCAGAAGATAAAAGAAAATTGGGAATAGAGTTCAGCTAGGACAATAAATTCTTCTGATTGGTTGGATGATTAACCCTGATCGTTAAGTGATATCGCGTGCCAGGCACACTCGAATGCTATCGATGCTGAGTTGGGGGATCAACCAAGATCTGACAACAAAGAAAGTTATGTGGTGGGGATACTGCTAAAAGGTTCTTTTTTGAAGATGTACAAAAGGAACTTAAATCATAATCCGTAGTAATATTAATATTATTGCTATCATTGTTAACTACTTACATACTCGTATAGTAAAAGAGAGAAAACATATAAAATGTGAAAATAAACGCAGAAGAAGAAAAAGAAAATAAAACGAAATGAGTATTTGTCATATTGACCAAGAAGTTAACTCACTCACTCACTCAATAACCAACCAACTAACTAACGGATGAACTAGTTAAACGACTGAAGATGCGAACACACTGACTGACTGATTGAGTGAGAGAGTGAGTGAATGAGTGAGAGTAACAGAGAACGAGAGAGAGAGAGACAGAGTGAAGATGTAACCAAAACGGCGACCATCAAATGTAAACTATGCACAATGACGCACACAAACACACACACGCACAAACACATCATGAGAACACTATACTCACTACGAACACAAGATACACACAATGTAATGATCAAGTTGTAATGCATACTAACGGAAGGCTTGATGATTTAATGGACAGTTGAGTATAATTCTCATTAAAATACTCTGTACTAAATTACAGATATCATTAAATTAGCTCAAATAGTAGCTCCAAATAGAAGTAATTACTAAACTCATTATTAATTAATAACACTACATAACTAGCAATTATTAGTACTAACAATAATTGTTCACATTGAGAAGCGAAAACCTAATGAGATAATATATAAAATAAATCATCAGGGCTTACAAAGTCAAACGCACTATCTCACTGAATAGTCTTCTCTAATCACTGATTCATGACACACTGTGGAATTGGTTTAGGATTAGAGTTCAGTGTCTCACAAACGACTTGGTACAGTCACAGTAGATTGGATAATGCGACAAACAGCGGGGGAATGAGGAAACAGGCATAAAATGGACTCACACAAAGAACTTGAAGGATCTGGACATCGCCGATGATATATATCTGATTTCCCACAAACTGGAAGATATGCAAGCGAAAAGCAACAATTGGGCAGAAGAAGCATCAAAGATAAGAAGGACTTCAGGTGAACATAGAGAAACAGAGGTGATGAGGATTCCTGGACAAGAACAACAACAACAACAACAACAGACAACAATCAGCACAAAAGGAAGGAACCTGAAAGAAACAACCTCCTTTACCTACCTGGGAAGCATCGTTTCAACTACAGGCAGACGGAACTGACGAGGATATTAAAGCGAGAATCGGAAAAGCAAGACAAGCTTTCATTACTCTCAAGTCTGTGTGGAGGTCAACAGTAGTACTGAGCATTAAAAATAAGATCCGGATTTTCAACTCAAATGTGAAGTCAGTCAGTGCTACTATACGGATCAGAGACTTGGCGCGTCATAAAGAGCATCTCAAACAAACTACAGACCTTCATTTACAGTTGTCTTCGCTTAACACTCAAGATCAGATGGCCGGCCAGAAAAGATCAGCAATAGAGATCTCTGGCAATGAGCGAACCAACCCAGTAGGAACCGATTGTGAAACAAATAGGCAGGAAGAAATGGAGATGGATTGGTCATACTCTGAGGAAACCATCAAGTGACATCACACGCCAGACCATCGCTCGAGTGGAACCCGAAAGGGAAGTGGCGAGTTGGTCGTCAGTGCGAGGGGGGTGACTTGGAGGAGGTCATGTGAAGAGGAGATGAAAACGTGTGGACAGACTTGGATCCAGGTGAAGACTCTAGCAGAGAACCGAACGCAATGGAGACACACGGCTGAAGCCCTATGTTCCTGTAGGAATTAAAGGAAACAATAATAATAATATGTTATGATTCCCATGGATTCCGAGTGGAACATCATAGGACTTCAACAACACATCTACACTTTGTTCTATTTTCTGCCCTCCTCTTCACAGCTGGGTTCACGATTGATTGTAATATCTCTCATCTCCTACAAATGTCACCAACGCACCAACGACGACCTGCTCGTCACGTGCTTCCTATTGGGATTCCAGTCGAGGGATAGCCTGCATTGTGCACGTTAATGCATTCCCGATCAGTCCATCTCCATTTTATCCTACATATACGTCCAGCAATCGGCTCTCGCCTGTCGGTTTGTTCCTACCCAGAATTCCTTGTTGCCAATTCTTTCTCACCTGCCGGCTGGCTGGTTGGCCATTTGATCTTCAGTATAGAGACAGCGAAGGTGACAGCTGTTGATAAAAGTCTGTAACCTGTTGGAAATCCTTTTCGTGACCCCCTAACCAAGTTTCTGACACGTATAGAGGAAGTCACTGACTGACTTAACATTTGTTTTGAAAATACGAATCTTGTTGCTTATACTGCTGGGTGCAGGAGATTTTCAAACTGGTCTCATGTTGTTGAAGGTATATCCTGCCTTTTCGATTCTGGCTGGCTTTGACATCTTCATCCGTTCCACATGTGGTTGAAACCATGTTTCTTGGCCAGATAAGCGAGGGAAGTCACCTCTGTCAAGTCTCTTCCGTTGATGGTGATTGGTGCTGGTTGTTGTTGTTGCGGTTGGTTGGTTGGTTATCTTCATCACCTCCATCTTCTGTATGTTCACTTGGAGTCCTGTCTTCTCCGTCTGCCTCTTCCGCCACTTTATTGGTTTTCACCTGTAAGTCTTCCAGTTTGTATGAGATAAACCATCCACACACGAAATCAAGATCTCCTAGAGTCTTCTTATCGGCGGCTTGTCACCGAAAAAACCATTTGCAAAACGCTTTCAAACTTCCATCAAAAACTGCCTTCCCTCCACAATGTAAATCAGATGACTGATCGTCGAGAAAGGCTAAGCAACATAGGGAATTCTGTGAACGAACCAATCAAGAACCTATCGCCCACATATAAGAAACATACCAAAGAAAGTGGAGATGGTTCGGACATACGCTGATATGAAATCGTTAGGCGATATCGCGTGCCAGGCGCTCTAGTGGGATTCGATTATGTATAAGATTTTATTTTGATATATCACACAGTGTTATACAGTAATATTTACCGATGACCACGTGTCGAGCACAATTTATCACTGCTATTCATAATCATATCAAGTCACTACTCACACAACTTTTTTCCTTCATTTATATACATATGTGGAATCGATTAAATATAGGAATAAAAATCAATGTGGGATAATGTACATTCAGCATTATTAATATGAGTGTTATTGATCAACTACAATAAGATGGGAAATAAGGCGAGTGTTTTTGTAGTCAAAATAAGTTACTTGTTAGAATGTTGTGATGTGCTTGAATTGAAATAGAATTTTGAGATTATTTATTATCCTCTTCTGATTTGACTGACTGTTGGTAATCATACCTTCCACATCTCTGGTATTTGCATTGAGTCATTTCTGTTGCATGTGTTGGGTGAACACTCAATGAACCAGGATTCAGTAATCAACCTACTTCTCTCTCCACCTACATAGATTACTTCTTAGAATTTAAACCCTCTCCCGCCTTGCTATTGTGTGATTGTGTGTTAATGCATGAAGGGCAATGTAGTGCTGAGCTTTTATCCTAAATTACTCATCTTCTCGAGGTCAACCATTCTTACCTTAGCTAAATTCTTATGTTCCGACAATCTGATTACCCCCACCCGATCTGCTAGTTTGACCTATATAGTTGACCTCACAGTCATTACAGTGTATTTTGTAAATTATATTATTTTGTTTAATTGGGTCCACCGGGTCTTTTAGCCTACAGAGCTTGTCCTACCTGAGTGAGTTTGTAGGTTTGAATGCCACCCTAATTCCTGCTTTGGTCAGTTAATATTACTGTATAACACCACTGTATGATTTATCAGAATAAAATCTAATCCATAATGGAGTTATACTCTACCACAGTGCCCAAGTTTTATACTTATACCTCTAGTGGGATGGGAAGTGTCGAGTTTGACATGGATCGGAGAGTGATGTGGAAGAGATTGTATGAGCAGCAGCAGCAGCAGATGCGAGTTCATTGGTAATCATGAAGTAAGATAAGGCGGAAGATGGGAGAACACAGGATCAAACCACCTATTTCGTTTACAAGATCTGATTGTCTTAAACCTAGATACTCCGTTTGAAATAGACAAGGCTGGATTCGAACCTAGGACCCGTTGGTTGCTCAGGCCAAAAGCGAGACATAACATCTCCACAGACGACCTAACACCAAGGAGTACTCTAGACTAATGTCTGTTGGGGACAAAGTCAAGCATTGAAATCAATTTACAATTAACGACACATTGAATGATGAGCAAATAAAGGCTGGCTGGCTGACAGGCACACACGCATGCATGCACGCACGCACGCACGCATAAATAAACACTACAATCACAGATGGATAGATGAACAAACAAATAGTACAAAATTAATTATGTGTACACAATGAAAAACAAAAAACATTGAAATAATAACAACAATAATAGCAATTAATCGAAATGATTCAATCGAAATTCGATCAGATTTGTGTACAAAAAAAAAATCGGACGCTTTACTTCATTCACTCGTTCATTCAGCCAGCCAGCCATCCATCTACCGATCTATCTATTTATCTGTCCGTCTAACCGTACACTTGAGTACATGAAATGACTAAACACACCCTTTTAAAAAGTAGTGTGCTATATTTTTTCAAAATATCAATAATAATTAGCAGATCATCAATTAGTCCAGATTTTTTATTATTATTTGTCTGTTAGAACCAGTGAATAATTATTGATGCCATTGTAGCCAATACAAACACACTTACACATACACACTCAAGTGTATGGACAATGAAACACTAGATGAAAGATATGTGAAGATTACGAATGCAGAAAAGATTGTCTCCTATTGTCCAATTAAACAATGTTTAGATTAGACATGAAGTTATTAGGTGAAGCAAAATACACTGACTGATTGGTTTCAACATAGAACATTGGCACAGAAGTGCATCCTTTCGAGCTGCCACTCCCCTTTTCTTCTCTCTGTCTCCAAGGGACACACAAAGGAAGATAAAAAGAGGAAACATCAGTTAAAGAACCATTGGGAAACCAGCTGAGAGTACTGGACAGCTGCCTGTTTCGTCAGCCTAGTTTGGGGCTCTTCATCAGTACACACCCACCGCCAGGATTCGAACCTGGGACCTTCTAGTTACAAGGCGAGCTAGCTCGATCCAATGGCCAGCCACTGCATGAATTCTAACTTCTGCCAATTTATGACATAGGGTGACCACTTCTCAAGTTCTTGTTCGATGAGTTTACTGTCTTACCTTCAACCTGCTGTGCCCTACTGGTCACGGGTTCCCACTAGAATCCCAGGTTAATTGCCTACCTGAATAGAGTAGGTCGCCAGTGAGCATCAGATGAATTTTCAAGTAGGTCCAGAAGGTCCTGGGTTCGAACCCCGGTGGATGCGTCCTGCTGAAGAGTCTCAAACTAGGCTGGCGAAACAGCCGGCTGTCCAGTACTCCCAACTGGTTTTCTAATGGTTTTCTAACCGACGTAAGCTCATGAGGAAATCCTCGAACCAATCAAACTAAATCCCTGCAGAAAAAAAACCAATACTTGAAAAAAGAGGAAACACTAGATTCAAAAGAACCACAATAAGCAAAAATGTGAGGGAGTAGTATTGGTAAAATTGGAGAAACATCAGGCATTTAATATATATCGGAATTTACAAAGAGTGAATGCATCTGCAGCAACACTAATGGGAACGATTTTGAGCCGCCAGCCATATCACCAATCGTCTCAAAGCCAATGGTTCTTAAAATCCCGAAGAAATTAACCAGGCAGTTTAAACCTCCCTGAGTGTCTCACACTAACTGTTAGAGATTTAATGGATTCATGGCAGGTCTGGTTTAACCACTCCTAACTCTTTTGCAACCAGATCTTGTATCGACTAACATTAGCCATCGAGGAAGGAGATAGAGACGGCTAGGCATGCGTAACACACAACCTAACCACCTCAATCGATGTAGTTCCACAACTTCACCGATTGGTTTTCCCTCCTTACCTAACACTCGACCGATGCCTAACCTCAATATTACTCACTCTATTACACCAACCATCTAACACGGGAGAGAGAAGGCAGACATCTATGATCAAAGACAGTTAGCCAGGCTTTTCATATCTTCCAATTTCAGTGGCCATCTCTCACAACCATGAAGGAGGACGTAGCGAACTGCTGAGATCCGGTAGTCTAAATAATAAATAATGATAAATGATGCAATTCGCAGAAATCATATGTAAATTTATTGTTCAGATTTAAAGTGGAGCTGTGATTCATTGTAAAAAGTACCCAACATTTAGTCAATGCTTTTGGGAGTTTAAATCTCGTCCCACCAACTCTGGGTGATGCCGATTGGTAACATCTTCGAGTCCCTCTTCAACTACTTCAGCTGGGGCAACTGGGTAGTGTCATCAGCCCTCATACGAAAAGTGTGGCTCAGTCTGGTAGCTGAAAAATCTGTTCCTGGTAATTGAGATTAGATAGAGTTGGAAAACTGCCCACTGACGAAATCTCAGCACAGATACAGACGGCTATTTTGGTATTTGCCCGCCAACTTACGCAACCTCTGGCTTAGTAGACGTGATATCCAGCTGGCTATCGACCAACGAATGTGCTTACTACTCAGCAGTTCTCTCCGCCCTCCTTTATCCCTGTGAGTGAAACATGGCCATTGAGAGTGGAAGACATGAAAAGCGCAGCTAGCTGTCTTTGATCATAAGGTGTCTACGTTATATCCCATGTTCAGAGGTATAATAAGGTGAGTAACATTGAGGTTACGCATCGGTTGAGTGCTAGGTAAGCGAAGAAAATCAATCGACGAGGTTCTGAAGTTACATCGATTGAGATGGTTGGGACATGTGTGCATCCCTAGTCAACCCAAACTACTGGACGCCTATATTGTACTGATTCAGTTTATAATTCATACAATTAATTCCATTTCTGTGAAGACAGATAGAGTATGAGAATAAGAAACGTCGCCTTAAAGTAATACCAGTGAAAAAAAACAAAGAAAGACTGAATGTGAGCCTAGCAACTTCGTCATCTCAAAGAATAACGCCACCATGTTTATTGTAACTTCAAAACTCAAGCTTGAAGGCCTTAAATTGTTCCACTCGGAAAGTAAAATAAAATACATTAATATTCAAGTTGTTTGGTTTGCAAGGAATTAATCGCCTTCAGGATTTCATCATGAGCTGATACAAGGGTCAGAGAACCAATAGAAAACTTGGAAGCACACACTGGACAGCTGTTTCGTCAGCCTAGTTTAGGACTCTTCAGAACAGTATGCACTGCACCCACCGCCAGGGTTCGAACCCACGACCTTTCTGTGTTTCAAGGCGAGCTCTTAGACCAGATTAAGCCATGCTTCGAACCTCAGTGGGTTTGCACTGTCCTGAAGAGTCCCACACTACAGTGACGAAACACCTGTCCAGTACTCCCCACCCGCCTCCCGTTGGTTTCCCTGATAGTTCTCTAACCTGATGTCAGCTCATCATGAAATCCTGGAATAAAATAATCTTTAAAAGCATAAACCATTGACAAGTTGATATTTATTAGGTTTATAATGTTATCATTAACATCATCACATGTAAATCAGCTGATGATTACAGTTCAGTTGTAAGATCAATATAGAATAGATAGATGTAGAAATAAAGAAAGAAAGAAACCAACAAAGTTCATGACCTCTAATCAATTAATAAATCACTTAATCAATATAGGGAGGGGACTATGTATTATAAAGTTACTGTTTTCTTAATTATCTCTAAAGATGACAAAATCATCTTATAAACTAGATTATGAAAACAAAATAAAATAAAAATAATAATAATTCAAAACAATTAGTTCTCTTTATGAAGACGTAATTTGTCTGAATAGTGTAATGTTGAAGACATGAAAAGGTTGACTGTTTTTGATCATAGATATTTAGGATCTCTTTCTCACTTTAGGCGGTATAATAAGGTAAGTAATGTTGACGTTAGGCGTAGAGTGTTGGGCAAAGAGGGAAAATCAATCGACGAGGCTATAAAGTCACATAGATTGAGATGGCTAGGTGACGTGCTGCGCATGCCTAACCATCGCCTCCCCCATCCCGACGGGCATTACTAGCTGATATAGGTGCAGGTTGGAAAAGAGTAAGTGGTGGCCAAACAAAAACATGGCATCAATCAATGAAATCCTTAACAGTTAAACTGAGTCAGGTAGGGAGATGCAGACTTCCGGGTTGGGGCCCTCGGGACTCTAAGAATCAATGGTTGGAGACAATAGGTGACATAGCTCAAAATCGTTGTCAATGGCTTACGCAGATGTATTCAGTCTCTGTAATCCTTCATATTCCTTTCTACCATTACTCATTCTGTTTCACTCTTATACTTGCCAAAACTCGATTGATTCTCTTCACTCATTTTCTTGACTACCTTTGTGTGCTATTTGGAACGTGGCAACTCGAACTGCTGCACTTCGGAGCCAAGTTCTTTGTTGAACCCAGACAGACAGAATCGTGTAATGTATTTGCGCAACACGCATTTCGAACAATCTGATCACACACGGACTTGTCATAGGTATATGAGTTTCCTGGAGTTCTAATGAGAAGTCGTGACCAGTGAGGTTCATCCAGTCAAGTGTGAAGATGGATGTCCCCCGCCTATGACATTGGTTGGTGGTCGCGCTAAATGCACCACGAATTGGCAGAAGTTAGAATTCATGGGCTGTTCGTTGAATCAGGTCTCAGAGGCTGAATGGCTGTAGACGAGTTTACCTTGTAACCAGAGGGTCCTGAGTTCGAACTCTGGTGGTGGGTGTGTAATGCCAATGATTCCCAAACTAGGATGAAACAGCTGTCCAGTACTCCCTGGTTTTCAATGGTTCTCTAACTGATGTATATATATGTATGAAATTAATAAAGAGTTGAGAGGTGAAAAAATAAATTTAGGTCAAGTTAAAAGAACCTGTTGAAGGTCAAACTAACAATGAAGAGGTATTAGTACATCTAACCTGTCTGGTATCAAAACAAACTTTACCAAAGAAAGTTTAGTTAGTGTAATGACGAACTGTTTTTGATGAACGCATTAAGATGGTTTAAACTTTCTAATCGCTAGCTCGGGCTTCCACAAACTTTAGGATACACCCCAGACACGTTCTATAGATAGGTTTAAAAAACATGTAAACATGAATTTTATATCCCTTGTTTCTACAATATGTTTCGCAATAGAGGAGCTACGTCGCATGTTCACACTATTAATCAGTTCTGAAGACTCCAATTGCATCTGGAGCTATTTAGGAATATGCTCATAAGTAAATGTGATTAAGGCGAAAGAATCTTATACAAATTAAGGAAAGATGAGATGAAGGATAAAGAGTTGAGATATAATCAAGGATGCTTGTGACAAATATAGATGGAATAGTATAGTAGAACAGTGAGCTCCAAGTGAACTCACTTACTTAAGAACAGAGTTTTCGTCTTCCAAATTAACAGCTACATACTACTTATCGAGCCTGAACTATCCTGATACTACCAGGCTTTCTAGAGGAAGGTGCATGGAACAAGACTCAGACTCACCGGCTGAAAATCGAAAGCTTCACCCAATGACTCATCATTAATTAGTTCAGTGGTGGGATATTTGCCAACCACCCAAGTGACCCGGAGTTCAACCCACCGTCTGACGTACTCCTCTATGCACATTCTAAGTGAAAGTAAATACAGTAAAGAGGGAAGGTTGGGTGTAAGGCTAACAACCCAACCCCCTGTAATAACAAGATCACTACGGCTACTGAAACTTCTCCAATAAAGCATGAAGCCCAACGGCGTTCCAGTCGAAACGCGAATGAATAACAAATCTAAGTTCACAAAATAAAAGCCGACTGAATGTTGAATGTATTGGGCTAACATTCACACCTACAGACAAATTAACAACAGCCTAGTGAGAAGTAAATATGCAAATGTGGAACGGAGGAGATTGCCGAGTCACGTACGTCATACGTCGAGCCCTCAAGTGAAACCCGAATGGAAAACGACGAGTTCGGCGTCCAATGGAGACATAGAAGAGGTCGTATGAAGACATGAGAGCTTATGTACAATTGTAGAGCCAGTTAGAGACGACCACAGAGCACAGCATGAAGTGGAGATGTGCCTCAATTGAAGCTCTATTTTCCACTCAGAACCCAAGGCTATAAATAGTATTATTTTTATTGAGCAATAAAGCATGCTCACAGAAATATAGATCAATGAATCAAGATAAGCAGGGATAATAGTCTATCAATCTTCGTATCCAAGCAAAATTTGCTAAAGAAGGTTGAGTGTAATAAACATTTTGGTGGATATGTGTGGAGTGTGCTACTGATAAGATTCATCAGTAGTATATAAAGAAAAATTGATCGGCATAAAATACACCAAATATCAAGGGAATACAGTTGATTTCAGAGAAAGCGAATGATACAGCGTTACTGAGATACATGGGAGATGTCAAAGGAGCACAGTGAAACACTAGATGAAGGCCATTAGTAGCACAACATTGAAGATCTGTGCAAATGGTGCGTTGAAGAAGATGCGGTGTACATAATTCCGCTTTACAGAGATACTAAACTCAAAAAAAAAACATTCCTTTAGCAAGTCTTTCGTCTTCTAACGTTACAGATGGTGACAAACACTGGAGTCTACCAGGATAAGCACTTTGTCCCGTTCTGAGGACTCATCAGCTGGTGATAGTATCCGCACTGAGACTCGAACCAAGTACCCATTGTTCCCAACACCAAAGCTTTATCCACTAGTCCACTCGGGTCACAGAAAACACCACCTCTTGTGCAACGCGTAACAGTTATCATTAAAATTCAATTTAGAATATCCCGTCAATTGACTGAATTGAAATGTTTGGCGTCTGTTAACAAGTTGGCTTTGGTGTTTGAGACGATAGGAACACCATCACTCAGCGGGGGATGCAGATACACCCAACTAATTGACGAGTCCTGAATAGGACGAAATGCGCATCTTTCATTGCACACTGTTAGTCACCATGCACGAAATTTCTTCAGGTAAAATCCTCAGATATCGTCTAAGTATCCGCATAAGGAGGCGTCAAAATGTCAACAGCGACCGAGCACTTCGGTCTGATCAATCAAAGGGAAAGTCCGATTTGAATTGAAAACAGTTATAAATAATTGTTTTTGAATGAACATAAAAGTGGTTTAAACTCCCTAATCTCTACGGCTTAAAGTAAAACTTTAGTATAAACCCTTCGATGCATTTTGAAGATACGTTTAGAAGATGTTAAAGCGTTCAAGTTCATACCATCTATCTATAATATATTTCGCAGTGTTACAGCTTAATCATCTATTTTCAGGATCAATAGATTCGGTGAATTTAATCTGTACCTAGAGGCCTTACTTACATAAAGTGATCTATGCCTCTTCCACATGCATGTGTCACCACATATATAGTTCAATTCATTTTTTATCGACCGAAATTACAGTCATGATATTCAAATGTTGGTTTGCAGGGATTTGATTGGTTACAGGATTTTATTATGAGCCGACACATCGGTTAAAGAACCAGTTGGAAACCTGGGAGTACTGGACAATTGTTTTGTCCTAGTTTGGGTCTCTTCAACTCACTAGCGACTGATCCTATCCACATAGGTAGTTACCCTGGTTCTAGTGGGAAGTCTTGACCAGTGGGATACAGCAAGTCGGCTGTGAGGACATTGGCTGGTGGTCGGACTATACCGTAGAATTGGCAGAAGTTGAAATTCATGGACTGGCCATTGGATAAGATCTCAGTGATCTAACGGTCAACGAGCTCGCCTTACAGATGAAAGGTCCTGGGGTCCGAACTCCGATGGATGCGTACCCCGCGTCCCGAAGAGTCCTAAGCTAAAAGGACGAAACAGCTGTCCATTACTCGCTGTTGGTTTCTCAATAATTCTCTAACCCGATGATGTCAGCTCATGAATTGTCATCTTAAGATCATAAAAACCTAACTTTGTGTACAGATGTTCGTGTATTGATTAAGTAATTAATTAATTAGGTGGGGGGTCATGAACTTTGTCAATCTTTATTCGTATATCTATTCAGGATCGATTTTTACAAATGACCTATCATCACCAATTAATGATTTATATTTGTTGATGACAATGATATTTTAAATTAGAGTGTAACGGTATATGGAAGTCCCACAATACAGAGAGTAAAATGAAATGAACTCACAATTCCCTTAACTTTTTACACTCCCTCTTTTCATATAAACATAATTAACATAGCGTTTTTCTCAAACTTTTATCAACGCCATTCAACAGTTCTAAATGACAAAAACTCAGCTAATTAAGCCTTTGAAGTGGAAACAGGAGAAAGATGAGGCTGTCTACTATCGACGAGGATATTCCTGATTATGGTAAACTGGATTATGCGTCAGATCGTGTGTAGGGGGGGGGGGTAAGAAGACAGGGGTACGTTGGATCGATAAGAAGATACAAGAAGATCCAGACTTCACGGATGATTTACGTCTAGTATCATATAAACTCGAGGAGATCTGCCAGCGGAAGAGGCAGGCAGAGAAAACAGAGGTGATAAAGGTACCCACTTACCAACAACAACAATAACGACAACAGGAGGAATTTGAAAAAGGTCATTTCTCTCTCTCACTTATTCAGACAAAAGCATTCCAGTTTCAGACGACACGGTTGAAGATGTCAAAGAAAACCATGATTGGAAGAGCAAGAGAGAAATTCATTATTCTCAAATTAGTTTGGAAATCTGCTGCATTCAGCAGAAATGGCCTACCTAAAGTGCATAAACCAGGGGTACCGTTAAGACCAATACTTGATATGCAAAATTCGCTCTACCATGCTCTAGCTATATGGTTAGTAAATATTCTCAAACCTTTGCATGATAAGATAGTGAAGTATAGCGTCAAAGATGTATTTGAATTCGTAAACAAAATAAAAGATATTAATATCAAGGACAAAACTATGATATCTCTGGACAAAACATCGTTATTCACAAATGTACCTCTAATAGAAACAGTTAACTACATATGTGAACAAGTGGATAACCAGTCGATAAACACTGGCATCCGTACTGAAATCTTAAAAGAATTGTTATTAAGGTGTATCATGAATGTAAATTTCAAATTTGACGGCACGCTTTACAGGCAAGTGGACAGGGTGGCGATGGGCTCCCCATTGGGTCCCATTCTGGATGATTTCTTTCTAAGTAAGCTAGAAAATGGACCTCTGAACAACCTTATCAGTAAGCTCTCATTTTATTGCCAATGGATGACACCTTCATTCTTTGTGATAATGGTTCTGATAGGAGTACAATAATTACTGAATTCAATGAAGTACATTCGGCTATGAAATTCACATGCAAAGAGGAATCTCAAGACAGAATTGCCTTCCTGGATGTCCTCCTTACAAGAAAACCAGATGGTAGCATAAAAAGGAATTTGCATAGAAAAAGTAATTGGACAGGACAATATACACATTTTCACAGCTTCGTTCCTATCAAGTACAAAAGAAATTTAGTGAAGACCCTCAGCCACAGAGTTAGAGCTATATGCTCAGAAGAAGTAATTGAAGATGAATTAAGCATTATACATGATACTTTGATCAAAAATAGCTATCCCGAAAAATTTATCAAGAAACACATGACAAAGAAAGTGGAAAAGGACTACTCACTATCCGTAAACAAGAAGCCTCTTATATACGACTACAATTCAAGGGCGATATACCAAGCGAGACAATTACGAAGAAATTAAGCAAATCAGTTCAAAGAAGGTTTAATGCTGGCGAACTACACGTCTTATTCTCTACACAACCGATGGTGCTACTCCGACTGAAAGATGAAGTACCTAGACTACCTGGTCACTTCAAATTGTATCTACTAATTCAACTGCGCTTGTGGAGCGAGTTATATTGGCCGTTGCTCTAGGAACTTGATTCTTCGTGCTCGAGAACATCTCCTAGTATGGCGAAGTAAAGTTATAGTGAAAACCATCATCAACAGTTCGAGATTAGACCACCTGGTGCAAACGGGCAACAAAGCTAGTTACCATTGAAGAATCCTTCTCAATCATCTACCGGGTGCCTAATAAATCGCCAAAAACATCGAAGCATCGGATGTTCCAAACTTCAGAGGCTATTGCAATTCGCTTCAAACAACCAGTGCTCCATGTTCAAAAGAAGCAAGTTCAGCCCCTACTACTGCCCTGGCCTTCAGTAGAGACGAGAAATTCATGTATTTGTATTATTATCTTTCCTCATTTTTCTGACATTCAGTTTACTTTTATGCTGATGATATTGAACTGTGATCCATTGATATTATTATTGATTCGATTTTATTTAAACAACATTAATGTTGTTCATAACACTAATTCATTCATTCACTATAATGTGTATATATAACTGTGGAGCCTGATGAAGAAGGCGTTATCGAAAAGAGTATTCTTTGTTCAAGTAACCATACTTTTATAAATAAGAAAATTTGGATTTTCGACAACAATGTGGGTCAGAGACTTAGCGCGTCATCAAAAGCATTACCAACAAGCCTCAGACTTTCATCAACAGTTGTGTTCACTGCATACTGTAAAAACAGACAGACAGACAGAAAGGATTAACCACAAGGAACTATGGAAGCGACATCACACGAAACCACTTCAGATAGAATCCGAATAGAAAACGACGAGTTGGACGCTTGTCTGTAGGTGACATGGAGAAGAGATCACTTAACGGGGAATTGTTAAGACAGTTGAATAGGACGACTGCAGGGAAGCAGACAAAATGAGAATTCAAGGAATAAAATAACTTTTCAGGAAGGTAGTCAGGTTACATATTCTCCGAAAAAAAGATAATAACTTGCTTTATTTACAATTACTCATAGTTTATTAAAGAGCATGAAATTGACAAGCCATACGCATACTACTTATAATGGACCCGTCGTAAGTAGCATATAATCCGTACTATTGTTATCAAGTATACAAAGCACAATAACTAACTAATTAACCAATACTACTTACCATGAAATGGAGTTGGTGACTTGTTAATAAAGTTGATAAGACCTTCTACATGCGCAGACATATTCGTGTTATTATTATTACTGTTAGGATAAGAGGAATGCAACGGAAGTAGTAGCTGATCTTTAAGTAGATTTTCACTATTCAATAACGTTGTTGTTGCGGTTGCTGTTGACGACAACGATGAATGATGATGATACGTTTTATTAATCGACTCTGAATCTTCTCTAGAATTATTAACTTGATAACCTTTACTATTTATAGGATTATTACTTACTACTATTATGATATGAAGCAGGAAAGTTGACGCTTCCACTACTTCTTGATACTGTTGTCGAGACAGATGAATGTGATACTGTCGAATGATGATGTGAAAAATGAGGATTTGAACAATTTAATGGATTTATGGATTGTTGGTGTTGTTGCTGCTGTAGCTGTTGAGGTGATTGATGTTGTTGTTGACTTGCCTGGTGTTGTTGTTGTAATAGATCCGATTCAAATGTTGACAATAAATCAATAGCTTTTGATCCTAATGAACTCCAAAATAAAGCGTTGGCTAATTGTCTCTAAATAATACAAAATTAAAAAAAAACAAGTACAAATAAATACAGATTTTATTATTATTATTTTTACGAGTTGATCACGGATTGATATCAGTTAGAGAACCATTGAAAACCAGCCAGGGAGTACTGGACAGCTGTTTCCTCCATCCTAGTTTGGGAATCATCGGCAGTACGCACCCACTGCTGCCACGGTTCTAACCCAGGGCCTTCTGGTTACAAGGGAAGCTAGCTCGTATACCATTCAGTCACTGAGACCCGATTCAACGAACATTCCATGAATTCTAACTTCTACCAATTCGTGTCGCATTTAGCGCGACCATCAACCAAAGTCATAGGTGGGGGGCATCCATCTTTACACTTTACTGGTCGGACCTCACTGGTCACGACTTCTCATTAGAACTCCAGGAAACTCATATACCTATGACAAGTCCGTGTGTGATCAGATTGTTCAAAATGCGTGTTGTGCAGATACACAATACACGGACTGATATCAGTCAGTGACCAACTCGTAAAAACATAACTAACCCCTACAAACCAAACTGTAGAAAATTAATCTGATGCTTGCTAGTGACTGACTTGCTACAGGATGGAGTTTCCTGGAGTTCTAGTGAGAAGTCATGACCAGTGTGGTCCGACCAGATGTCACGTGTGAGGATGGATGTCCCACCAACGACATTGGTTGGTGTCAGTTGCTCAAAATCATGAACTGGTAAAAGTTAGAATTCATGGGCTGGCCATTGTATCGGTATACGAGTTAGCTTGCCTTGTAACCAAAAGGTCCTGGAGTTAGAACCCTGTTGGTGGGTACGTACTGCCGATGATTCCCAAACTAGGATGGATGAGACAGCTGTGCAGTACTCCCTGGCTGGTTTTCAATGGTTCTATAACTGATATCAATCCGTGATCAACTCGTAAAAACATAACTAACCCTTACAAACCAAACTATAGAAAATTATTATTATTATTACTTTTATCATTGCTCCTTTAAGTTTCGAGTGGAACATAGGGCTTTAATAGTATGTCTCCATTTTGTTCTACTTTCTACGGTCCTTTATAGCTGGCCTTAAGATTGCCTATAGTTTCTCATCTCCTCTCAGTCTTCATATAACCTACTCCATGTCATTCTCTCGGACCCACACCCACCCACTCGTCGTTTCCAATCAGAGTACCACTCAACCGATGACCTGGAGCGCGCTGTGTGTGTCAACCAACAGTCTCCTCACAGCAGTTAACGGAAACATTGAGAAGACTGAAACAACAACAAGGCTTTATCTCACAGAGTCAGTAAACATCACTTCAACTCACTGGAACGTTCACACCGAGATTACATGGCTCACCTAAAGTGATCAAAAATGGTGTACCGCTTCGACGACCAATATTAGATATGTTAAATTCATCACACCATCCCGTAGCCAAATAGTTAGTCGAATTCTCACAGTGAGTTGGTGAAACACAGTGTAAAGGATACTTATGAATTTGTTGAAAGGATAAAAGATTTAAATGTTGACAATAGATGCATTATATCATTTGACGTATCTTCTTCATTCACCAATGTACCTCTCATGGAAACAGTGGACTTTGTATGCGAAGAACTCATAAGACGAAAACATCGATGTTGGCATTCCTATACCTTTTATGAAAGATCTTCTCTTGGAATATACAATGAATGTTCACTTTATATTCATTAGGGAACTACATAGACAAATCGATAGTGTAGCAATGGGGTCACCACTAGGATCGATTCCAGTCGACATTTTCCTTGTGAAACTAGAAAATGGGCCTTTGAAAGATGTTACTGATGAACTTGAATTCTATTGTCGGTACATGGATGATACATTTTTGATTATGAAAAATCAGGAGGAAGCAAAGAACATCCTGGATAAATTTAATGAGGTTCATCCTGCAATAAATTTTACTATTGAGAAAGAAAAAGACGTCCTTAGAACTAGAAAAGAGGATGGCACAATAAGAAGAAGTGTTTATAGAAAACCTACATCAATGGGTCATCAGTATACTCATTTTTTTCAGCTTCGTGCCCTTGAAAATACAAACGCAATCTGATAAAGTGCTTGGTTCACAGAGCAAGAGCAATCTGCTCAGATGAATGTCTTAATGAGGAACTTAATAATATTAAACGGTTGCTGAGTGAAAACGGTTATCCAGAAAAGTTTATTGATAAGAATATGAATGTAAAATCAAGGCAACCCAAGGTACCACCAGTTCCTAAAAAGCCCTTATTCTTACAAGTACAGTTCCTTGGGGACAACATCAGCGAGATGCTAACACAGCGCTTTAGCAATGCGGTAAAAAGAACATTTCCTGCCGCTGAATTACTCTGTGTCTTCTCTTTTGTGTTCGGGTGTATCTACCAATTTAACTGCTCCTGTGGAACCAGTTACATAGGCGGTACAACTAGCCATGTTTCTTCTCGAATTCCCGAACATCACCCTGAGAGGTTAAGTAAAGGACAAACAAAATCTATTCGCAGCGCTATTCTATTTCATCTTGTGGATACAGAACACAAGATTGATGTTAACAAGGAGGCTTTCAGAGTCATTTACCGCATACCAACAAATCTTAATTTCGCCTTTAGAGTTCGTTTACTAAATATTGCTGAGGCTGTCTGTTGGGATCCACATTAAGAAGCTTAATTTATGCGTCCAAAAGAAGTTAGTTCAGACATTATCCTTACAACGCTGGCCATCTAGGTTTGAGTGATCCTCAATTTTTGTGGAATTTTCCTAATTTTAGTTGATATTCTATTTGCTATTATGTATTTATTATTATTATTATTATAATTTAAGCATCTTTCATGAACTGTAATTCCATCGTGATCTTACTTAACAAATCGATATTATTTAAAAAACACTAATAGTGTTATTGACTACTATTCTAGAATATTCTGCGTATATAAACATATGTATATAACTGTAGAGCCAGAAGAGGAAATTATCGAAGAGGATATTCTTTGCTGGCTTAATTATTTTGTGCTTTAGAGATGTCTGAATGAATATTTTCTGGATATTTGTTGAGCAATCAATTCTTGGTTAGAGCTTGTTCCCAGAGTTCCTTGTTGTTAATTCTTTCTGACCAGCCATATGATCTTCAGTATGCAACGATAATAAAAGTCTACAGTAACCTGTTGGAAATGCTTTCCGTGACACGCTGGTCAAGTTTCTGATCCACAGAGAAGAAACTTGGCAAATCATGAGAAATAGAGATTGATGACTGGAAAAGTTTCAGTAACAATGGAACTATCAACAACAGCTGTCTGCCTTCATACGATCAACACTGAAGGTCAAATGACCTGCCAGGAAAGATAAGCAGCAGATAAGGCGCTACTATGCCAGCAAAATGAAATAGTCAACAATCTTTTGTCCACGACAACGAATACGCTAAAGGAGATGGACTGGATATTGATTCAGAGAGGCCTTCAAGTAATATCACACAGAACTCCTTAGAGTGGAGCCCTAGTGGAAAGCAATAGCCTGGCTGTCTGAGATTGATATAGACAACTTTATATGAAATGAAGTCTGGAGATAATTGGTGTCAAGGCTCAAAACCGTTCTAAATGGCTTACGCAGATCTATTAACTCTTTGTAATTTATCATATCCAATTAAAAACTATAGTTCTTCAGTATTACTTATCATTTGCCCTCACTGATACTTCTGTTTATCATCTCTCCTTTGAATCTCTGTTTACTCTCTTCGTTTGCTGTGCTACATGGAGAGAGAGAGTGGCAACTCGAACTGCTGCACATCAATGTAAAGTTCTAACTTGAAACCAATCAGTCAGTGTGTGGTGACACATACATAAGAAGGAGTAATCGTGCTTTGCATATGAAGACTGCACAACACATATACCTAAATAGTTAAACGCTGATGACAGCAGACTACCAGCTTCGTTTAAACCTAAACAACTTAACTAAGATTTCTAAGTACTAACACACTAATACTTGAATATCAATGAGATGCTCACTGGCAACTGGCCCTATTCAGGTAGGCCAGTGGGAAGTCGTGACCAGTAGGGTGCAGCAGGTCGGGTGTGAGGACAAATACGCGCCACCGATGACATTGGTTAGCGGATGCGCTATATCGTGAATTGGCAGAAGTGAGAATTCATGGGTTGGCCATTGGATCTGGTCCCAGTGGCTGATGAATGGTCTACGAGCTCGCTAGCTTTGGAAGCAATAGGTCCTGGGTTCGAAACCCGGTGGGTGCGTACCGATGGGAATCCCAAACTAGGACGAAACAGCTGTCTGGCAGTACTCCCTGTAGGTTTTCCAATGGTTCTCTAACCAATGTCAGCTCATGATGAAATCCTGTAACCAATCAACCAAATCCCCCTACAAACCAATACTTGACTAACACTAATCTAGACTTCGCCGATGATATATGTCTGATTTCCCACAAATCGGAAGATATGCAAGCGAAAAGCAACAAGTTGGCAGAACAAGCATCAAAGATAGGACTTCCTTAAGGTGAACATAGAGAAAACAGAGATGATGAAGATTCCTGGGCAACACCATCAGTAACAACAACAGACAACAATCAGCATAAATGGAAGGAATCTGAAAGAAACAACCTCTTTTACCTACCTGGGAAGCATCGTCTCACCTACAGGCGGACGGAACTGACAAGGATATCAAAGCAAGAATCGGAAAAGCAAGACAAACTTTCACTACTCTCCAGTCTGTGTAGAGGTCAACAGCACTACTCAGCATCAAAAATAAGATCCGGATTTCCAACTCCAATGTGAAGTCAGTCAGTGCTACTATACGGATCAGAGACTTGACGCGTCATAAAGAGCACCTCAAACAAACTACAGACTTTCATTAACAGTTGTCTTCGCTCAATACTCAAGATCAGATGGCCGGCCAGAAAAGATCATCAATAGGGACCTGTGGGAGCGAACCAACCAGGAACCGATTGTGCAACAAATCTGCAGGAAGAAATGGAGGTGGATTGGCCATACTCTGAGGAAACCATCAAGTGACATCACTAGATAAGCCCTCAAGTGGAATTTGAAAAGGAAGCGGCGAGTTGGTCGTCAGTGCAAGGGTGACTTGGAGGAGGTCATGTGAAGAGGAGATGAAAGCGTGTGGGCAGACTTGGAGCCAGGTGAAGACTCCAGCAGAGAACCGAACGCAATGGAGACGCACGGCTGAAGCCCTATGTTCCTCTAGGAATTAAAGGAAACAATAATAATAATGATAAGATTTCTAAGTACTAACACTAATAATCTAATAATGATAATCTAACTTACTAAAGATTGAGCAGCAGATTGATGATGAGTAGGCAACTGTGACAGATTATCAATTCCACTTGCTGCTGTTGTTGTCGTCGGTGGTGGTGCTGGTGGTGGCGGTGAAGTTGTTCCAACACCACTAGATCCAATTAAAAATCTTGGAAGTTGTTTTAATAAATTCAATTGTTGATCACAAAGATTGAAGGAGGAATTTATAAACTCTGAACCACTACTACTAGCAGAAGGAGTAGTAGTATTGTTATTATTGTATTGATGATGACTTGTTGAGAAGGCTGTAGCAATCGATTGAGTAACTTGATTATTATTATTATTAAATGATTTATCTGTTCCACTGGTCTGATTGACAACGTCTACAGGATTATGAAACTGTGCTGCTCCTCCTGCTGATGAAGAAGAGGTGAGAATAACAGGTGAATTAGGATTATTGGTACAATTTAAAGGCAGTGAACTGTTCGAAGCAGTAGGATAGACTGGGAGGCTGGATGCTGTCCGTGAATGTTGTAAGAGTAAGGCAGCTACAGCCGCCTGACTAATAGAAGATAATAAATTCGACTGGAAAATTGGAGTAGTTGATGGACAACACAATGATGAATTCACCTGACCGCTACCAGTGGATCCAAGACCAAGAAAGGAGTAGAGAGCAGAGGCTGCACTAGGATTCGAGGAGATAAACCGATCGACAGCACCACCAACACTTAATTCAGATGATGATAATAAGCCGGTATTATCTGAACTTGAACTCCTTGAATACTTAGTACCTTCAATTGAAGGTGTTAAACAATTCGATGCTGAATAACTGTTGTTAATTGGTGTAGATAAAAAATTTCGTGTTATATTTGAACTAGATATATCCAAACTGTTCACAGAACTGCTAGCAGGTGAAGAGAATGATATCCGATTGGTTGAAGTTTCGTTTGTACTACGATTATGATGTTGATGTTGTTGGGTATATGTAGTACTGTCTACAATCGATCTCAACTGTTCAGAAGAATCTGAAAGTCCGTTGAGATTTCTATCTGAAGTGTTATGCAATAGAGATCTAGCCGATGATTCTTCGTTTAAAAATGTTCGACGATCGAATTCAGCAGATGATTGAGATGCAGGCTAATAATCATGGGAGAAAATAAAACAACCAGATAAATATTTTAAATATAAAAGAACAGAACACGTAATTCGGCGGTGTGAGAGGTCCTTTTCAGGGAATTCATTCTCCTCTCAAATGGCTATACAATCACATTTATATATACAATCTCTTTTTCATGAAACAGGGCAGTAGTAAAAGTGATGAGTTGTCACAATCATAACTGTTACATATTAATCAGTGCATAAATGGAGTTGAACAAGTGCATCAGAGTTACGTAATCAGATGTTTAAAACAATTAGTTCCCTTTATGAATTTAGACAAAGCAATAAGGAGACGTAACCTCGCCTAGATTACCATCACCATCAACGGGAGGGATTTGAAAGAGGTTACTTCATTCACTTATCTAGCGAGCATTGTCTCAACTACAGGAGGAACGGACGAGGATGTCAAATCGAGAATCGGGAAGGCGAGAAACACATTCATCCACCTCAAACCAATCTGGAAATCTTCGTCACTCAGCAACACTAAACAACAAAATTCGGATTTTCAATACAAACGTCAAGTCAGTCAGTTCTTCTATACGGATCAGAAACTTGGTGGGTCACAAAGAATATTTCCAACAGCCTGTTGCAGACCTTTATCAACAACTGTCTTCGTTCTATACTGATGATCAGATGGCCGGAAAGAATCACCAACAAGAAACTATGGGAACAAACAAAGCAAGAACCAATCGCCCAACAAATATGCAGGAGAAAGTGGAGATGGATTGGACACTCGCTGAGGAGGCCACTGGGTGACATCGCGCGTCAGGCCAATGCTCGAGTGGAACCTGAAAGGGAAGCGGCGAGTAGTGGGACGTCCAAGGGTGACATGGAGGAGATCGTGTGAAGAAGAGTTGAAACAGCATGGACTAACATGGATGCAGGTGAAAAGTACAGCAAAAGACAGAAGCAAGTGGAGACGTGCAGTTGAAGCCCTATGTTCCACTAGGAACCCAAGGGAACAATAACAACAATAATAATAAGGAGACGTAATTTGTCTGAATCGTGTATTGTGTGTTTCCACAACACTTATTTCGAACAATCTGATCACACACAGACTTGTCGTAGGAGTATACATGAAATTAAGAGTTAAGAGGTGAGGGAATAAATTTAGGTCTAGTTAAAAGAACATATTGAAGGTCAAAATAACAATGAAGATCACTAAACCAAATAACAGAGGTATTAGTACATTGTCTGGTATCAAAACAAACTTTACCAAAGAATGTTTAGTTAGTGTAATGACGAATTGTTTTTGATGAACGCATAAAGGTGGTTTAAACTTCCTAATTGCCAGCTAGGGCTTCCACAAACTTTAGGACACTCGCTCCTCCAAACACGTTTTATAGATAGGCTTAAAAGATTTGTTAACGTCAATTTTATGTCCTACCTCTGTAATATGTTTCGCAATAGAGGAGCTAGGTCGTCTCTTTTCACCATTAATGGGTCCTGGGGATTCTATTTGCTTCTGAAGCCTTACTTGCAGAGATCGATGAGTCCTCCCTGTGTATGTGTGGCCACACGTACAGTGGGATGTGACATCAGTTTTCGCATGTTCAAAGGGCTTAGATGGACATATTGACTTAACATTTTCAATTATTATGATACTAGCTGCATAAAAAGTCTTTTTAACAGCAGCGTTCAGCCGTTGTCTAGTTATCAAGTTGCTATGATTTCCCATATAGGGTAGCTTGATGTACACGTCTTTCTTAGGGACGAGTTGGAGAATGAGTCTTGATGTTCTGACTGCTCCTAATGAACGTGTCTCGATAATAATTATCGACCAGAGTTTGTGTCAGCTTTCTTTGTTCTTCATCAAGTGTCTCTTCAGTGCATATTCGTTGGATTCTACTGAAGATGCACCTCATTCCCTAAGGCTCTTTTGTACTGAACAGTGCAGAAACTGTGGTAATTAAGATAATGCCCCGTCCTGTCCAGGTAAGTTTTCTATACACAGACCGTTTCATCAGGCCGTCAACTAAACAATATATCTAGGAAAGATAAACAATTGCCTTCCTCTTCCCCAGATGTAAGTGATATGCTATTCTGAACTTTATTCATTCGATATAAAATCAGGTGGGGCAGAACAAGCCTTATCACTTATGATTGCAATGTCTTCGACATACCTTCTATAAATTGACACATTTTCGATTAAATCCTCCGATAGACTGTCAATGTACAACATATTGATATCTGCTATAAAAAGGGACCCTAATAAACTTCCTATAGCAACACCATCAATCTGGCGGAATCAATCACCTTCAAATGTAAACCTAACATTGTTAGTACATAGAAGTAATAAATCCCTTAAATAATATATAGGGAACGGGATGAAAAAATTATTACATGTGGAAATGTAATCACACAAAATGTCAACTGTTTTAAGTAGTAAATAAAGAGTTTACATAAAAATAGTTCATATATTAGATGTATAATTTAATGAATGAGTTGTAATCAAGATGCAACATAGAAATAAAGGAAAATGTGATAACACGTAAGAGTTCTAAAGAAATAGAAGAATCATAGGGGTTTCGACAAACAAACAAAGTCAAGACAGCAGGAATCACCTAGGTTGTCGCCATGACAATAGGTAGGAGTGGTTGAATAATTTTCTTCCGTATGTATTGCACCGGTTTCTCTAATTGAATGGCATCTGCCTATCTCTATGTTTACATATCAGTCCACCTGCTCTCGTGGAGCCACATATACTGGTCGTGTGGCGCATATCCTGTCTAAAAGGGTCTAAAAGAACACTATCCCCCGCATGGCTACGAAAAGGTAATAGTGGCTGTATAAGAAGAAGTGCGATAATCGAACATCTCGTCAACACAGGTCACTTCCCCATCAACAAACGCCTCCTCCTTCAAAGTAATCTACAAAATGAAAAACAAGAACCTGCCGAGGGCAAGTTGCATTGTTGAAGTTTTAGCCATTCAGGGAGAGAGAGAGAGAAACCGGAGCTGCACATACTAAAGAAAATTACTCAACCACTTCTACCATCATGGACACAACCTTTTACTGACTCAATTTAACTGCTCCTGTGGAGTGAGTCAGTTACATAGGTCGTACAATTAGGCGCGTTTCTCGTCGAATTTCCGAACGTCACCCTGCGTGGTTAAGCGAAGGACAAACAAAATCTATTCGCAGCGCTATTCTATCTCATCTCGTGGATACAGAACACAAGATTGATGTTAACCAGGCTTTCAGAGTCATTTACCGCATACCAACAAATCTTAACTTCGCCTTAAGAGTTCGACTACTAAATATTGCTGAGGCTAATTTGTGCATCCAAAAGAAGTTAGTTCAGACATCATCTTTGCCCCGCTGGCCATCTAGGTTGGAGTAATCCTCAATTTTTGTGGAATTTTCCTAATTTTAGTTGATATTCTATTCGCTATTATATCTTTATTATTATTATAATTTAAGTATCTTTAACGGACTGTAATCTCATTTTGATCTTACTTTACAAATCGATATTATTTAAAAAACACTAATACTGTTATTGACTACTATTCTAGAATGTTCTACGTCTATAAACATATATATATATAATTGTAGAGCCGGAAGAGGAATTTATCGAAAAGGATATTCTTTGCTCGATTATTTTGTGTTTTATAGACTCTTTGTTTTTCTAACTCCTTATAACTCTTGTATTTCTGTAGAACTCTTACGTAACTCTATGTTTTCCTTATATTTCAATATGCATCTTGATTACAACTGACTCATTAAATTACTCACTTTGTTACGTAACTGATACACTCGTCTGTTCAAATATTCTTACGTATTGGCGAATACTAACAACTACGATTGTCACATTTTTAGGACTAGACACAAACATTACACTAGTTACTGACTAGTATCCAATCAAAATATATCCAATACAGTCCTACAGGAGGTCAGTCGTGAGCCCAAATAGTTCAGTGATAACGTCTCAGACGGCAGAACACACTGGGTGACGCCGGTTCGAATCTCAGATGGGACATTAGTTCCAGATACGCCTTACTGACTGGTGAGTGCCAACTAGCACGAAACCTAGGTCCAGGCAAGGCTTCCTGCCAACTGCCTCCAACCATCTAATACTAACAATGATTATGACAACTCATCACTTTCGTCACTACCCTCTTTCAGGAAAAAAAGAATTGCATATAACTGCGACTGTACAGCTATTAAAGAGGTAAATGAATTCGCCGAAAAGAGCCTCTTCACCGCTGAACTACGTGTTTTTTTCTGGATTGGAAATTATTCATGAAAATTTTAAATATAACTCAAAATGATAAAACAAAACAAAAAATGGTTCTAATCAATATTTTCAAATTTGGAGCTTTTTGACGTTTCAGCAGCAGTTGATAAGGTTGCTAGTCTCATACGTCCAACCTTCGCTTCTTTTTACCGGGCTTACTAGTGGGTTAAGAGTAGCAAAGGGGTTTAGGACTGCGTCAACAGCCAGGGAGTGAATTTCAATTATTCTACTGAAAAAGAATTACTAACCATTAAAAGCCTACTGGGGAGTGGAGGGGGGGTCAGTGTGCCTACACACGCACACACATACACACACACTTGTATGAGTTTCCGCATACTTACAGAATCAATTGGAAAATTTGTAATCATATTAACATCATTCATAAACTCTGTAGGGCATAAACAATCATGATTAAATGATGATAATAATAATCGATTAGTTGAGCTGTTGTCATTCGTACAACTTTGTATGTGATCACTTCTCAAATCATTAGTCATAATATTATGATCGGCAGGATGTACTTTTAAATAATTATTATTTGTTAATGATGAAAGGCATGCATGGTTAATATTTATTGCCTGAGAGAGATTATTTAACTTTAATTTGGATAGATTACAATTATTCATCACAGTTGTAGAAGTAGGAGTGGAAGTAGAAGTAGGCGCCGCCAATATACCAGGATCTTCTACTAGAATATCAGATGGTAATAAAGGATTCCCAGATATACCGGTGGTAGCATTATTTGTAGATGTTATGAAAGACGATGTAGATGTCATGTTTATTGCTTGTTGCTCAGAGGATAATGAGGATGACGATTGTTGGTGTTGTTGTTGTAACGACCCAGTAAATGCATTATTGGCAGTCCACGAACGCATTGGAACTTGTGTAGGCAAACCGGCAGCATTATGCCAAGGACTTTCAATACGACCAATTTTACAAAGAGGAGTATTAAAACACTTGGTCATATTGGATATACTGTTATTATTATCATATAAATTGCTTTGATGCGTAGTATTTTGACCAAAAACGTTGTTGATTCAATGATGATAAACACAAATCAGATGAACAAGATGACTCTGTACCGATTCGATCACATGATATTAACGAACGAATACAATTCATATCACAGGTACTGGCAGAAGATACACCTCTGATATTGTCTAATGGGGGGAAGGATAAATTCTCTACATGATTCATGCCTCTTCCAGATAATTTTGTTTGTTGTTTATTATGATGAGGATGGTGAGGGTGATGAGGATGATTATCTAGATTTCTTGTTCTACCAATATTAACTTTACGATTTATTCCACAGGAGAGTTTCGCTGGCAAAGAAGTAGTTATCGAGGCGGCATTCGTCTGTTCGTCGACTGGTGAACCAGTACGTTTACATGAGGATGATGTAGACGTTTGACGAGATGAATTTGTCCCTGGTAACAAGTTACCTTTTCTACTGGAATCAGTCGAGGCAGTATTGCCAGCACTACCTGTTGAACCTGCCAGTGTTTGATGATGATACGATTTAAAACGTAAATTCGGTAGAATGATACCATTTTTACGCACATAATCGCATAGAGAGGATTTAGCTAAATTATACTTTTGTGCAGCACGACGCATAGATATCTGTGAGCCTAAGACATCATTCACAGCTAACTCGAGTAGCTCACGGCGTTCTGCAGGTTTATGACGAGGACGTCGAACAGTTGTAGTAGTAGTTGTTGTTGGTGTTGTTGTTGTGGTGGTGATGGTTGTCGTGTTGGTTGTAGTAGTAATGGGTGAGACATTTGTTGTAGGATTTGAACTACTGGTGTTGATTGTAGTCACACAAGTGAACTGACTGTCAACGGATAATGATTGACTCGGTGATAATCCAATAGTTGTACTGGGTGATGAGTGTGCAGGAGGGATATTCGGGTCTGATAATCGTTCTATTGCACATATTTTAGGCAGTTGAGGGGGTTCAATAGTCGGTGGGGATGACAATGGGGATGTAATGATGAAAGATTCTTGAGTAGTAGTAGGGGTAGCAGTATTCGTAGGAGGAGTCGGAGTACTGGCAATCAATTCAGCTGTTGTAGTATCTTGTTCAAAATATTGATTTGACACACTATCGTTACATTTTGTTTGTTCTTCCGTTACTGGGGTATATACACCACCGCCACCAATTGAATCGATAGCTTCAAAACGTGGTATAATACTTTGAGCATCAGAAGAAAAAGGTGGAGTTTCACGATTAGTATCTGTGGATTGTGATTGTGACATTGGGCGCAGTTTATGGTGCTTTATTCATGTTGTATAAATCCTGATACAGTTGTAACTAACTCTCAGTGAATATTGTGTGTAATATATATGCGTACATGTAATTTCCATTCACTCGTCAAATAATAATCGATCGATGCGATAATCCGAAAGAGAATACAAAACACGAGGGTGGGCTACTTATAACGGCAAGTTATCATTTTGAGGATACCATCAGAAAATAACGGATCATCAAGTTGGAATAAATCAAGTGGTTTCTCTTTTTTTTCAGTAAATATACCATATAGGATGATATTTATGATGATAACGTCCCACAATCAACAACATGAACCAACTATACACAAAATACACGATAGAACAATTCTGATCTAGAGAATTTTATGAGCACGCACGCACACACAAGGTTATTATTATTTTGTGTGCTCGCCTGCCTGTATGCCAATGTGTGCGTGTGTGTCTCTAAGTGAGTGCGTGCGTACGTACGAGCCTGTGTCTATCTATTACGCTCGAGTGAATCTGCTCATCAGAAGACACTTTATTATTATTGAGCAATTATGATGCGCTATTGGTTGTGCTTGTGTGTGTGTGTGTGTGTGTATGCTATTGTGGGCACACACAAACAAATATATACACACACGCACATACACACACTATTTGTCCATCAAGAAATTTACTGGCCACCCCAACAATAAAAATCTTCATCAACATTGTGCAGTCGTCTCACTCATACAGACGCACACTCAGACACACGCACAATGGCACAAGCAGAGCACCATACCAACACCACCACATGAAGAGCAGCAATTCAATAATAAAATTTAAGTAATTGCTTTTTCTGATAAAAACACATACTCAAAAGAATTGAAGACAAATAAACGGATAGACAAGCCAACAATTATTGGATTGAAATGAGAATCAAAATAAGATAAAATGATAAAGATAGCACTATGAATGATATATATATATATATATATATATATATATATATATATATATATATATAAACATAAACGCGTGCTGTCGAACAAGCCAATGGGAAGTGAGGAAGGAATAATAATAATAACTTTTGTCATAAAGCATAATCAAAAACCACTGTCTGACCCTATGAGGTGAAGATATATTTATATACTCATCGAAATTTACTCATTGCTATCAAGTATCCTTTTCTTTAGTAATCAAAATAAAGAGTATAAAACTTGGGCACTGTGGTGATGAAATAAGACAGATAGAAGAAGAGCTGGTTGGTGTCAAATAACTAACTATCCTATCCAAAAGTAAAATGAAAATAATGGGGAATAATAGCAGTGATAACATATATAAGAGAGAATATACGGCATCTACTGTTATACCATACAAGGAGGGGACATCTGAAACTCTCCCTACGTAGTAGGATTCTTAAAAAAGCATGAATTAGGATGGCATTCAAATAGGTTAAAGGACCCTGTTGACCCAATTAGACAAAATAATATAATTTAAAAAATACCCTGCAATGACTGTGAGGTCAACTACATAGGTCAAACTAGTAGGTCAGGGGTAGTCAGATTGTCGAAACATAACAATTTAGCTAAGGTAAGAATGAGTAATTTAGAAAAAAGCTCAGCAATTGCACTGCATGCATTAACACATAACCATACAATAGCATGGTGTGAGAGAGTTAAAATTCTAAGAAGTAATCTAGGTAGGTGGAGAGGGAGGTTGATTACTGAATCCTGCCTGGATCATCGAGTCTACACCCAACACATGCAATAGGAATGACTCAATGCAAATACCAGAAATATGGAAGATATTATTACCACCAGCCAGCCAAATCAGAGGAGGATAATAAATAATCTCAAAATTCCATTTCAATTCAAACACATCAAAACATTCGAACAAGTAACTTATTATGACTATAAAAACACTCGTCTTATTTCCTATCTGATTGTATTTGATTGATAACACTCATATTACTATTGTTTCTGAATGTACATTATCCCATATTGATTTTTATTCAAATGTCTAATCAGTTTTTACTCATGTACATAAATGAAGGAAAAAGTTGTGTGAGTAGCTTGATATGATTATGAGTAGCAATAATTTGTGCTTAAAACGTGGTCATCAGTTAATATTACTGTATAACAACACTGTGTGATTTTGTTAAAATAAAATCTTATCCATAATGGAGTAATCAAAATTGTTTGAGTAATATTTCTATAAATAAGACACAAAAAGCTTTGAAATGAAGACAAGAGTAGGACAAGACTGCTGCCTAGGGAGCAAGAAGACTCTAGATTTGAAATTTGCGCGTGATTTTTGTGTCTAATATCATAAAAACTCGAAGATCTACCGGTGAAAATCAGCAATTAGTAGGCTGACGAGACTGGTAGTGAAGATAGGATTTCAAGGGAATATGCAAAAGACAGAAGTGATGAAGATGCCTCACCACCACCAACAACAACAACAACAACAATGACAACCGCCAATCACCACTAGTGGGAGAAATTTGAGTGAAGTCACTTTCTTCCCCTATCTAAGTAGCATCGTTCCAACATCATGTAAATCGAATGCGGGTGTCAAAATCAGCCAGGATTGAAAAGGCAAGGGAAACCATCACTAATGTGAAATCAGTTGGTATATTTATTTGTGTAAATGTGGTGTTATACTGTGTCAAAAGAAAGATAGCTGATGAGGCTGTGTAACTTCAATGAATCAGATAAGCAAGGGCAAGGTACTATGCATGCTGATGGATGAACAATGTCAGCTGACAGGGATTTAAACTAGAAAAGTTAACTCTGAGCCAAGACAAAACAAAGAAACAAAACTTTTTGAAAACCTGGGAGTACTAGACAGCTGTTTTGTCCTAGCTTGAGACTCTTCAGCAGTACGCACCCCTGGGGTTCGAATCCACAACCTTCTGATTACAAGGAGATCTAGCTCGTAGACCATTAAGCCACTGGGACCCGATCCAATACTTAGTAATGTGTACAAGCCAGTGAGGTGCAATCAGTCAAGTGTGAGGATGAATATCCCACCGATGACATTGGTTGGTTGTCGAGCTAAGTCGCGAATTGCTAGAAGTTAGAATTCATGGGTTGTTCGTTGAATCGGGTCTCAGTGGCTGAATGGTATACGCGCTTGCATCGTAGGTTTGAACCCGCGTGGGTGCGTACTGCCGATGATTCCCAAACTAGGGAGATGTAACAGCTGTCCAGTACTCTCTGGCTGGTTTTCAATGGTTCTCTAACTGATATCAATCCGTAGTCAAACTAGTAAAAAACAAATTTAATCCTTACAAACCAACTCTTAAAAATTAGTATTTTAGGGCCTAAGTTAACACACTACTAGCAAAATATAAGTAGTTCAAAAGTGTTATCCAAGTGCATCAAACAAGTTATTTAGTTGATATTTAAACGAATGAAAAATCACGTGTTTTGCAGGACTCAGTATGTCATACTGATGCCTTTTAGAATAACAGAATAGCATTTTTATGTGATTTTAGACGATTACATGTCGTAGTGACAGGACTGACTGACAGGTTTCAAACATCGAACTTTGCAAAGAAGTACACCACCAGTCCAACTTGCAACACTCCATGTATGTAGCACCCAAAAGAAGGCAAAAGAATAATAACATGGAAAATCATGACAGTTTAGTGGATATGAGATATCTCACAAAGAGTGAATGCATCTACGCCAGCCATTGAGAACGCCTTACAGCAATTTCACAGACTGCTTTCAGCTGTTTGCTTCATAGAATCCTGAAAATCTCAACCAGTCAGGAAGTCCACACCTCCCTACGTGGCTGGCCCAAACTAACTGTTAAATATTTCATGAAATGAATGGAATTTTCGGACTGAACACCACTAGCTTTTTTTCCAAAGTGACCTTAATGAAGTAGTTGTGTTCTCTGGGCTGGTGGATTAATTGTGAAGCTTTCGTCATCCGTCTAGACAACACCTTCTTAGACGAGCACACTCTCTGATAATTGATGAGAAAGAAAAAGAAGAAGGAGAAATATCAAACATTACCGAGACTTTCAAGCAACACAACTACCCAAGGAACTTCATCAACAAAATCAACACTGATATAGTCGAAAACGCATTCCGAAAACATGGACCCCAACATATGATATCAGAAGAGTACTCAATAAACTCGACATTAGTTTTCTTCAAAACATCAGACACACTGCGAAACAACCTTGTC
>OX235273.1:9535509-9968768 GCA_944472155.2 Trichobilharzia szidati
CCAATGGTTGTGTAATCAAAATCACTTCGGAATGAAATGCTGTAACCACCAATGAAATCCACGTAAATCAATCAACACTTGAATATTTTATTGTTCTCTACTTACCTACTACGTAATCGACTTGAACACACTCACTTATTTCTTAATTACTCTTCACTGTTTTCTAAAATCTTGAATTATGCAAACCACGTGTTGCAACCATTTCTACCTTTTAATTGTTGTTTGTATTGATTTTCATGGTGAATTATAAACTCAGTTTGACATGCTGTGACTGAGTAATTATTGTTAACAAATATATCAATGCCGGTTTATTTGTAAAGCGTTGTATGTTGTATTAAAAAGGCTATATGTGTATATTAGAGTAGAGCCAGACAAACATCGGAAGAGAGGGAGGTGAGGATCTAATTTAAAAGAAAACATTTCTTCATACGAATTTGAACACAGATTGATATCAGTTAGAGAACCATTGAAAACCAGCTACGTGGATTACTGGACAGCCATGCGTCGGTGGCACAGTGGTTAGGACTCTCGCCGACCATGCACATGGTCCGGGGTTCGATCCCCTGCCGGCGCACACCCGATATCTATGGTCGGCCTGAATTTGGGCTACCGATATCCACGCTGAAAATTCCACACTTGTACTGAAAATACGGTGTAGAATCAAGCTGTAAATCAAAAAAATAAAAAAAATTTCATCGCACTAGTTTGGAAATCATCGGCAATACGAACCGAGGACCTTCCGGTTACAAGAAAAGCTCTATGACGACCATTCAGTCACTGGGACTCGATTCAATGACCAACCCATGAATTTCAACTTCTACCAATTCGTGATGCATTTAGCGCGACTGGCGCCAATCAATGTCATTGTTGGGAACTCTATCGTTACACTTGAATGGATGGACTTCACTGGTCACGACTTTTCACTAGAATTCCAGGAAACTCTGTCCTGTAGCCAGTATTCACTAGCGAACATCAGATTAATTTTCAAGAGTTTGGTTTATATATTATTATTATTATTATTAATGTTCCCCTGGGTTCCTAGTGGAACATAGGGCTTCAGCTACACGTCTCCACTTACTTCTGTCTTCTGCTGTACTTTTCACTTGCATCCATGTTATTCCATACTGTTTCATCTCCTCTTCAAACGATCTCCTCCATGTCACACTTCGACGTCCCACACACCGCTTCCCTTTCGAGTTCCACTCGAGCGTTGGTCTGACGCACGATGACACCCAGCGGCCTCCTCAGCCAGTGAGTGTCCAATCCATCTCCACTTCCTCCTCCATATTTGTTGAGAGATTGGTTCTTGTTTTGTTTGTTACCATAGTTTCTTGTTGGTGATTCTTTCCCGCCATCTGATCTTCAGTATAGAGCGGAGACAGTTGTTGATAAAGGTCTGCAACAGGCTGTTGGAAATATTCTTTGTGACCCGCCAAGTTTCTGATCCGTATTGAAGAACTGACTGACTTGACGTTTGTATTGAAAATCTGAATTTTGTTGTTGATGCAGGCTGAGTGACGAAGATTTCCAGATTGGTTTCAGGTTGATGAATGTGTTTCTCGCCTTCCCGATTCTCGATTTGACATCTTCGTCCGTTACTCCTGTAGTTGAGATAATGCTCTCTAGATAAGTGAATGAAGTAACTTCTTTCAAATCCCTCCCGTTGATGGTGATTGGCGCTGGTTGTTGTTGTTGTTGTTGTTGGGTGATTATTTTCATGACCTCCGTCTTGTCTATGTTCACCTGGAGTCCTGTCTTTGCTGCTTCTTCGACCAGTTTGTCGGTTTTTGCTTGTAAGTCTTCGATTTTGTGTGACATCAAACATAAATCATCCACGCACGAAATCCAGGTCTTCTAGGTTGTTCACGTCAGTCCAGGATATCCCTGTCTGACGCATAATCCAGTCCACCACAATTAGGAATATCATTGGTGATAATAGGCACCCTTGTTTGACTCCTGTGTTTACTCCAAACGCCTCACTGAGTTTTCCGTTGTGAATCAATTGACATGTGCCGTTGTTGTACAGCTGTCGAATAAGGTCGATGAATATTTGTGGTACGCCGTAGTACTTTAGTAGTTTCCAAATTACTTCGCGGTCAACGCTGTCGAAGGCCTTCTCAAAGTCTATGAAGGAAGTTTAGGTAGAGATTTGATTGCCATTCCATGCTTTGTTCGATGATGATGCTTGGTTTAAATAAACAAATCTAATCCTTACATACCAAACTCTTGAAAACATTTCTTCGCTTAATCTTTTTGTCTTCTAAAGATACATAAATGTTCCCCATATTTCACTGCATTGTGTTGAAATAGTCAGCTAATGACTCCATAGTTAACTCTATTGAAGGCATTTTCTAACTTAATGAAGTGGAGATGCACACCTCAACTCTTCTATCTGTTTATAAGTAGCAGCACTTAATGCACCACTCTCTTATACAGTTAACTAAACACATGATTCGTCATTTGAATTATTCACACGTACAACTGAATTACGTCATGTTAGAAAAACAAACAAACACGTCATACGATGAGACAGACGAAAAATATAAGTGATGGTCTTTTGTGCAGATTTAACTCAACATACAACACGTAACAAAGTTCACTTTTTGAGATGTCTTTTTTTTGAAATACCGTCAATGAATGGAACCCAAAATTAATCACTGAAGTGCTGGTTCACAGTGATTTGATTGATTTAAAAAGTTATCATGAAGTGACTTTAGTTGGAGAACTATTGATCAAAAGACACCTGAAACAGCTGTCCAATACTTCTCTGATTTTCAGCGGTTCCCCTAGAGGAAGTCACTTCTTAATCAATCTTGTAACCTTTGTATGATGTTCATTCTTTTTGCTTATTTTGTTCAAAGTAACGTCTGTGACTACAGCATTGGCTGACAGGAGTTCGAATCTCGTCCTAGCAGACATGAGTTCATTCAAGACTACAGATACGCCTTGCTGACTGACTAGTGAGTGCCAACTAACACGAAATCTAGGTCTAAACAGGGCTTCCTGTTGTAACAACAGAAGACAAGAGTCAGGCAACAGATCATTTATTAAGGAAATCAACGCATATTTATATATTTGCATGTACATTATTATGGATAGTTAAGCGAACAAACACAGTCTTCCGATTGGTTGTTTCTCACGTAAAGTTAATCTTTCATCTCTTTGTGACTGTTTCTTGAATATCAGATCATCTATATGTTAACTGTATCCGCCTACGCAAAGTCTGCTGTGGTCGGTTTTGAATCAATCTTTGTTCACATTTTCTCAGGACAAATCTTGGGAACGTAAACATTGACGTAAATTACTGTCTACTAATTTGGCTAGTAGACAGCTCTCACCACACTGCGGCCGACTGCCTCCAACCATCTTATACCAACAATTCACAGTGCACCGTGATGGCCAGCCATCAAGTGGCATGGTGGCCACATTGCAAACTTGACTGATAGAATTCAAGTCACGCAATATACACATAAGATCATAGGTTTTCTTTCCTTCAAGTTCCCCAGTGGAACATAGGGCTTCAAGCTAGTGGCTTGAAGTTTCTGTAGCAGTGTTCATTTTACAGGATGGGGTTGCTAGCCTCATGCCCAACCTTTCGTCTTCACCAGCGTTAATTCTGGCTTAGCGAGGAAAAGAGGTGCGTCGGCCGGGGATCGAACCCCAGACCATGTGCATGGTCGGTGAGCGTCCTAACCGCTATGCCACCGTCGCAAAAGGCTTCTTAGCCCAGGACCTTCAGCCACTGAGACCGAAAGCCTCACGAGCCTTCCAGGATTCGAACCTGGAATCTCCTGGCCCGTAGTCAGGCGCGTTTTCTATTACACCACAGGCCCACGCCTGGTAGACGGTTGCAGCAAAGAGAATTTTTTGACGAAGTCATCAACTAGGCGGTACATTCGTGTATTTATGATAAATGGGTGGGAAAGTTCCCAAATAATTTCCAGTCAAGGGTCAAATTAATAAAATTATAATTAGGAATTAAAATGCCATAATAAGCAGGAGGGGGTGGATAAAACTCAAACAAAGTAGCATCATAATTATTGAGAAGATTGACATATTGTGCAATTGAGGGTTAGAAATGTACAAATAACAACAATAGACAGGATGATTAGATAAAAATCTAGTGGGATCATAACTAATGTGAAGAATAATTGTTTGCGCAATTAAGGATTAAATATGTAGAAATAATAGAATGACAAAATAGACTGGAATTTCGGATATTCGAATCTGGCATAGCTATCCAAAAGCTGAAACCCACGCTATGTATGCAGAAGAAATACGTCCAGCCCTTGTCCCTGCCATGGCTATCATAAACAGGTAGTTCTTGCAATAGTAACTATCCCATTGCCTTTCTTATCCAAACTTCCTGTTTATTCATGTTATTTTTAAGTTTTTCTTAATCCCTATTTACACTATCATATTTTCATATCCGAACTTCCTGTCTATTTTGTCATTTTTTTACTTTTACATTTCTAACCCCCAGTTGCACAATCAATGTCAATCTTCTCAGGAATTATTATGCTACTTTGTTTGAGTTTTATCCACCCCCTCCTGCTTATTATGGCATTTTAATTCCTAATTGTAATTTTACTAATTTAACCCTTAACGGGAAATTATCCTGGAACTTTCCCACTCATTTATCATAAATACACGAATGTACAGCTACCTAGTTGACGGTGACTTCGTCGAACAGAAAAGTTGCTTCGCTGCAACCGTCTTTTTGATAGAATTCAGTCTGCATCAAACAAAGGACTAGACACATCACACTAGTTAATGATTAGAGTTCAATCGAAGATAATGAATTTCTATCCTCTTATGTCTTAAGTGAATCAAAGCAAACATAACTGGATTAATGGATGAAGGAATTCAATGTGAAACTTCGATTCTACTCCGCTGAACTTAAATGGTTATAACGATACTGAGGTGAGGAGTTGGCAACTCAAAGGAATGCCGAATACAGTTGGCTGTTCACCCCCTGCCTCAAAAAAACATCCACTTGGTAATATCACATAAGTTAAGACTTTCTTTTGCTAGTGAGAAAAACTGACTGACTGTCTTTCATTTCTAGTTGAAATCCTCTACTCAGTCCTGTCAATTATGTTATGTTACTCAATTTATTGAATTTCGTTTCTGTTTATACCTTTATTACGTGATTGTTGCCTGAAGTTTACAATTCTAATGACATATCTTTAGAAATAAGAATAGAACCCTGGCACTGTGGTATAGTGTGATTCGATTATTTTATTACTTTTTTTATCATTCCTGTATGTTCTCAGTGGAAAATAAGGCTCCAAGCTATAGGCTTGAAGTTTTTATTTTCACGGGATGAGGTTGCTAGCCGGCCTCATGCCCAACCTTCCAACGTCTTTAGCAGTCTTATTACTGGCTTAGCGAGGTAAAGGAGTGCCTGGTCGGCCGGAGATCGAACCCCGAACCACATGCGTGGTTGGTGAGCATTCTGTCGCTTCGCCACCAACGCTGTGTGATTCCATTATGCAGAAAATTTATTTTGATAAAGTCTTACAGTGTGCTATACGGTAATATTTACTGATGACGCTTGGAGAAAAATTTATTACTCATAATCACATCGATATACACAGCTATCTAACTTCGTGTATACAATTCCATTATTTTTCATCTCTTGATTTGGCCGGCAGCAATATTTTCCAAATCTGCGGTATTGCTAATGAGTTATTCCTATTACATGTGTTAGGTGTAGATCCGATGAACAAAGATTTAGTAGTTTCAGGAGTTATATGCAGCAGATTCCCTTTTTATAGTTCGAATAAAGAAAGAACGAACATATGTGGAGGATAATGAGAGCTCGTTTTTATTTCGTGAATTGATTCTCTTCAACTGCCTACACCCAAAATAAATCAATTTTATGTCACAAAATTGTATCTGAACATACCTTTTACAATGATCTCAAGTTTAAAATAGAAAGTATAAGCTTTGATTGGACACTAGTAACCAGTGTGATGTGTCTAGTCCTTTCTATGGTGCAGAATGAATTCTATCAGTCAGGTTTACAATGTGACCACCATTCTAGGTAGGTCGCCATCATGGTGCACATTGATTTGATGATATTAGATAGTTGGAGGCAATCAGCAGGAAGCCTTGGACCTAGGTTTCTTGTTAGTCGGCACTCGTCAGCAAAGCGTATCTGCAACCTTGAAGGAACTCATGTCCCTTCTGATGAGATAAGTATAAGTGTGTCGGTGGCACAGTGGTTAGGACTCACGCCGACCATGCACATGGTCCGGGGTTCGATCCCCTGCCGGCGCACACCCGATATCTATGGTCAGCCTGAATTTGGGCTACCGATATCCATGCTGAAAATTCCATACTTGTACCAAAAATACGGTGTGGAATCAAGCTATGATAAAAAATAATAAGCAGCATAATTTCAAAGATGATGTAAGTATACAATTATTGAGTATTCAGAGAGTAACTATTTCTATTAGAAATTAGACAAAGGGGTAGAATTCTGGTTTCACTTGGAAACAAGGGTGAACTAAAGACAAAACAAATCTCTACTCCATCCTTGTTTCCAAATGAAATCAGGACTCCATCCCTTTGTCTAATAACTATCTAAATAGTTACTCTTTTAACACTAAATAATTGTCTACATACATCATCTTTGAAATTATGCTGCTTATTATTTATTATCATATTATTGTTGTCGCCTTTAGTCAGTTCCTAGAAGAACATAGGGCTTCAGCCGCACGTATCCATGGCGTTCGGTTCTCTGCCAACCTTTCCACCTGGCTTCACGTCTGCCCACATGCTTTCATCTCCTCTCCGCATCACCTCCTCCTCCTCCATGTCACACTCGCATTGATGACCAACTCGCCACTTCCCATTCGGGTTCCACTCGAGCGATGGCCTGGCGTGTGACGTCACTCACTTGATGATTCGTATCCTCAGAGTACGGTCAATCCACCTAATTCCATTTCTTCCTGCATATTTGTTACACAATCGGTTCCTGGTCGGTTGGCTTCCAGGGATCCCTGTTACTGATGATTTCTGGCCATCTGGCCTCGAGTATTGAGCAAAGACAGCTGTTGATGAAGGCGGGAAGTTTGTTCGAAGTGACCGTGACGCGGCGCGGCTCCAAGTCTCTGATCCGTATAATAGCACTGACTGACTTCACACTGGATTTGAAAATCCGGATTTTATTTTTCATGCTGAGTGCTGATGACCTTCACAAAGATTTGAGAGAAATCAAAGCTTGCCTTACTTTCCCGATCCTTCCTGCTTCGATATCCTCATCAGTTCCATTCGCCTGTAGTTGAAACGACGCTTCTCAGGTAGGCAACTTGAAATCATTGTAAAAGGTATGTTCAGATGCCATTTCGTAACATATAATTTATTTATTTGGGATGTAGGCAGTTGAGGACAGAGAATCCACGAAATCACAACGAGCTCCTATTATCCTGCACGCATGTTCGTTCATTCTTTATTCAAAGATTTAGTAATCAATCTCTCCCTCTCTCCACCTACTTATATTACTTTTTAGAAATTTAAATCTCTCCCACCCTATTGTGTGGTTGTGTGTTAATGCATGCAGTCCAATGTAGTGCTGAGTTTTTTTCTAAATTACTTATCTTCGCGGGGTCAATCATTCCTCAGAAACGCTACTCTTTTTGAAAATAATATTGCTGAAGAAAAAAGTAACTCTCCGCTGACCTCCATTTCTTTGGATATAACTTAATGAGGGACTTTTAAATTGCTTCATTTTATCGATAAGTGTGGAGTTTGAGTCTCAGTGAAGGGGAGTGAGGTCATTGTGGAGAAAGCGGACACGTTTACTCACTGAGGCTACAGACATACTGAACTGAGAAAAGCCACAAACTGAATAAAATACACCTCCTGGATTTTGATTTTAGTCCTTATCAACTGTGATTAGTAGCAAGCCTTTTTATAAGAACTGTTATTTACAAATAAAGGGAAACTTGTATTTCCCAATGAATGAAAAACAAAGCGATATTGCTGTTTTTACTGACGTTGTTGCTAATAGCTTTATCAAAGTATTATTAAAGCAGAATTTACAAAATCTACTCAGCTTGCATTATATTACAACTTAATCATCGTTCCTCAGCATGAGGTCATTTACTTTTACGTTGCCAAATTGGCTAATTGGCGAAGATAACAAAACCTGGTGTAGATTGTTGGATTTGATAAGTGTGTAAAATTGTAAAATGAAATTGCTTATCACATTCGTGTTGATTTTGTCATTTCATGGGGGAGCGGTGGGGTGTTGTAACCAGGTCAAACTCTGTTTTAGTCCATCATTCCTATTCAACTCAGACAATTTGGCTTCCATTTGATATGAAGCGCTTCTAATAATATTAGACGTTCACTGTGATTTCTAAAATGCCTTTTCTGGATTATTTCAATATTGTGGCCTGATTCTATAAAGTGTAGATAGATCTATGGTTGATGATTTTTCAAGCTTTTCTATTTCAACTGGATTTCTTGGTGGTCGAACAGAGTCGGCTCATTGGCGTTTATTTCTTCTGATTTTGATTACTAGTCGGCGATGTTTGCCCGATGTATATCGCATCACATTCCAATCAAGCATTTTATTTTATAGACACAATTAGATAGAGAATCTTTTGGGGATTTGGTCTTTTATATGGACAAGGTTGCTTCGCAGTATGTCTGATGTTTTGAAGAAAACTCTGATGTCGAACTTATTGAGTACTCTTCTGATATATATTTTTTTCAAACTGTTAAAAGTGAACTTGGTTTGGATATATATATATATATATAGATTATTTATAAATTTCCACACAATAGATGTAACAAAAACTTTGATACATATATTGTAAAAAATATTGATTTCTTAAACTTTGAAGTCAAGGTGAGGTGACGGCCTTGAGGTGTTTGTTTTGCTTTGTTTTATTTAGGCCATATTATTTATTGCATTCTACTAAAGGTGTTTTATTTCTAATATGATGACGACCTGATTTACACTGAATATGATGAATGGTGATAATGTTTAAGGTTACGAGAGAAAAGCCGGTTGTAGCGTGTACAACAAAAGTGTTTATGCTTGTATGCTTGTATGTGTTAAGTGTGTGGGCGTGTTAACAGAGCTGCAAAGTAATACCTTCGTTAAAATAGATTATGATAATCTCTCTATTAACGTTTTTACTTAGTTGAAATAGATATGATGCACACTAGGGACTGACCCTATTCAGGTAGACAGTTACCTTGGTGGGTTTAAATGGGAAGTCGTGACCAGTAGGATACAGAAGTTTGAAGGTGAGGACAGTTACTCATCGTAGAAGACACTGCGCGAAGTGGTCTAGCTATGTCATGAGTCGGTAGAAGTTAGAATTCATGGACTGGATCGGGTCCCAGTGGCTTAATGGTCTACGAGCTCGCTGGCCTTATACCAGCAGGCCCTGGGTTCGAACCCGGCGGTGGGTGTGTACCACTGAAGAGTCCTAAACTACCGGGACGAAACAGCTGGATGTCCACTACTCCTCACTGACTTTCCAATGGTTCTCTAACTGATGTCATCTCATGATGAAATTCTACAACCAATCAAACAAAATCCTTACAAACCAATACTTATAAATAGAAATAGTCAGTTTCTAAGATGTTACTCAATTTAAAGCTTAGAATAATAATAATAATTTACTTTATTCCAAAAACTGCACTACTTATAATACAGAATGGAATTCTCAGTATATGTCACAATATTGCATCTGATTTACTCAAAATGTATGTAAAATTAGAAAATTAAAACAAAATTAATCGGAGGAATTTGTCCACATTTACGACATAATTATTAGATATAATAATAATAACAGTGAGTTTGTTTCAAACGGTATTGTCGATTCAGTTTGGAAACTTTAGCATGTTATAGATTATTGAATCTAATGTTCTGTTGATATAGCAGCATGGTGAGAGGAAATACAAAATTAACAGTTATAACACAGCTTAAATGATATTCACACTTATGAAAAATAAAATAAACAAAACGAAAAAATTGAGAGGATTATAAATATAAGAAGAACAATAACAATGAAGCTTGATGTTATAAGGGTGGATAAAATGGTTTATTTACCAGTGCAAAGAAGGTTAGTTAGTTAGTTCATGCCTGGCACTATTTTCATCACATAAAGTACGTGTCGCCAAATATGGTATAGTGGAATTTTTATACCTACATGTACGTGCATAAATTCTTCTGAAAAGATTTCTTGTTTTACCTGAGGAGACACAATGTTGGAGCTGCAGGTGCTGCTGTGGATGCTTACAGTCTGACACAATTCCTTTAGTGAATTTGTTGCATGAAATCAAGTGCCTATCATCAGTGACGATGTCAATGACGTGGCCCAATGGGGTACCACTCGCCCTATTGACAGTCAGTCTTCAGAGTTCTACAAAGTATGACATAGTCCTTTTTAAGCAATCCAGGAAAGAATAATGGTGAACAGTAAAGAAGAATAGGTAAAATACACGAGTTGATAAACTGTAAGAGGAGTGGTTGAGTTATGGCTGAGTGCCTTAACTTCTTAATGTAAAAAATCAGACGAAATATTCTTTTAGAAATCGCTAAGACATGGCAGGACCAGGATAGGTCAGAAGAGAGAACTAATCCAAGATACTTAACTTCAGACTTGATTTCTATATCAGTATCATCGATTTTGCAATGGTCATAGGAACCAACAGCTTCATTTAACTTTCGTTTACATCGGAAACTGAAATTAACAGTCTGACATTTGGAAGGATTAAGTTTAAGGCCGTTAGACGAATAACAACAAAAATGAGCGTTGATGCCATCAGAAAATCAACAAGGAGTACTGCAGGACTGTTTCATCCTGGTTTGGCGGTACTCTTCAATGAGACAGATAGCAAAGTTGAACTATAAATATCCACGGGATGATAACTCATGGGTGACCTTGAACCGACCAATTAGGAAATACAATGGATTTTACATTTATAATTACGCTTATTTACAAGCGAATTACACGAAAATAATATAATATCTTTATTCTGAACAGTATTTATAAAATGTACAGAATTTTCATCAGAGGAGTTGATTGCATGATATTTTCACTTTGTACAATATCTTTAAGTAAAATATTAATTGACAGGACATCCTTCCTGTGATACAATGCTCTCTGAAGTGAAGCACAAACCATTCCATTATGAGATACACCTGCTTTTTCTCCTTGAAGAAGTCCACGATATCGATCTAGTTGAAAGCCAATTGTAGGATGTTCAGAACGTGTACATTTCGAGACTGAAGGACTGAAATGAAGAACAGTTATCTCATGTATTGGAACACGCTACCAGCCACAATCAGGCCACAATCCCCAAGTTTAGTAGACACTTACGAATGAGGAGCTTGTAAACACTTTAAATATACACAAGAGTACATAATAACATTAGAGGTCATATCTTAATCTATCAAGACAAGACGAACGAGATAAAATATATGCAAGAAAGTGAGATGGAAGTTTTTTTGGTAGCCCAAGTTTTAAGCAGGTCACTAACATTAAACAGGATATTTTTCTCTGACATGACTTAAAAATATCTCCTAATTATAATGACGAGCATTAGTTCTTACATTAAACCAGTTTTTGTGCATATATTCACCGTAGTAACTGAAGATGAATTCTTTTTGTGACCTATTTATCTCTGTCATCTTGTTTTTGGTCTTCCTCGAAAGCCCTCGATTGAATTAGTATGAGTTCAAGTTAGAGGATTGATGACCACTTTTTAGGAAAAAGCGGATAATAAAAATAAATAATATCAAACCCAAACCTACCTGTAATCGTAACCCTAACCCTAATCCTAACAGTAACGAGCTATTAACATATTGTCCAAAGAGTACTTAAAAACGTGATCGGAGTGAAATGTACTCCTTAATTCGTGAATCGCGTTCATTTCGGAGGTATAATAGCGGTAAGCTCCGTTATCCCATGACCAGTATGTGTTCATTGCGCATAGGTCATTGGAGCTTTTGCACTTCTTGGCCGTTTTACTTTAAATTGGCGCGATATGCACCCACCAGCGTTCGAAACCAGGACCTTCCTATTACAAGTCCAGTTCGTGGACCATTCAGCCATTGGGACTCGACTCAATGACCCACGAATTCCGACTTGTGTCAATTCGCGAATATGCGTTGCGGTCGTATCCAACTGCCCTCTTATCTGACTTGGCAGACGCCACTGGTCACAGTTTTTCAATAGAGCTAGGACGGAATGGCTGTCCAGTACTCTCTGTTGATTATCTAATGGTTCTCATGATTCAACCTGTAAGCAGTTAAGTTCATGTAAACCAACACTTAAAACATAGTATTTTACACCAAATTTCAACTTGTTTCCGGTAAGGAATGAAACATTCTCAGCTTACTGTCCTTAAAGAAAATGCGATTTATTACCCAAAAATATATTTTTTAATTGTTAGTTCTAGTTACTAATGGTGTTCACTAAGATAGCTCAAAATTGAAAAGTCTGTTTGTCTATTATCTTATGCTCTTGATCCACACAAGATGCATCCCTGATCTTTTATACACTGTCAAATGAATTTACTGCCAGTTACACAATTGATATGATTATGAACAATAAATTTTGTTCGAAACGTCATCCAGTAAATAATACTGTTTCACTGTGTGATATACCTAATAAACAAACTAATATGGAATTACTTACTACCACAGTGCCCAAGTTTTACACATATATTAATAGTTACACACTCTATCACTGATCAGATCTCATAGTAGAACTGAGGAAATCCCCTCTGTGATATCTCCCGGTCGACCCATGACATGTGTATCTCGGTAGTTCAGCGTTATTATACTCCCCAACTACCCACATGGTCTAGATTCGAATTCCGGTTGGACGTGAGACTACGAGTTGCACCCTGTAAAAGAAGAAGTAACAGTACTTCTAGTGAAACTTCAAAAATCTGAAGCTTGAAGCCCTATGCCCCCTTCAGAACTCAAAGGAATAAAATTTTTTTTTAAAAGTGAAATAATCGATGTAACAGATGCCTGATTTTTATCCTATCATCACTGAGGTAGTCTCTCCTCCCATTCAAATCCCGTCCCGCATACCACAACCATGGATATTAGGTTATATTATCAGCCCACAACATATAATATGATATGAACCTTGACACGCTTTTCGATTATCACGCTACATTTAATCAGTTACCTAAAACTCTTGTTTCTACGGAATTTCTCGCCAAGAAAATGTGGAACTTATTGTAATTATTTGCCTTTCGTACACTGATACTCTGGATATGGTCTTGTTGCCCGATAATACCTATAACTATCTGCTAGCCATTTTGTGACTGTCCAACACGAACTAATATCTATAATTGTATATATTGATGGATTTACATGTCTAAGCTGTTTTTTATTGTTGTTGTCGCTGCCCTTCCTGTTGTGAATTATTTTCCTTTTGCTGGTGTTGTCCTGATTGCTTTATTGCTTGTTTTCCTGATTTTAAGGGGAGCAACCCACAAGGTCGTTTCTCTGTAAACTATATTTTAATGTAACAACCCTCTTCTCAGGAGTGAGGCTAACAACCCCACCCTGTTAACAAAGTTGCTGTAGAAACTTTAGCACGATCAAACAAGCCCTGGATGAAAAACTTCGACCGGAACAGGCAGGATTCAGGAGAAACAAGTCATGTATTGATCAAATCGCCACATTATGGATCATCATTGAACAAAGCTTGGAATGGCAGTCAACTCTATACCTCACTCAACTTCATCGACTTTGAAAAGGCCTTCGATAGCGCAGCATCGATCGAGAGGTGATTTGGAAACTACTTCGCTACTATTAAGGGGTGCCACCGACAATTATACATCTCATCCAACAGTTATACGACAACGCTGCATGCCAAGTAATCAACAACGGAATACTTACAGAAACCTTCGAAGGGAGGACAGGAGTAAGACAAGCTGGTTGCCTACTATCGCCATTGATTTTCCTGATTGCGTTAGACTGGATAATACGACAGACAGTGCGCCGGGCAACGAAGAAACAGGCATAAGATGGACCCACACAAAACACTTGGAAGATCTGGACTTCGCCGATGATATATGTCTAATTTCCCACAAACTGGAAGACATGCAAGCGGAAAGCAACAAGTTAGCAGAAGAAGCATCAAAGATAGGACTTCAGGTGAACATAGAGAAAACGGAGGTGATGGAGATTCCTGGCCAACAACAACAACAGACAACAATCAGCATGAATGGGAGGAACCCGAAATAAACAACCTCTTTTACCTACTTACCTGGGAAGCATCGTTTCAACTACAGGCCGGCGGAACTGACGAGGATATCAAAGCAAGAATCGGGAAAGCAAGACAAGCTTTCACTACTCTCAAGTCTGTGTGGAGGTCAACAGCACTCAGAATCAAAAGTAAGATCCGGATTTTCAACTCCAATGTTAGGTCAGTGCTACTTGTTATAAGGATTAGAGACTTGGCGCGTTATAAAGAGCACATCAAACAAACTATAGACCTTCATCAACAGCTACCTTCGCCTAGTAGTCAAGGCCAGATGGCTGGTCAGAAAAGATCAGCAACAGGGGTCTCTGGGAGCGAACCAACCAGGAACCGATTATACAACAAATCAACGGGAAGAAATGGAGTTAAGTGGATTGGCCACACTCTGAGAAAACAACTCATCAAGTGATATCACTAAACAGGCTCTTGAGTGGAACCCGAAAGGGTAGCGGTGAGTTGGTCGTCGGTGCAAGGGTGACTTGGAGGAGGTCATGTGAAGAGGAGATGAAAACATGGGTGCAGACATGCAGCCAGGTGAAGACTCTAGCAGAGAACCGAACGCAATAGAGACGTTCGGCTGAGGTCCTATGTTCCTCTAGGAATTAAAGGAAAAACTAATAATAATACAACCAAGGATATTAGGTTATATTATCGGCCCACAACACATAATATAATATCTCTCACCCACAGACTGGTAACTGAGAAATCTGTTTTGGGGCAGATGGATTATTTACCACAAAATTGAATAATCAGACAATAAAATGTCACATGATGAGACATTTGACTTTGATGACTTTGACCTTTCAGATGAAAAATAACAGATCTAAAGGTTAACAGATGACTGGAAGGTTTCCCTTCCCCTAACCTCGTCGATGGTAATAATAATGGTATCAGTAATGATAATAATAATAATAATAACAGTAATTTGCCTTATTCCAAGACAGTACTTGTGATACAGAGTGGAATTCTCAGCATTTGGTTCAATATTGCTGCATCTAATTTACCCGACAAGAGGAAAAACAAAAATAGAAAAAAATATGATATTACAGGATTGATAACAGCAGTTTACTTTTTGGTATTTGTAGTGACAACAAACTCAAAAATGTACAAAAAGTGTAAAATAATGATGATAATAATGTTCATAATTTAATTTAATTTTAAATTTTCCCGTCAATTGATTGGACCGACGTGCTCGGTCTCAGGTTGACATGTCGCTTTCTTGTGCAGATGCTTCAACGATGTCTGGGCATGTAACTTGATGTTAATTGGTGGTGGATGGTGACTGGCAGTGGAATCCAGCCAGGATGCACACTTCGTCCTATTTGGGACTCGTCATTTACTGGATGTAACTGCATTCCACAGTGAGTCAGTGATGGTGTTCTCACCGGGGCTCGAACCCAGTGCCCATAGTTTCAATTTCCAAATAGTACGAAATGCTCATCCTGAGTTCCACTGCTAGTCACCATCCACCAACTAATAATGTTAATAGTTAACATTATAAGTTAACTGAAGTAGTATTGTGGTGAGAGATGGTTGCTAGCCAAATTGGTGACAGTAATTGAGGTCAAGGTCAAGATGGACAGGCGGATACAGAACTGACACAGCCACAAGAGATGCAAGGTTAACTTTCTGTGAGAAACAACCAATCAACAGACTGTATTTTCTACTAACATTAACCTACAATAATGTACATCAAAATTTATAAATACGTGTTGATTTTCCGTAATAAACGTTCTGTTGCCTGGCCCTTGTCTTCTATTGTTACAATATCACCATAGATTACAAATAGGAAACAATGAAAGAGACGATTATTATGCTAACAACATAATAATTCATTAGGTTTCACGCTTAACATTGTCTCTGTCGCATAGAACGTGATCGGGAGAGCCAAATAAGGTATCGTTGAGTTTCTGTACTTTTTTGACAGTGACTTCTAGTCCTACCTGATAAGATGCAAGGCGGGGAGCATTGTGATAGAGAGGGTGTTGCGAGTAAGACATTGTGGATTTAGACCATTTCCTACATGAGTTCAGGTGTATATCGACAAGAGCAGTCACAAGCTGGTTGACTTAGTGACATAGCACTTGCCCCTCTTCACAATATGACATAATCTTATTTGAGTAGCCCAGGAAAGACTAAGGTGAGGAGCAGTAAAGTACAATAGACACGATGCAAGAGTTAATAAACTATGAGAGTAGAATTTAATTGGTGGATGGTGACTAGCAGTGGAATCCAGTATGTGCACTGGGTTCGAGCCTCGGTGAGAACATCATCACTGACTCACTGCGGAATGCAGGTACATCCAGTAGGTGACGAGTCCCAAATAGGACGAAATGTGCATCCTGGCTGGATTCCACTGCTAGTCACCATTCACCAACTAACTTCCAATTACACACTCAGACATCATCAAAGCATCTATACAAGAAACTGACATGTCAACCTGAGACCGAGCACTTCGGTCCAATCAATCGACAAGAAAATGTAAAATTCAATTATATAAGAGTAGAGGTTGAGTGATTCCAGATTGTCTTAACTTTTTAATTTAGTAAGTTAGACGAAACACATTTTCTTAAACCACACCTCCAGTGTACTATCCATTTTTAGACAAACTTATCAGGATCTGATGAATTTGTGTAGCTTTGAGCTAAAATAAACAGCATTTCTTATTTTTGTCCCTTACATTCCTACTGGAACATAAAACATCAATTTCTCTTGAAGCTCGAGTAGTTATGCTGTTGTTTTTATGCAGAGGAAGTTTGCTAGCACGATTTAAAAGTGTGCTTGCAGGGATTCGAACTTGGATTGCAGTTGTGGGCTACCCATTATTCTACTCCTGAACCACTAAGATGAATTGAGTAGGAAAATTGGCTGGCTGGCTGGATTTAACATAGAACTTGGCACCGAAGTGCAGCAGTTCCAGTTGCCACGTTCCAAATAGCACACAAAGGTAGACAAGAAAATGAGTGAAGAGAATCAATAGAGTTTCGACAAGTATAAGAGTGAAACAGAATGAGTAATGGTAGAAAGGAATATGAGGGATTACAGAGACTGAATACATCTGCGTAAGCCATTGACATCGATTTTGAGCCATGTCACCTATTGTCTCCAGCCACCATTGATTCTTAGAGTCCCGAGGGCGGGCCCCAACCCGGAAGTCTGCATCTCCCTCCCTACCTGACTCAGTTTGACTGTCAAGGATTTCATGGATTGATGAAACCATGTTTTTGTTTGGCCACCGCTTACTCTTTTCCAACCTGCACCTATATCGGCTAGTAATGCCCGTCCGTCGGGGGAGGCGATGGCTAGGCATGCGCAGCACGTGACCTAGCCATCTCAATCTATGTAACTTTATAGCCTCTTCGATTGATTTTCCCTCTTTGCCCAACACTTTACGCCTAACGTCGACATTACTTACCTTACTAGGAAAATTAGTAAGAGAAGATTGTGAATTCATTCAACTACTCAATTCAGTTTAGATCACTCTGATAATCAGATTGGTTGGCAGGCACCACTACTGCTACTGCTGCTTAATATGTGTGTGTGGTATATATCTACTCAGCTCAATCAAACAATCAGTCATCAGTATTCGGTTTTATGCCTTGTTTCGTTTGTCAATCAATTCTCTTTACGCGCTACCTTCTAAGCTGAGACTATGATATGAAGTGGAGAGATTCTGTAACGGTTAAACTACAAATACCATTTCTCGTCACAATCTTGTCCGTGCTTCCATTGTGTGTATGTTATACAGTAATAGTTATTGATGACCACGTTTCGAGCACGATTCATCACTGCTCATAATCCCAATATCAAGGCACTACTCACACAACTTTCTAACTTCATTTATATCATTCCACTATTTCTCATCTTTTCATTTCGTTGGGGGTAATATTTTCCATACCTCTAGTATGAGTGATGAGTCCTCCCTATTACAGGTGCCGGGTGTAGATTGGATGAACAAAGACTCAGCAATAAACCTCATCCTTTCTCCACCTACCTATATTACTTCTTAAAATCTTAACCCTCTCCCACCCTATGTTGTGTGATTGTGTGTTAATGCATGCAGTGCAATGTAGAGCTGAGTTGTTTTTTTCTAAGTTACTTATCTTCTCGGGGTCAGTCATTCTAACCTTAGCTAAATTCTTATGTTTCGACAATCTGACTACCCCCGATCTACTGGTCTAACTGACTTATGTAGTTGACCTAACTCACAGTCACTACAGGGTATTTTGTGAATTATATTATTTTGTCTAACTGGGTCAACCGACAGGGTCCTTTAACATACAGAGCTTGTTCTACCTGAGTGAGTTTGTAGGTTTGGATGCCACTTTAATTCCTGCTTTATTAAGAATCTTACTACGCAGGGTCTCAAATGTCCTTGCCTTATATTCTCTCTTATTTATGTTATCATTGTTAGTTTCATCATTACTTTTATTTTGACCTTTTCTGATCTTTCTAATGAATTTTATAGGATAGTTGTCTATTTAACACCAACGCTTCTTCTTCTATCTGTTTCATTTCAACGTTTAGGTCTTTTCTTGTACCACTTAGTGCTACTGCTTGGTATGTTGGATACTTAACTAAGCCTGCCTTAACAGTTAACGGATGAGATGAATTAATGTGTAAATATCTATTACCAGGATGCGTTGGCTTTTTATAAACGCTAGTATGTGTGCACTTTACCTTCTTCTATTCGTTTTATTTTACAATCTAACATCATAGCTAATTCTCCTTGTTCATTTTCCGATTCAATTGTGAATTTTATTCCTTTTACTAGTGACTTTATTTATGTGTATCAAGAAGCTAGAGATATGTTCTGTTTCTAACACTATGAAAGTGTCATCCACATATCTCCACCATATTTTTGGAGTAAGATTAAACTTATTAAGAGCAGTGTGGAAAATACTACTGCCAATCAAGTCAAGCGATGAAAAATAATGGAATTATATAAGCTAAGTTCGAAAGTTGTGTGAGTACCTTGATATGATTATGAGCAGCAATAAATTGTACTCGAAACGTGGTCATCAGTGAATATTACTGTATAACATACTGTGAGACTTCATCAAAAAATTTTTACCCAAAATGGAATTACACTGTACCACCACAGTGCACAAATTCTATTCTTAAATCAATTATCCATGCTTTGCCTACTCATATATATGTATATAATTATATGAATAAGGCAAAAACAACGAATTGTGCAATCATTTATTTCGTCAGCTTTTCGTCACCTATTCTCAACCTAACCACTTTAGGCCTTTACTCTTTTCTCGCGATTACGTAATCGTCTACTTTGACCTCTTCCCCACTTGCTATAGTGTAACTTTGTCTGTTCTTTTTGTCCCTTTAATGTGAGTTGAGCTCACCACAATGTTACGCAATATATTAGTCATTTATCATTTGACGTATCCACTTCCTGTCTCTATTACACAACTCTTTTCCGATTGTATCCAAGCGTGTCTTAGAATTTTTATGGTGTTCAAGTATTGATTTGTAGGGATTTGACTGGTTGGTTACAGGATTTCATCATGAGCTGACATTGGTTAGAGAATTATTGGAAATCCACCTGGAAGTGCTGGACAGTTGTTTCGTCAGCCCAGTTTGAGACTCTTCAGCAGTACGTACCCACGGTGGGTTTTATTTTAAAACTAAGTTTGAACTATGAGTGTCTAAATTATACAAGTGTACTATCTGAGGACTGTTTATTAATATGTAACATCGGCACAAGTATGTTAAACCTAACCTGCACATAAACTTGATAATTTCTTTGGACAATACGCAACTGATGAGGAACAGACTAGATGACTGATAGTAACGTATCATTCTACACAAACTGCTGTTCTTCTTGCTTTATTCAAATTCATTAATAGGGGAATAAATGTATGCAGTTTCTAAAGCTAAACCATCCTCTCACATGAAATAAATAATTATTAGGTGGAAAGACATTTGGACTGGTTTTTCACTCATAAAAAAGTGAAATGAAATAAACCAAAGCAGGCGAAATTACAAACAGTCACATGAGAAATAGAAATTTGTATACAGAAATAAGATCAGGACACTTTGTTACTTTCATCAGTTGCAAAACAGCAGACAATAAAACAAAAACAAATCACTACAAACCAACCCTCGTGAAAATTAATTTGGTTCTCGCTGGTGACTGGCTACAGAACAGGGATGGCTAGAGTTCTAGTGAGATGCCGTGAACAGTAGGGTCTGACAGGTGGGATGTGAGAACAAATACTTGCCGATGACATTAACTTGTAGTCACTGTGATAAATCACAAGTTGACAGAAGTTAGAATTCATGGACTGGTCATTGGCTTGGATCGCGTTGGCTGAGTGGTCTACGAGCTCGCCTCATAAACGGAAGAACCTGGGTTTGAACGGACGCGCTGAAGAGTCGCAAGCTAGGACGAAACAACTGTCCATTTCTCGCTGTTTGTTTTCAGTGGTTCTCTAGCTGATATCCTTTATTTGTTGCATTAATCTTCTTGGTTTATTATCACCGTGGTTTACCATGTTGACAATGACTAATTATTTTTATCGCTACTAGATTAGTAGATTCTGTATCGCATTAAAAATTGATACATTTACTAGGGTAGAGTCATAGATGAGGATTTAATTGAAAAGTAAATATTCCTTTACTCAACCATTTAGATTTTTGATTATCTCAGTCGACAGTGCCTTAGTCGTAGATGAAAACTGATGTATTCCATCGACTTCCTACCGCACATTATATCTCCCAGTTTATACGCACTTATTAAGCCGTATGTGGATCGATGGTTCTGTGGTAGAATGCTCACCAGTTGTCCCCTCCAGCGCTAGTCCAGGTTTGATTTACGGCCGACACACTCCAAAAGCTCATCTAGCTGGGAGCAAGCCCGGAAAATAGGGAATGTTGGGCGTGTGCGACTAGGGACCTCATTTCTAGGTAGAATGATCATGCATTATACATATGGTATGGAAGAGGACATAATTTAGAGACTTTTAACACAGAAAGAACGAACATATTTGTGAGATAACTAGGATCAGTTGTTACTTTTTGGATTCTTTTCTGTGACGTACATAGTAAACAATATACAAAGAAGAACCAGGTTACTTCACTTTCACAGAAACCATTGCTATCAAAAGATTTCAACCCAGTCTCTGTATGCAGAAAGACAGCACGATAAATCTTTCACTACCCTGGTAACTGTGATTGTTTTTCAAATGTGATTTTGTGTTTAGTCCTGTTACGTAACACCCTGCTTAATTTGCATTTTCATTTACTGAATTAAACTCATTAATAAGTTTCCAAATTGACTTATAATTAAAAACAAAAAGTGTATCGGTTAACTCTGATGTTCCATTTTGTATTCTGTCTCTAGTCAATGCTTGTTTCTGTTAGATGGTTGGAGGCAATCAGCAATAAGCCTTACTTGACCTAAGTTTCGTGCTAGTTGGCACTCACTAGTCAGTCAGCCAGGCGTGTCTGTAACCTTGGAGGAACTCATGTTCCTTCTGAGATTCCAACCCACGTCACCCAGTGCTGCAGATACAGACTTTACCATTGAGCTATCCTGGCTCGCAACTGACCTTCTTCCTGTAGAACTGTATTAGATAATTTCATTGGACACTAGTTAGTAACTGGGGTAATATATCTAGTTCCTTCAAGTTGGCAGATACGCTTTGCTGATTGGTGAGTGCCAACTAGTACGAAACTTAGTTCCAAGGCTTCTTGCCGATAGCGTCCAACCAGCTTACATCAACAATTCAAAGTTCACCTTGATGGCGAGTCACCTAATGGCATGGCATCCACACTGAGAACCTGACTGATAGAATTCAGTCTGCGCTACACAAAGGACTAGACACATCACACTAGTTACTAGTGTCCGATGAAACAATCCTTGTTTCTTAAAAAAATCTCAACTCCGTTCTCGTGGCTCCTCTTATCTAATTATTCAATAAGTAATCAGCTCCTTTTTAGTACTGAATAATTTGTCTACTCATATCCTTTCGGAACCATGCTGCTTATACGTTCTATGCATAAATTCACTTCCCTACAAGTAAAGTATGCCCACAGATTTCTTTCAATATCGTTTAGGATGTAAGCAGTTGGAAAGAGTTGACGAAATAAAACAAGTTTTCCATTATCCCCACAACAGGAAATGTGTTCATTCTTTCTTTCTTCAAACTAATCAAGGGAAGCGGTTGTATGAAAACTATTATCACATGAATATTGTCTAATATTATGTCAGTCTTTTCTCCACACTCTTTCCATTTCCTCAATTTCATTCATTTATACTCTACATTCATCGTCTCCTACATTCTATTCACCTCGCTATTCACATGAATCTTTCCTGTACTCTTTTTACAACACTTCTATACGATTTATTCAGTCATTCTATGAACAGTCAACTGTCTGATAATGATTTTATCTAATGACGCTAAACCTCATCAGCTGATATCTATGGAATGCTATATTAGAAGTACGCAGTAGTCACACAATCACGGGTGATAAGGTTTTGACTAGTTCAAGGAATTTCATGATGGTACGGTCGTCTTGTAACTTGACAGGTCCATCCACGTTGTCTCTTGAAGTTGTAGATATAAAGGAAGGGGTCTGCAGCTAGCTTCCCTCTACTTTTCGACAACTGATAATGATTTGTAATGAGGTATAGTTTGAAGAATCTCTTTATGAAATAAAGAGAGGTATGTTATGCGTTTTTTTATGTATGCGTTTGTTATATTCAGTAGACTGTACATCATTCGAAATAAATTGACGAGATAGTTACCCAGGGTGTTCGAGTTCGAGTTGTGGCCTTTAGACGCATAAATCTAGCCTAGCTTTTATCTTATTATTGTAATTCCCATGGTTTCCGTATACAAAGGTAAATCTTCCTCTGCTGTGCTCACTGAAGCTGGTGTCCCCCAAGGTACTGTACTCTCCCCACTTCTCTTTTCTTTCTTTCTACATGACTTACCATCTTCAAATGACATTAATTTTGTCAAATATGATGACGATCTGACTATATCTTTGCCTGTTAAATGTCAAAGTGACTGCTCTAAACTTAATGGCTTTCTGTCAGAAATCAGCCAGTGGTCCATGGAAAACGGTCTTACCTTAAACCCCTCCAAATGCCAAACAGTCAATTTCAACTTTAGGCATAAATCTGACCTAAACAAACTGGTTAGCTCTGACGAGGTGTGCAACATAGACGGCACTGAAATAGAAACTAAATCGGAAATTAAATACCTAGGCGTCATTCTATCTGCTGATCTTTCCTGGTCGTCTCATATCTTAGAGATTTCTAAGAAAATATTCTGTCTTACCTTCTACATCAAGGAGTTAAGAAATTCTGGTATAACCCAACCCTTACTCCTACAATTCGTTAATTCTCGCATTCTGCCTATTATTCTCTATTGTTCCCCGGGCTTAGTTTTTCCCGGGCTAGTGAAGAAAGACTATAGCATATTACGCAGGATGTTGAAGGTTGTCAGCAGGGTAAGCAATGTGCCACTTAAGCAGCTTGTGAATATTCTGGTCGACAGGCACATGGACTCATGTGAAAAATGGGCTAAATCCATTCTATCTAACTCACACCACCCTCATCATTCACAACTCTCCCCTTGCATCTCATCAGGCAAAACCAGAAGCCTATATAGAGAACTCTATTCTCGCACCAGCAAGTACAAAAACTCAACCATACCCTACTTAGCTCGTGTTCTGTGTGATAAAGAAAGCATTAGGCGTGACACCTATAATTCATTAAATAGTCAGTAGAACAACTGGACCTCGTCTTTCCAACTCATATCATTTATAGCTACAACATTTTCTTTCTCTCTCTCTTTTTTTCGTTATGTACTGCTTTGTTTCTTCCTTCTGCTTACGCCAGTAAATATGATAGCACCTACTTTTCTAACACCTTCAAACACTGTTCCACTTTGGCTTTGCTACCGACATGCCAATATGTTGTTGTCATAATGAACTGAGATTGCCTTAATCTATGTAGAATTCTATTTATTGATAATGTACTAACTGGATGCAATACTGTAGTAAAAATGCTGAGAATTCCATTCTGTATCACAAGTACTGTTTTGGAATAAAGCAAATTAATACTATTATTATTAATGGGACATCAGTCTTGAACAGAATATCTCCATTTCGTTGTGTTCTGCACAGTTCTCTTCATCTGGCCCCACAACAGTCCTTATGCGTCTATCTCCTCCTCAGCCAATCTCCTCTGTATCACTCTTGGACCACTTTGCAGCTGTTCATTTCCCCTTTTGGTATCCACTAGAGGGTCTACTTAGAGGGCAATGCCACCCAACGGTTTCCTTAACTTGTGTGACTGACCCGTCTCCATTTTCTTTGGCATATTCGTTGAGCGACAGGTTCTCGATTGCTTCTTTCTCAGAGTTTCTTGTTGCTAACTGCTACTAGTTTATCTGATCTTCACTAGAGAGCCAACGAAAGCGGCAGCTGGCTGTTGGAAGTGCTTCCAATATAGAAAAAAATTCCCATTTAGATATTTAGAAAGCAGAAAGATTGAGCGGGAAGAAATACTGACTTTTCAATTAGATCCTCATCTCTGGCTCTATTCACTAATGTATCGCTTATAGAAACAGTAGATTATATTTGTCAAGAAATCACTGAAAGGCAATTAGACTTAGGAATCCCCTTGTGTAGCCTCAAAGAATCACTTCTTAAATGCACAATGAATGTTCACTTTGTCTTCAACAATTCATACTATCGACAAGTAGATGGAATAGCTATGGGTTCACCATTAGGCCCAATATTAGCTGACTTCTTTCTAGCAAAACTTGAAAACGGGAAATTGAAGGACATCATCAAGGAGTTTGATATGTATTACCGATATGTCGATAATACATTTACCTTAGCTGATGGGAATGTTAACATAGACGAATTGTTGCTGAAATTCAACAACATCCACCCTTCGCTTACCTTTACTTGTGAAGAGGAGCAGGAGAATAAACTACATTTTCTGGATGTCTTGCGAAGCACGCGAGAAGATGGATCACATAGGAGAAACGTGTATAGAAAAAGCGCATTCATAGGGTAATACACACACTTCCTTAGTTACGTGCCCAGCAAATATAAAAGAAATACTGTTAAATGTCTTACGAGCAGAGCAAGAAAGATATGTACGGATGACCTCTTACAAAAGGAATTTGAATATATTCACGTTTCCTTGAAGGAGATGGACTATCCGAGTAGTTTCATAAAGAAACATATGAAAATATCGGAGAAAAAACCGGAGACTCTGACTGCACGTAAGAAACCTCTATCTATTAAGTTACAATTTAATGGGGACTTACCAAGTGAGATTCTATTCCAAAAACTTTCAAGGAGAATACGAAGAACATTTTACGCAGCAAACCTATGCTTGTAATACTCTAGCCAGCGAATGACTGGAATGCAAACGAAGGATAAGCTAGGTAATTTTGTGTGCATTTATCACTTCCACTGCACCTGCGGTGACATTTATGTTAGGCGTACTACTAGACAGCTTAGCCAACGTGTTAGTGAACATCTCCCATCGTGGTTTGGCAAAGGACAGACAAAAACAATCCGTAGCTCAATTTTGTCACACTTAATTGATAGTGGTCATGTAATCGAGAAAACGACAGCCTTCAAAGTGATTCATCGTATCCCACCGAATCTTTCCAATAGACTTCGTATTCGTCTACTGCACACAGCTGAGGCGATAGGCATTCGAAATATTAAACCTAAACTGTGCATTCAAAAGAAGTTCGTACAGCCATAATCCCTCCCTTGGCCTATTAAGACATAAGCAACTAATGACTTCTGCATCACCCCTTGTATGTATTTTCAACCCCTTTCTTATCATCCCTTAATCTTATTTTCATTATAAATGTGTTTCATTTCCTTCCCTTACAATTTAACATTACTTAATCGGTTCATTTGTTTTTACTAGCCTTTATCGACTACTTCCACCTGAACAGTTGTTTGTTTAATCATGCTGTTTCTTCATTATTTGTGTTATCACAGATTGCCTCACTTTTTTCATCCTTATTATTGATAAGACCACTTTTATAATTACTATTATTATCATTATCATTACTAGTATTATGACTAATTGCACAATTTATATTCGCCATGGTATTATCCTATAGGCAAAACAGAACAATTTACCAATCAAGTGACACTGATATGTTTGTTAGCAATAATTAGTCAGTATCAGCATGTCAGTGGGGTGATAATCAACTAGGAAAACTAATACACACAATTAAATGATGGAAATGGTTACAACTCGTGGATTGCACAATGCAAAATCTTGGAAAAAATGAAGAGTAATTAAGGAATAGGCGTGTGTACAGGTTGACTACGTAACAGATTGTTAAAGAAAAAAAAACGATTAGGAAAATGATAACTTGCAACTAAGACTGAAGTGATCATAAGAATAAAATAATTTCTACAAAGATAACATGTAATTAAAGATGAAATAGTCAGAAAAAACAATAAAATAATTTGGACAATTATTATTATTGTTCCCTTGGGTTCCTAGTGGAACATAGGGCTTCAACTGCACGTCTCCACTTGCTTCTGTCTTCTGCTGTACTTTTCACTTGCATCCATGTTAATCCATACTGTTTCAACTCTTCTTCACACGATCTCTTCCATGTCACCCTTGCACTGACGTCCCACTCGCCACTTCCATTTCGGGTTCCACTCGAGCACTGGCCTGACGCGCGATGTCACCCAGCGGCCTTCTCAGTGAGTGTCCAATCCATCTCCACTTTCTCCTGCATATTTGTTGAGCGATTGGTTCTTGTTTTGTTTGTTCCCATAGTTTCTTGTTGGTGATTCTTTCCGGCCATCAGTATAGATCTTCAGTATAGAGCCAGCGAAGGCAGTTGTTGATAAAGGTGTGCAACAGGCTGTTGGAAATATTCTTTGTGACCCGCCAAGTTTCTGATCCGTATAGAAGAACTGACTGACTTGACGTTTGTATTGAAAATCCGAATTTTGTTGTTGACGCTGAGTGACGAAGATCTCCAGATTGGTTTGAGGTTGATGAATGTGTTTCTTGCCTTCCCGATTCTCAATTTGACATGCTCGTTCGTCCGTTCCTCCTGTAGTTGAGACAATGCTCCCTAGATAAATGAATGAAGTAACCTCTTTCAAATCTCTCCCGTTGATGGTGATTGGCGGTGGATGTTGCTGCTGCTGTTGGTGGTGGTTTGTTATTTTCACAACCTCCGTCTTGTCTATGTTCACATGGAGTCCTGTCTTTGCTGCTGGACAATTATAATTTTTATAATTTTTAAAGGTTTGGGGGGAGGGAGACGAAGTGCTTCCGATGACGCATTAAGTTTCTGACCCATATAGAAGAATTGACCAACTTAACATTGACGGTGAATATCCAAATTTCGTTCTTCATGTATAGTCTAGGAGATTTTCAAACTGTTTTCAGATTGACGAAGGTCTGTTTTAGCCTGATGATTCTGGTTTTGACACTGTCATCCGTGCTGTCCCCTGTAATTGAAACGATGCTGGCTGTTCGGATAAGTGAAGGAAGGGAGTGACCCCTTTCAAACTTATGCCACTGATAGTGGTTAGTGATTGATGTTGTCGTTGGTTTTGGTTGGTTGGTTGGTTAGTTATCTTCATCACCTCCGTCTTCTTTTCTAGCCTACTAGGCGATCATATACCTCGTAAAGATTGGAGACTTGGCATGGCTGTGCGTCGGTGGCACAGTGGTTAGGACTCTCGCCGACCATGCACATGGTCCGGGGTTCGAACCCCTGCCGGCGCACACCCAATATCTATGGTATGCCTGAATTTGGGCAACCGATATCCATGCTGAAAGTTCCACACTTGTACTGAAAATACGGTGTGGAAATCAAGCTGTAAATCAAAAAAAAAAAAAAACCAATCCCATCGAAATACACCAACACTTCAACTGCTGAGACTTGGGGACGTTCTGAAGTGTTTTCTGTTTCACTCAGAATGCGATGGCATTAATCCCCATATAGACAGAACCAATAATCAGAGACTATGTTTTAACTGTATTTATAAAACACGAAATAATTGAGCAAAGAATATCCTTTCCGATAATTTCCTCCTCTTCTGGCTCTACAATTATATATGCATGTTTATATACATAGAATATTCTAGATTAGTGGTCAATAACAGTATTAGTGTTTTTTTAAATAATATCGATTTAAGTAAGATTACAATGGAATTACAGTTCATTAAAGATGCTTAAATTATAATAATAACAGCAAAGATATAGTAGTAAATAGAATATCAACTAAAATTAGGAAAATTCCACAAAAATTCAGGATCATTAAAACCTAGATGGCCAGCAGGGTTAGCAGAGTGTCTGAACTAGCATCTTTTGAACACATAAGTTAGGCTTTTTGATGTGGATCCCAACGGCCTCCACAATATTTAGTGAACGAACTCTTAAGGCAAAGTTAAGATTTGCTGGTATGCGGTAAATGACTTTGAAAGCAGCCTCGTTGACATCAGTCTTGTGTTCTGCATCCATAAGATGGGATAGAATAGCGCTACGAACAGATTCTGTTTGTCCTTTACTTAACCACACAGGGTGATGTTCGGAAATTCGAGGAGAAACATGCCTAACTGTACGGCCCATGTAACTGGCTCGCTCCACAGGATCGGTTAAATTGGTAGATACACATAGAAGAGGCGAAATTAGGCAGTTTATCTTTTACTCCCGAACGCAAGAGAGGAGTGGTTTTGACGACACAGCGTAATTTGGCAGCAGGGAATGCTCTTTTTACCACATTTCTAAGGCGTTGTGTTAGTATCTCGCTGATGTTGTTCCCAAGGAACTGCATCTGTAAGAATAAGGCCTTTTTTAGGAACTGTTGGTACCTTGAGCTGCTTTGATTTTAGATTCATTTTCTTATCAATAAACTTTTCTGGATAACCATTTTCACTCAGCAACCGTTCAATATTATTAAGTTCCTCTTCGAGACATTCATTCGAGCAAATTGCTCTTGCTCTCTCTATATATATGCGTATATATAAACATATATGTATAATTGTAGAGCCAGAAGAGGAGGAAATTATCGAAAAGGGTATTCTTTGCTCAATTATTTTGTGTTTTATAGATGTTTGAATGAACATTTTTGCGATATTAATTCTGTTTAACAATTGAGATTTTGTTTTAATTTTTAAAGACTTAGTATGTAGGGATTTGAGTTGTTTCTAGTTTGGTCACCGATTAATATCAGTTAAAAAACCACTTGAAAACCAACTGGGAGTGTTGGACGGCCGTTTCTTTCTAGCTTGGGACTGTACGGCACTATACACCTGCCTTCCTCTGAATCCAGGATCTTCCGGTTACGAGGCGAGGTCATAAGCCACTGAGTCACTGAGGATGCCCATTATCCCCATTTCTGTTCAACTTCATTATAGATGTACTAGTGGACTTCCTTCCTTTTATTATATTTTTTATTAATTAGCTTCATATTTAGGCCAGATTTTAGCTTTATGTTTACTATGCTAGGTACATGGCTCTAGGAGAGGAGATAGTTCCCACCAGGAACTATCACACACAATACTGGGTAGATGGAGCTCATAAGTCCAGAAAGACAGTCCATCTTCAGGAGATAACCCTGAGGAAAAATCGGTCTTGGATAGGGCATGGGTGCCACCAAGACCTATCAAACCCAATACTGGGCAGATGGAGCTCATAAGTCCAGAAAGACAGTCCATCTTCAGGAGACAACCCTGAGGAAAAATCGGTCTTGGATAGAAGATGGGTGCCACCAAGACCTATCAAACCCAATACTGGGCAGATGGAGCTCATGAGTCCTGAAAGACAGTCCATCTTCGGGAGACAACCCTGAGGAAAAATCGGTCTTGGAGAGGATATGGGTGCCGTCAAGACCTATCAAACCCAGTGTAATGCTATGATGAGAACAATATCAGTAAACGCCATGCCGGATCGGTCGGGGCCCGGTTTAACAACGACCGCGCTTTCTGCTGCCGTGTCACAGGGCAGAAGTGATAAGTTAGCTACTGAGACACACCGACTAATAAAACTCCCAAATGCTGACACAGTCATAGGAACATGGAATGTTCGAACGCTTTATGCCTGTGGGAAAGTAAAAGAACTGACCCATGAACTCAGTAAATACCGATGGGACATCCTAGGCTTATCAGAAGTTAGGTGGACAGGCTCGGGAGTAACAACTACAGAAGAGGGTCATAAGATATGGTACAGTGGGGACGAAGAGAAACACCAACATGGTGTGGGTTTCATCGTAAACAAAAAACAAGTTAACTCTGTAATAAGCTGTAGACCCGTAAACAATAGAATCATTTCTCTACGAGTTAGGGCTCAACCACTTAACATAACAATAATACAAGTTTATGCGCCTACATCTGAATACCAGGACGAGGAAGTAGAATGCTTCTATGATGAACTAGAGGAGTGTATTAATGAGGCTCCGAAAAAAGACATTCTTATTGTCATGGGTGACTGGAATGCTAAGGTAGGTGAAGATGCATACGACCAATGGGCAGGCACAGCTGGACGTTTTGGATTAGGTGAAACCAATGAGAGAGGAATAAGACTGCTGGAATTTGCAAGCAGCCACAAGCTCACACTGGCCAACACTCTATTCCCTCACAAGACATCAAGGAAAACAACATGGCACTCACCTGACAACAAAACACATAGCCAGATAGACTACATTCTGTTCCCAGCAAGATTCAAGTCAAGCATTAACAAGGCTAAAACCAGAACTTTTCCTGGAGCAGACATAGGCAGCGATCATGACATGGTTTTAATGACTATAAAATTAAAACTAAAACAGAACCGCAGACAAATAAGCCCTCGAATCAGATATGACCTAGAGAAACTTAGGGACCCAAACATAGCAGAAATGTTTAAGGCAAATGTAGGGGGCAAGTTCGCTGCACTCACCTTGATTCACGACAATATCGATTCACTCACTGAAACCATTAAAACAGTGCTGCATGAATCAGCAACAGAAGTTCTGGGTAACAAAAGAAAGAAAATCAAACCATGGGTCACAGACGATATTTTAAACCTGTGTGATACAAGAAGAGAACTAAAAAAGAAGAAAGGACTTAAGTCCCAGTACAGGGAAGAGTATAGAACAGTAGACAAAGAAATACGCTCCAAAATGAAGAGGGCAAAGAGGGCTGGATTACTGAACAATGTAATATCATCGATAATAGCTTAAGGGGAGGCAACAATAAAAAAGCATTCGAAACACTGAGTAAGCTGACCAATACGAAACTAAATAGAGCAACCGTAATTGAGGATGGTAAAGGCACCCTCTTAACAGAAGAAGCAGATATCCTTAGAAGGTGGACAGAATACTGTAAGGGACTCTACAATCATAAAATAAGCCCTAATTATAGCCTAATAAACAATTCATGCTGGGACAATCGGGAGATCGGTGATTCACCCATACTAGAGTCAGAAGTAGAGGAAGCAATAAAATCACTTAAGGGAGATAAATCACCAGGAATTGACAACATACCGGCAGAACTAATTAAACATGGTGGACCACAAACAGTTAAATGGCTGAAAGCAGCCTGTCAAAAAATCTGGCAAGAAAAAGAATGGCCTAAAGAATGGACTCAGTCACTAATCATTCCAATATTTAAGAAAGGGGACGCAAAGCAGTGCGAGAACTACAGAACAATAAGTTTAATCAGCCACCCAAGTAAAGTCATGCTGAAAGTAATATTGAACAGACTCAAAAAGAAAATAGAGGAAATACTCTCAGAAGAACAGGCCGGATTCAGGCCGGGCAGAAGCACTGCTGAACAAATTGTTAGCATAAGGGTACTAAACGAAAAATGTCTACAACACCAAAAAATGCTAGTACACAACTTTAGCGATTTTAAGAAGGCCTTTGACCGTGTGTGGCACGAAGGCTTATGGCAAGTCATGAATAACTACAATATAGATAAAAACATAATTGAGGTTATTAAGTCTTTATATAACAAATCTAGTAGTGCAGTATCTCTAAATAATCAAACTGGCGAGTTCTTCAGAACAACTATAGGAGTACGCCAAGGGTGCATTCTCTCACCAGTCCTCTTTAATTTATTCCTCGAACATATTATGACACAAACCCTACATGACTTTACACCGACACTTAGCATAAACGGAAGACCAATTTCCAACCTCAGATTTGCTGATGATATAGCCCTCATTGGGGAAAACATTGATCAAGTTCAGGACCTCACCTCAAGACTTGATGTTGCAACCAAATCTGTGGGCATGGAAATCAGCACAGAAAAAAGCAAAATACTCATAAACGGAGGAAACAACTCAGATAGATGTATCAGACTTGATGGACATGTATTAGAAGAGGTTGAAACTTTCAAATACCTTGGGTCTACCCTAACAAAAGATGGAAGGTCCACTAAGGAAATAAAAATTCGACTAAACCTAGCCTCTGCCACCATGTCCAAGTTAGGGAAAATATGGAAGAGCAACATCAGCGTCTCAGCAAAAATGAAACTCTACTCGTCACTGGTCCTCTCTGTATTCCTATATGGATGTGAGAGCTGGACCCTGAATGCAGAGACAGAAAGAAGAATACAAGTCTTCGAAAACAAAAGCTATAGAAGGATCCTAGGAATAAGTTACCTTGAAAGGAAAACTAATGAATATGTCTTACACCAGGTCCATAGACTGGCAGGAAAACAGGAACCACTCCTTTCAATCGTAAAGAAACGGAAACTACAATGGTTCGGCCACACGGTAAGACATGACACATTGTCCAAAACGATTCTATAAGGCACAGTAGGAGGAGCACGAAAGAGAGGTCGACCGAATAAGAGCTGGCTTGACAACATAAAAGAGTGGACTGAAATGCCCTTGGATACGCTACAGAAAATAGCATTAAACCGAGAAGAATGGCGAAGACTGATAGCGCGAACTGTCATAGCACCCCCACGACGAAAGTCAAGGGACTGATGATGATGATGAATGGACTTAACCCTAACTCACTTCAGAGACTCAGGGATTGGCTTGCTATCAAGGAATAATCTAGTTGACTTAGAATATGCAGACGATATGGTCCTTCTAGGTGAGGACGCTGACAAAATGCAGAGTCTTCTGAACACCTTGAGCAGCAATCTTAGTATGTTTGGCATGCGATTCGCCCCTGTAAAATATAAGATGATGTTGCAGGATTGGACTAGACCAACCCCTAGATTAGAAATAGGAAGTGAAGTGGTAGAGCACGTTGACCGCTTCACTTACTTGGGAAGTACCATCAGCTCCAACGGGTTGATCTCTGACGAAATCTCAGTACGAATACAGAGGGCTAGTTTCGCATATGCCAGTTTACGCCGTCTCTGGCGTAGACGTGATATCCGACTGGCTGTCGACCAAAGGGCGAGTGTACTGCTCATCAGTCCGCTCCGTCCTCCTCAATGGCTGTGAGACCTGGCCATTGAGAGTGCAGGGCATGAAAAGATTAGCTGTCTTTGATCATAGGTGTCTGCATTCTACCTCCCGTGTGAAGTGGTATAATAAGGCGAGCAATATTGAGGTTAGGCATCGGTCGAGTGCTAGGTAAAGAGGGAAAATTAATCTACGAGGCCGTGAAATTACATCGACTGAGATGGTTAGGACATGTGTTACGTATGCCTATTCATCGCCTTCCTCAACCAATGGGCAATGTTAGCTGATATAGGGTCAGGCTCGAAAAGAGCTAGTAAGTGGTGGTCAAACCAAAACATGGATTCATCAGTCAATGAAATCCACAACAGTTAGTTTAAGCCAGCTAGTCACTTAGGAAGGTGTAGACTTCCTGACTGGTTGGGTTCCTCGGAACGGTAAAAACCAGTGGTTGGAAACAATTGGTGACATGGCAGCGCAGATGCATCCACTCCTTGTGACTTATGATTTCCAATGAAACTATATCGTCCTTCGTTATTACTATTCCTTTGTCTCACACCTCTGTTTACTGTCTCTCTATTATGCATTTCTCCTACTTTCTTCTCTTGCTTTGTGTGCTACAAAGAGGGAATGTGGCGAATTAAACTGCCGCACATCGGTGCAAAGTTCTATGTCGAAAAAATAGAAACAGAATAGAACAGAGTCACTGAGATCTTATCCGGTGGCTAGTTCTTGAATTCCAACCTCTTTCAGTTCGTGATTTATTGGAGAGGCTACGAGCTAACGTCACCGGCGGCTATTTGTCCTTACTCCCCACTCGGTGGACCCTACTCGTTTCACTAGAAATCTAGGTGACCTCATCTCGTAGCCAGTCACTAGTGAGCATCAGATTAATTTTCAAGCGAGTTTATTAAAAGGATTTGAATTCTTTTATTGCCTGATGTTTTAGTAACAAATATCCTTAACTTTTTATCTACAAAAATTTATATTTCTCATGTGTGACTGTTCCCACAATTTTCGATTTGTTTTACTTTATTTCATAATTTTTTCTTACTGAAAAAACCAGTTGAATAGTTGTTTTCCAAACTAATAATTATTATTTATATCGCGTAACTAGAGGCGTGATTTTTAAAAAAAGTCCATACACTTAATACGCTTTATGAATTTGAATTAAGCAAGAACAAAGGTTGGTGTGGTATAACAGGGTACCATCGTTTATTTTGCTGGTTTCTCATCATTCACCTACTACTGTCTGAAGAAATTACTAAGTTCATGTACAGAACAAGTTGAAGATATTTGCATAAATGTTACATAATGTCACTCAGTTGACAGGGGACTCTAAAATTAGTGAATACTGCTGAGATAATACACTTATATAACTTATATCCACATGGTTCAAACTTAATTTTAATTTATAATAATAATAATCTAATATATGTGTAGAACTTGGGCATTGTTTGTTTATTAGATATATCACACAGTCGGAGAAACAGTATTATTATTTACTGGATAACGAGGTTTCGAACACAATTCATTATTGTTCATAATCATATCATTATTTATAATCACACAACTTCGAAACTTCAGGTTTATAGTTTTTTGTTTTCTCCTATTTGTCGTCGTAGGGGTAGTAGAATTTCCCAGATGTCGAAGTGGACAGGTGTTGAATCATTCCTATTACACGTGTTTACAATTGATTCGAACACATCAACTTGAAGGTGGAGGCATTTCAATTCACTTATATATTGGAAATTCAGGAAGGAGAGCTCTCAATGTTAGATTGTAGTGTAAAATGGGAAGTTAAGCACGCACTAGTGTTTACAGGAAACCCACACATTCAAACAGATATTTGGACTTCCGATCATCTCATCCTATGTCAGTAAAAATAGGATTGGTGAAATGTTTGAGCAATAGAGCACAAAAACTAACTAGTACCAAGGAAAATCTAAGACAAGAAGTGAGGCATATAAGAGAAGATTTGAAACTTAATTAATAATTACCCTGGTGAATTAGTCAGAAAGTATGTAGGAAAATGTAAAAATAAAATAAATAATGATACTAGTGATCCTAATAATAATAGTAACATTAGTGATGACATGCATGTCAAACATGCGCGGGATAATGACAACACCACCAACAGGGAACCTCGGAAACCATCTTACAGAGAATTCTTAACAATGCAGGCAGGAACAAAAGTGGCTGGCATTCTGATCCACAAACTCAATTAGAAATGAGCTTTGTCGGTTAAAAGATACTGTCATTGGAGCCAATTAAGCAAAACGATTCTGTTTATCTCATCCCCTGCTGGAATGATTGTCAGGTCAAATGCATAGGTCAAAGTAGTAGAACAGGGTCAGTCAGAGTGGTGGAGCACAAAAACCTAGCAAAATCTAGATTAGTTGACCCGAATAAGATAAGAAGAAATCTGGAAAATAGTTCGGCTATAGTACTCACTACATCCAGTTGTACACAACCATACAATAGGATGGGATAAGATGAACGTTTTAAAATCTTGTGTAACAGGGTGGAGGAAAAGATTGATAACAGAAGCTTTGTTTATCGAATCAAATGCCAACACGTGTAATAGGAATGATTCAACACCTGTCTACTAGGACATTCGGAAAATTCTACTACCCCTACGACGACAAATAGGAGAGAACAAAAAAAGCTATAAAAGTGAAGTTTCGAAGTTGTCTGATTATAAATGATGATATGATTGTGAACAATAATAAATTGTGTTTGAAACCTCGTCATCCAGTAAATAATACTGTTTCTCCGACTGTGTGATATATCTAATCAACAAACTAATGTGGAATAATAATCTACTTTTAATTGGTGGATGGTGACTAGTAGTGGAATCCAGGATAACGCGCATTTCGTCCTATTTGGGACTCATCATCTGGATGTACCTGCATTTCTCAGTGAGTGATGATGTTCCCACCGAGGCTCGAACCCAGTGCCCATAGTTTCAAACGCCAAAGCGTTATCCACTAGACCACTTGGGCCACGAGAGCCATCTCTTGTGCAACGGGTCATATTGATTTAATTGAATTGAAATGCAGATACATCCAGCTGACGAGTCCCAAATAGGACGAAATGCGCATCCTGGATTCCACTGCTAGTCACCATCCACCAATTAAATACTAATTAAATGCCCAGACAACGTCGAAGCATCTGCTCAAGAAGCCGACATGTCAACCTGAGACCGAGCACTTCGGTCCAATCAATCGACGGGAAAAATCTAAAATTCAATTAAAAATAATCTACTTTATCCCAAAAACAGTACTTATAATACAGAATGGAATTCTCAGCATTTGTCACAATATTGTATCTGATTTACTCAAAATACAAATTAAAAATTAAAACAAAATTAACCAGAGGAATTTGTCCACATTTACGGTCTAAAGTCAAAAATATTCGAATTACAAAATAAGAATTTTAAGTATAATAATGATAATAATAATAATAACAGTGAATTTGTTTCAAACAGTATTGTCGATTCAGTTTGGAAATTTTAGCATGTTATAGAGTATTGAATCTAATGTTCTGTTGATATAGCAGCATGGTGAGGGGAAATACAAAATTAACAGTTATAACACAGCTTAAATGATGTTCACACTTATGAAAAAATAAACAAATAGAAACAAAAATTGAGAGGATTATAAATATAAGAAGAACAATAACAATAAAGGTTGATGTTATAAGGGTGGATAAAATGGTTTATTTACTAGTGGAAAGAAGGTTAGTTAGTTCATGCCTAACACTATTTTCATCACATAAAATACGTGCCGCCAAATATGGTATAGTGGAATTTTTATACCTACATGTACGTGCATAAAGTCTTCTGAAAAGAATTCTTGTTTTACCTGAGGAGACACAAGGTTGGATCCGCGGGTAGAGTGGGTGTTCAGAGTTTGACAAAATTCCTTCAGCAAATTTGTTGCATGAAATCAAGTGCCTATCATCAGTGACTATATCAACGATATGGCCCAATAGGATACCACCACTCGCCCTACTGACAGTCTTCAAAGTTCTACGAAGTATCATATAGTCTTTCTCAAGCAATCCAGGAAAGAATAAGGGTGAAGAGTAAAGAAGAATAGGTAAGATGCATGAGTTGACAAACTGTAAGAGGAGGAGGGGTTGAGTTATGCCTGAGTGCCTTAACTTCTCAATGTAAAAAGTCAAACGAAATATTCTTTTAGAAATCGCTAAGACATGGGAAGACCAGGATAGGTCAGAAGAAAGAATTAGTCAAAGATACTTAACGTCTGACTTGATTTCTATATCAATATCATCAATTTTGCAACGGTCTTGGAAATTAAAAGCTTCATTTAACTTTCTTTTACACCGGAAACTGAAATCAACAATCTAACATTTGGAAGGAGTTAGTTTATGACCATTAGACGAAGACCATTTGCTCACTCCCGATAGAAAGCTGTTCATCTTAGTACAGTCAAGCTGGGAGTTAACAGACATTGAAATATTTATATTGTCCGCATACCCAACAAAGTTTATTTCATTATTTCATCTAATATAGGTTTGGATACAATCGAATAAGTGTTGTGTAAGACGCAGATATAGTGATGATAAGTGACTAACAGGTTGCATAACAGTCTGGTGAGTTTAGTTCGTATTGTAGGAACAAAAGGGACAGACAAAGTTACACTGTGGCAGAAAAGGAAGAGGTCAAAGTGGATGATTACGTAATCAAAAATGGAGGGTAAAGGTGTAGAGTTATTAAGTTGTATGTAGGTGGAACGAAACTGACTAAATAAATGAATGCATCATCTCATTCTGCACAAAACATCATTTTTATTTTATTAATATTGATGGTCTACGAGTTTGCCTTGTAACCATAAGGTCAAGAGTTTGAACCTCAGTGGGTAGGCATTGGTTATGAGTTCCAAACTAGGATGAAACAGATGAATGTTTAGTACTTTCTGATGGTTTCGCAATAGTTCTCTAACTCATATCGATCTGTAATCAAACTCGAAACAGATCAATTCCTTAAAGACAAACTGTTATTAATATACACATATGACTGACTTGAAAAAGTATAGATAAGATTAACATGAGAATTTGTATATGCACTTCAACCTTTACAGAACTGCTTCGCCTTATGTTGTAATCTCAGGTAGTTTTCCAATAATTCTCTAACCGATGTGTCAGTTCACGATGAAATCCTGTAACCAGTCAAATCCCCTCAAATCAACACTTCATTATCAGTTTGACGCTCACTAGCGATTGGCCCTATTCAGCTGGACAGTTACGTGGGGTTCTAGTGGGAAGCCATGACCAGTAGGGTACAGCAGGTTGAAGGTGAGGCAGTAACTCATCGAAGAAGACATTGAGCGAAGTGGACGCTCTATGTCATGAATTGACAGAAGTTGGAATTCATGGGCTAGTCATTGGATTGCGTCCCAGTGACTTAATGGTTTACAAGCTCGAAACCCGGTGGGTGAGGTTTACCGCCGAAGAGTCTCAAACTAATGGGATGAGACAGGTTTCCAGTACTCCCAGGTTTTATTTATTTGTTTATTTATCTATTTGATGTCAATAACTTTATATTTTCACAGCTATTGTTTTAAGAGGATAACCACGATTACTTTTCATTCATAATATATGTATGTACAATATCAAATCCAATTTATTTTCATATTAATTTTGCGTTAAGTTTAAGTAATTCTCTGAGGTATATTTACCAGTACTCAGTGAAAGGCATGTAGCTTATAGCCAGCCTACACTTTTATGATTCCAGTCCGAATGGAAAGAAGATTGTCTGTTTCAACATTAATTATCACCACCCACGGATCTTGTCAAAATATTAGACAAATAAAAATGGTATCGTGGCTAATAATTAAAAGTGATTGATATACTGAAATTGAACCAGCTGCATCTAAACAACTAGTCCTTTGATCTGTCAGTTTGACTCTGAGATGTAACTGCTTGGCGGGCTGTCATTTCAATTCAGCCAGCACGGATTAGTAGATGGGTCTTGTAATTGTTCTAGACGGGGAGTTCAGATGCTGTTGGTTCATAACCTGCTGCAACTCAGATTTCCATTTCACACCTAATCATCAGTCTCTACATCAACAAAAATGTCTGCCAACCTAAGAGTTGGTTTCCCTGGAAACAGAGATATGAGGCAAGAAAGGTGGACACTTTGCAAACTTGATTCATAGAATTCAGTCTGCACCAAAGATAGGACTAGACACACTACACTAGTTACTGACAAGTATTCAATCAAAGGTTTCTTTCGACTTCGCAGTTAACTTAGAATTCGTTTTCCTTTGTGAGTGGATAGCTATTTTTGAATATATGTGCTCAATCTTTGTAGCCATGTGTGATACTGTTCCTTGATGTTGTTTTAGATGAAACACGCATTGAACAACTTATATATCTGGCTCTTCAATCAGTATAAGAGATGGTTATTTGGGTTCCGAGTGGAACATAGGGTTTCATCAGCATTTCTTCATTTTTAACTGGCTCCACTACTGGTCGACGGCAAGCTTTCACTTCGTTCTAACATGATCTCTTCCATGTCACTTTCGTACCAATGGATAACTCATCGTTTCCAGTTCCGGCTGGCTCCACTCAGTGGCATGGTGTGCTGTTTTATTTAAATTAACTTATTAACACATTCAACTTCAATCGACACTGACATAGTATGATAGTTACATTAAAGGACTTTTGCACTAACTAGTGCAATTTCTAACATCATGAGATAATACCAACTTCTGAAGAAAGAAAGACGAAATTTGCAGTATAAAATGATGTCGTCATTCTATTTCACTGGTTCTCATCAGCTACCATAGACTACCTGAAATTACAATGGTTATATAAATGATAATAACAAACTTTAATGTTTGAGTGGTAGTATAGAAGAGATACTATAAAATTAACGCATCCAAAATAAAAGTATTAGAATTTTTTTAGTTTAAGTTTTCATCATCAATTTATACGCTTCTAAAGTTGAAAAGAGGTGGAAGGGGTAAGACAGGAAACAGTGTTAGCTTGTAGATTCACATAGCAACTCAAGCTAACCTGTGAAATAGAATGATGATATCATTTTACACTGCAAATTTCGTCTTCCTTTCTTTATCAAAATTTATCAAGGGAACCAAATGTATGGAATACCAACTTCGTTAATAATTAATTACTCACAAGATCCTCCTCTGTTGAGTAGTGGCAAGTACGAAGCATGCACACAATACTCTACAAGACATTAGAGCCTTCCAAGTTGTACATATTGGCCCTATTGGCGAGTTCCATATATATATATATATATATATATATATATATATATATATATATATGAGACTTAAGTCCAGAGTTTCCCGACAGTTACTTCTTGTCATCTAGCAACAATACCTACTAATTTATTCTGAAGAATGACGCTTTACAAACAGTTTAAGCCATATTTTTTTAGTACATATAGAAAAATTCAGTAAATTTAGCGAAAAAACATGTTTCTATATTTAAGGTGAACTTAAAATTTTTAGTTTCTTTATTGCCAAGTTATTCATTTATCGACTATAAAATACGACTTTCTAGTCAAAATGTTAAGCATGAGTCATGAAAAATGACAATGACAACGACAATAAATGTAGAGGTCAAAGGTCAAATGTTAAGACATGACATTCCATTATGTTGACAAGATGTAGTGTGAATGTGAGAGCCATACTGAAGGAGACTAAAAGTCGATGAGTAATACCATAGTATAATTGGTTTATTGAACCAACATTACAGTTGGAACGATAGTTGATAACCAACAGAGAGCACTAAACACTTGTTTCATCTCACGACTTCGCTGCCAAAGGTTGAAATAGAGACTTTCTGGTTATGAGGCCAAACTCATTGAATATTCAGCAATTTTGTGACTCCTCAATTCTAACTCTGTCAACGTATGACATAGCTCTGCCCTATCGATTGCTTTGATGTGTATCCATTTCACCTTAACACCTGGTGGACCCCTTTTGTCACGACTTACCACTGCAGCTTCGGAATAGCCATCGAGTATCCACCAGTGATCTCGTGACCAATACTGAGATTAGACAATTTTGGGGGATTTTCAATCGATTTCATCTGTCAGATTTTCGTCACGAACTAACATGAATTAGTCAGGTTATTGTGTACTGCTGAAGAGTCCCAAACTAGGACGATACAGCTGTCCAGTACTTCTAGGTTTTCCAATGGTTCTCTAATCAATATCAGCTCATGATGAAATCCTCCATCCAATCCAACAATATCCCTACAAACCTAATTCCTATTGCATTTATTTTCAGTTGATTCAATAGATAAACCTTCCCAGTTTTCAATCTTTCCTTCCATCCTGTTACAGTAGATTTGAAGGCAAGAAGTCTGGGATAAGTTTCAACTATAGTACACTAAATGCAATGGAATAGACAACCATACAACAGGATGTGACAACGTTAATTGTTTTAAAACCTAATGTAATAGCGTGAAAAACAGAGAGAGAGAGGGGATGGTGACTGAAGCTTTATATTGATCGAATCAGCTGAGAATTCGTACAGCGGAAATGGGTCAACACCTGTCCACCTGAAAATCTGGAAAATTGTGCCTGCTCTGTGACAAACGAGAAGGAAGACTGGGAACTACAAAACTGATGTTTCAACGTTGTGTATGGCACCAAGTGATAATGTGTATCAGAACAAGAGTAAATTGTCTTCGGTATTTCAATATTTCAAGTTTGGTCACGGGTTGATGTCAGTTAGAGGACCATTCAAAATAACGGAGTAGTGGATAACTGTTTCCTCCCATATTGAGACTGTTCATCAGTTCACTCCCACCGAGGTATGAACTTAGGCCTTTCCGTTACAATGCCAGCTAATACACCATTCAGTCACTGGAACCAGATCCAGTGTCCAGATCGTGAATTACAACTTCGGCGAAATTCGCGACACATATAGAGCAACCGCCAGCCAATGTCATTTGACGAGTAACTCTTCTCTTACCTGACTTGGTGTACTGTACTAGTTACAACTTCTCACTAGAATTTCAGGTAAATTTCTGTATAAAGTCATTGTCTGACACTGACTGACTGGCCATTGTGCTATATGTGTCGCGAAATGACAGAAGTTGGAATTCATGGGCCATCAGATTCCTTCCGAAAGTCGGAATGCTCTACGAGCTGGCTTCGATCCTCCGTAGGTGCGTACTGCTGTCCAGTACTCCTTGTTAGTTCCCAAAGATTCTGTAACTGACATCAATCCGTGAGCAAACCTTAGACAAACCAAATCCCTACGAACTAACTCTTGAAAATACATTCAGTAGACAAATTAATAGGGAACTGCATACTGTCACAATGTCCCATTTCTACATATTCGACCTGGCTGTGAATGTGGTGCATTTTAGTGTTATGAAACAAGTCTAACTATTAACGTCTCATAAATTCGTAGGGATTTTGACTAGTTTTAGTGAAGCTTTCTTCAAGAACTGACGTCCCTCAAAAATCCATCGAGAAATAAAAACCATGTGGATGAGAGTTTTAGCGCAGTTCGAGATTCTTCTGATGTGAACACTAACGATACTATTAAAGGTCAGTGCCATGACTGCCCACTTATATTGCATACTGTATGCAGCCTGTTTATGTCACTTGGTCACCTAAATTTCCATCCAAGATAGTTCATCAAGTTCGCTCCAGTTCTCATTGTTTTTGATGTGGTTGTGTCCGCTGAGCTGGATAGTTAATTTGCTAAGCTTTCATCACCTTACTAGGCGACATCTTCAGCACATACTTCAATTTGAAGTGAGCTTTTAGATTTCTCCACGAGATTATTAATCATCCTTCCTGATGACCTTGAACGTGATTGGTTGTCTTGTGTCCACTTCCAAGGTCACCAGGAAGGATGATTAATAAACTCGTGGAGAAATCTAAAAGCTCACTTCAAATTGAAGTATGTGCTGAAGATGTTGCCTAGTAAGGCGATGAAAGCTTCGCAAATAATCTATCCAGCTCAGAGAACACAACCACACCAAAATCATCCACCTGAGCTACAAATCTTCTCCATCATATCTAGTTCTCATTGTTTTGGTCGTTCAGTTATGATCGCAATATGTACTCACTCACATACACACACATTTTTAACCGGCTTTCAACCTACTTTTAAGCATTTCCCAAAGGAGACAAAGAAAAAAATGTATCATGAAGAGCTGGTTTTAGCCCCACATGGAACAGTAGCGCGTCACGCGATATACGATGTATGGATTACTGCTTTACTTGAAGATCCTGCATGAGGAGTGAATATTGCGCAATAAAGTGAACTGATAATTCTATGCAGTGTGTAAACATTTTGTTCAGAATATAGCTGTTATCGTTAAAAACAGTGCTAGAGCTAGAGAACTATTAGAAGACAGCAAGTACTGGAAAACCCCTTCATCCTAGTTCGGGGCTCATCAGCAGTACACACCCACCGGGGTTCAAACACAGGAACTTCTGATTATAAGACAAACTTGGAGACCAGTCAGCGACTGTGAGCCTATTCTATGGCCCTTGAATTCTAACTTCTAATAATTCATGGGGTCCACGCTGTAGGGAGTGGAGACAAATACTCCCCAGTGACATTGGCTGGTGGTCGCACATAAATCACGAATTGGCAGAAGTTGGAATTCAAAGATTCTCCATGGGACCGGATCCCACTGGTTGAATGGTCAAGACAAAATACATTCGGAAATAATATTGTAACGACAGAAGGCAAGAGTCAGGCAACAGATCATTTATTAAGGAAATCAACGCATATTTATCTATTTCATGTACAGTACTATGGATATTTAAGCAAACAAACACAGTCTTCCGATTGGTTGTTTCTCACGTAAAGTTAATCTTTCATCTCTTTGTGACTGTTTCTTGAATGTCAAATCCTCTATATGTTAACTGCATCCGCCTACGCAAAGTTTGCTGTGGTCGGTTTTGAATCAATCTTTGCTCACATTTTCTCACGACAAATCTTGGGAACGTAAATATTGACGTAAATTACTGTCTACCAATTTGGCTAGTAGACAGCTCTCACCACAATATTAGTGTTATCAATAAAATACATTAAGACGGGAATGGAAATAAGATGTTTTTACAGTAAAAAATAAGTAACTTGTTCAAATGTTGTAATGTGTGTGAATTGAATACATTTTAACATTATTTTTTATTATTCTCCGACTTGACTGGTAGTAATAATAGCTTCCATATCTCTGGTATTCGTGATGATGAGTAACTTCTATTGCATGTGTTAGGTGTAGACTGAATGAAGCAGGCAATAATCAACCTCTTTCTCTTCACCTACCTATTGGACTTTTTAGAATTTTGACTCTTTCCCACCCACCCTAATATGTGGTTGTGTATTAATACATGCAGTGCATGTAGTGCTGAGTTGTTTTTTTCTAAATGACTTATCTTCGTAGTATCAATCATTCTAACCTTCGCTAAATTCTTATGTTCTGATAGGCCATGCGACTACTCCAATATAGATAAGATTTTATTTTGATAAATCACACAGTGTTATACACCAGTATTAACTGATGACCAGGTTTCGAGTACAAACTATTGCTCATAAATTATTTAAATTAATCCCAGCGTGTAAAGAAAATCAAAACAAGATTTTTCGAACGTTTCGATGTGTAAGCCACAGCTTCTTCAGCAGATTTATTCGGATTTTTATTAGTCATCAAAATATATAGTCAAAAATTTTACATAAATTGAAGTCATTTTTTTTAATCAATCTGACTCGGCGCTCAAATTATTCCAGGAAGTTCGTAACACCTACGGCCTGGAAACCTATTGATATGACATATATTCTTTCCATTGATGAGCCTCTCATATGGAATGACCTGTACCTTTGACAAATAAGTCCATCGCAATGAAAACTGAAGGCAATATCAAGAAATCAGTTCAGGCGAGATTATTTATCTAACTGAGCTTATTGGTCATCTTGATTCAATAAGAAAATCAACGAATCAAGAAATAGGACTTATTTCAGAATAAAAGATGATACTACTGAATAATGTGAGTAGTATATGTTGAGATACGGTCGTTTTTGCATATATATATATATATATATATATATATCCAAAGTGATATATCATTATATTCTCCTCAATTCTCATTGGTTTAACCATTTCATTATATTAGGAAAGACATCTCCTCTATCCGTAACTTCACTTCAAAGCTGTACAGTTAGTTATTTGGGGGGCTTATATTAAACAATGTTGTTAATTGACAACCAACGTCACAGGCTATTATTATTGTTCCCTTGGGTTCCTAGTGGAACATACGGCTTCAACAACACATCTCCACTTTCTTATATTCTCTTCTGTCCGCTTCAGCTGGGTCCACGATCGACCATAATCCCTCATCTCTTCCTCACACGATCTCCCCCATATCACTCGCGTATTGACTACCCACTCGTCGATCAATTCCCATTCTGCTTCCACTTGAGGACCTGGCGCGCGGTGTCATTCGACGGTTTCCTCAATGTATGCCCGATCAATCCATCTCCATTTTCCCTTACATATTTGTTGAGCGACCAGCTCTTGGTTGGTTTGTTCCCACAGTTTCTTGCTACTTATTTTTTCTGGTGATTTGATCTTGAGTATAAAGCGAAGGTAGCTGTTGATGGAAGTCTGCAACCTGTTTGAAATCTTTTTCGTGACCTGCTGGCCAAGTCTCTAGCTCGTATAGAAGGATCGACTTAACATTGGTGTTGAAAATTCTAATCTTCTTCTTTATACTGACTGTGTGCAGAAGATTTCCAATCTGGTTTCAGGCTGATGAAGGCGTACTGTGCCTTTCCGATTCTGACTTTGACACCTTCATCCGTTCTGTCACCTATGGTTGAAACGATGCTTCCTGGATAATTGAAGGGAAGAAGTAACCTCTTTTAAATCTCTCCTTTTGACGGTGGTTGGTGCTGGTTGCCGTTATTGTTGCGGTCCGTTGGTTATCTTTATCACCTCCGTCTTCTCTGTGTTCACCTGTAGTCCTGTCTTCGATGCAGGCCGGCCTCTTCAGCCGGTATTTTGGTTTTCGCCTGCAAGTCTTTGAGTTTGTGTGACATTAAACATAAATCATCCACATACGAAATCCGGATCTTCTAGAGTATTCTTATCGGTTAGTGCAGTGTATTCCGGTGTTGTCGCTCCCAACTTACAGTCTTCCGCATAATCCAGTCCACCTCAGTCAGGAATATCATCGGTGGTAATAAACAGGCAGCCTTGTCTTAATCCTGTCTTTACTTCAAAGATTTTACTGAGTTTTCCGTCGTGGATCACCTGACAAGTGCCACTGTCATATAACTGGTGAATGAGGTTGATAAAGACCTAAGAACTTCACGCCGTAGCGTTGAACTAGCTTCCAAATTATTTCTCGGTCAACGCTGCGCTGTCGAGGGCCTTCTCGAAGTCGATGAAGTTGAGGTATAAGTTTGACTGATGCATAGAGTTGCGATTTGATCAGCACATGATTTGCCTTTCCAGAATCCAGCGTGTTTCAGATGGCTGGCGGAGTTTTTTATCCAGTGCATCCTATATTCTCTCCAGAATGGTGCGACTTAGTATTTTAATTGGCGTGGGTGGACAACAACATGATTCCACTCCAATTCTTGCAACATCAGGCGTAAGTCGCCCTTCTTTGGCACCTTGACGAGGTAGCCAACCTTTCTTCCAATCAGTAGGCACCTTTCCTTCCCTCCAAACAGGCTACTGTCAGTTAGTAATAAAAGTGTATGAGAAACAACAGTGCATGAAAAATATTGCGTAATCTTACACAATCAAGAGGGTTGGCAATTCAGGATGATAAAATTGATACTAAGGCCAGGATAGTTAAAGAGGCTGGATAAATGGTTTCTGAACACAAAGTTCAGATATCTCTTTATTGGATTGATTGAGCCTCAACTGCAAGAAGAAGATGGTGATGCAGGCGAAATCCTTTTGAAATGCTTGATCGTAGTTTATATTTGTGACTGTGAATAAAGTCTCTGGTGATACTGTGTGACCAGAAGTAATAGTGTAACAACAGAAGACAAGGGTCAGGCAACAAATCGTTTATTAAGGAAAATCAACACACATTTATAGATTTTATTGTACATTATTGTAGATTATTGTTAGTAGAAAATACAGTCTTTTGATTGGTGGTTTCTCACAGAAAGTTAACCTTGCATCTCTTTGTGGCTGTGTCACATCATCCATATGCTAACTGTATCCGCCTACGCAAAGCCTTTGTTCTCATTTTCTCACCACCAATATTGGGGACATAAACATTGACGTCAATTACTGTCTACCAACTTTGGCTAGCAGCCAGCTCTCACCACAATAGTGTTCTCCAGAATTGAGGTGTCCCAGTGTTCTGTGTTCTGCTTTTATCAACCATGCTGGCAATTGTTTATGGTTACGTCTAGACGATGTTCTGTTGTTACGATCTAAGTCCTTGGCTTCACAGTGGTAGGTGAATTGGTAAATACACACTGAAGTTACTTACCAACAGCAGCGTCTTATTGTCTGATGCCGGTTGGTGAATAAGAACATTTGCGAAAAAGTTGAAGCTTATAGATGTGAAAATGTTTTATCCATCTTCTTTTACTACTTCTGGCCTCAGTACAAATTCATTTTTTAATTTCTGGAATAGTTAGTTGTTTCTAAATAAATTTCGTGTAGTCCTTTAATTCTTGAATTTTATCTTTTTGACCAACTTTAAATCTTTTGTACTCTTGATATAAGGATAAAGAAAAACTTGAGCACTGTGGTGGTAGAGTATAACTCCATTATGGATAAAATTTTATTCTGATAAAATCACACACAGTGTATATGTTATTATAGTAATATTTACTGATGACCACGTTTCGAGCACAATTTATTGCTGCTATTCATAATCATATCAGAGCACTACTCACACAACTTTCTTACTTCATTTATATACATGAGTAAACAATGGTGATTAGACATTTGAATAAAATCAATATAAGATAAAGTACATTCGGATATAATAATATTAGTGTTATCAATAAAATACAATAAGATGGGAAATAAGATGTTTTTTAAAGTAAAAATAAGCAACTTGTGAGAATGTTATAATGTGAATTGAAATACATCTTAACACTATTTATTATCCTCCTCTGATTTGACTGACTGCTGGTAATAATATCTTCCATATCTCTGGTATTTACACTGAGTCATTTCTGTTGCATGTGTTGGGTGTAGACTCGATGAACCAAGCAGGATTCAGTAATCAATCTCTCTACCTCCACCTACCTATATTACTTTTTAGAATGTTAACCCTCTTCCACATTATTGTGTGGTTGTGTTAATGCATGCAGTGCAATGTAGTGCTGAGTTGTTTTTTCTAAATTACTTATCTTTGCGGGGTCAATCATTCTAACCTTAGCTAAATTCTTAAGTTCTGATAATGTCATTACTCCTGATCTATTATTTTGACCTATGTAGTTGACCATGCTCACAGTCACTGAAAGGTATTTTGTAAATTACATTATTTGTACTCTTGTATTCTATTAATTCTTTCTTAGTGAGTACTCATCGCTTAACTGACTTAGTTGTCAACCCTCTCCCTTCATTACGCAAGACTATTCTCAGTTTTTCAAGTGCTTTATTACTCATGCATTCGAATTCATTTTGTTGCTGACTTACAGTAACCTTTGACCTCTTCCGTCAATTAAGAATGTATGTATACATATATTTTTGATTCCTTTAAGTCCCCATTTGAACATAGGGCTTCAAGCTAGAACCTTGAAGTTTCGGTAGCAGTGGTGTTTATTTTTGCGGAATGGGGTTGCTAGCCTCATGCCCAGTCTACCCTCTTTGCAGATCTTGTTACTGGCTCAGAGAGGTAAAGGAGTGCCTCGTCTGCTGGGGGTCGAACCGTGAACCACGTGCATGGGTGGTGAGCATTCTACCACTGTGCCACCGATGCACATATGTATATACACCCCCTAAATAACAATACAGCCAAGTGAATCATTGGTCTGCCCAGATCGATTCTCCTAAAGACAGTACGTTCAGATTATTGGTGATTGATTTTAGGCATAAATAACTCAAGATAAGATTCAACTTCTTTCCTCCTAAACCTCAAATTCTGAATTTTATGTTATATAGTATCATGTTTACATTCCATACCTTATGAGTCCTAAGAAAATATGTCTCATTAGAGTATCAAAACTAATTTTCGCACCGTTATCTATTTTTGTTATGGAGCATTTGCTCATTGATGTAGACGCTTGAGATCCAACCAGTGAGTTGCAGTTTTTAATGTTGTCTCAACTTTGCTGACTTTTGAGTAGCCAAGAGTTTCCACAAGCTATCAACCTATCAATCTATTTAAGTCACCTGGTAGTATTAAAATGCTTTTTTCTGCTTACCATGTAACAACAGAAGACAAGGGTCAGGCAACAAATCGTTTATTAAGGAAAATCAACACACATTTATAGATTTTATTGTACATTATTGTAGATTATTGTTAGTAGAAAATACAGTCTTTTGATTGGTGGTTTCTCACAGAAAGTTAACCTTGCATCTCTTTGTGGCTGTGTCACATCATCCATATGCTAACTGTATCCGCCTACGCAAAGCCTTTGTTCTCATTTTCTCACCACCAATATTGGGGACATAAACATTGACGTCAATTACTGTCTAGTAACTTTGGCTAGCAGCTAGCTCTCATCACAACCACACCTACAGTAGACGGCCAAGTTAAACTTTAAGCACCACTAACTACCAATCAGCGAATGACCTTGAATGGTCCAATGAGTTTCATTCAATTGAGCTTAAGGTTCTATTCTGCTTGATTCGAGTTAAATGCCTGCTCTAACGCAGTTGCGCTTGCAGTTTGGTGAGGATAAGATTTTCCAGTATTGCTTGAATGTAGGGCTGCATAGGAAGAGGAGAATTTGTTCATTTGGAGATGTTAAGAGTATAAAAAGCTTCAGCAGTTCGATTGATGGATATGTCCATTGTTGTATAATTTGTTTGAAACAAGTTAGGGTCAGGGAACATTTTTTGCCAGGTTCCATTAATCCTTGACCCAGATTTTGTATATTTTTAATTACTGGCTTTTATAACAATGTTTGAGACGTGCAGCTGCTGAAACTGAAAATAGCCTCGTTTCAACACTTTAGTGGTACCAGCAGTGCAGAGACATGGTGTCATGGAAAATGGAGAGAATTACTTCGTCGTGCACGTAGACGAAACTGTCTCATTCAAGAAAAAATACAGCCGTGGTCGTGAGTGAGCAAACAATGTTTGGGTGACACCTGTCTACTAAAAGGACTCGTCGAGAGAATGGCAGACAGAAAGTCAACTACCTTAGTACCTATTATCACTCGACTGGTGAAACAGGGATCTATAATACACACCGATGAGTGGAAAAGTTATAACTCCCTGTCATCCCTTGGATGTATTCATCACAGAGTGAACCATTCTAATGATTTCGTGGATCCGATTACAAGGACACAGACGAATTCTATAGAAGGCTTTTGGGGAAGGTTAAAAAACAGGATTACGGCCATTAATGGATCTCAGAGGGATGTCATTTATAGTCATTTAGATGAATATGTGTACAAAATGTGGTGTAACTTTCCAGTTGATAAACTGTGAGATGTTTTTATCACACATCAAAGAAACATGCCTTATGTAACAGTTTTATGCAGTTTTTATGCATTTTTTTCACAAATATATGTTTTCCGTAGCCAAAAATGCCTCTTTTATGTGACTGGTTCGTTGAAGATCATTCGTTGTTAATTTACTTTAATACCAATAGAAATTCGTGACTAGCAGGGTCCACCAAGCCAGATGTATGTATAAATATTCACTGATGATATTGGCTGGCACTTGTGCTGTATGTCACGAACTGGCGATTGGACCGGTTACCAGTGGCTGAATGATCTATGAGCTCGTCTTGTGATCGAGAGGTAGTGGGTTCAAACTGTGATGGATGGATACTCCTGAATAATCCTAGACTAAGATGTGAAACAGTTGTTCAATACTTCTTGTTTTCTCTCCAATGGTTCTCTGACTGATGTCAGCTTGTGGTCAAACCTGCAAATAAAAGTGTTGAGCAGATACGTCTTCCAGACTGACGAGTGCCAACAACCATCTGTTATTAACAGTTCAAAGTGCACCATGATGGTGAGCTGCCTAGAATGGTGGTCACATTGCATACTTGACTGATATAATTCAGTCTGTACCATAGATCAGACTAGACACATTACACTAGTTACTAACTAGTGTCCAATCAAAGTATCCGATGCAGTCACACCGGGAGGTCAGTCGCCAGCCTGAATACCTCACTGGTAACGTCTCTGACTGCAGCACTGGGTTACACTGGTTTGAATCTCACAGTGGACATGATTCCCTTGAAGGTTGCAGATACGTCTTGCTGACTGGTGAGTGCCAACTAGCACGAAACCTAGATCGAAGTCTTACTGCCGATTGCCTCCAGCCATCTAATATCAACATCCTCTGTTATTTTATTCAGTGTATATTTCGTCACGGAGGAAAGTTACTCAGAAAATCATTGACATTCAAGGCGTACTGGACAGTTGATTCGTCCTAGTTTGAGACTCTTTATCAGTATTCACTAGTACCCTGTGAAGGATATTCAGGTTTATGACCCTTTAGTCACTGGTTTGGTTCTTAATTACAATGTGAATTCTAACTTCTGTCATTTCTCAATATTACTCAAACCAATTCCATCGATATGCATTTTCTTCAGCCTGAAACAGTGGACTCATGGACTAATAAGGTTAAAACCTTATGCATAACATTTTGTTATTTCAGAGAATGTAAACAAACATGTTTTATATGCAGAGTTCAGGATTTAGCAGATGAATTACCATTGCCTCTGCGATGTGGAGAAGTTTGACCCGTACACTTTTAGCAAGATTGCCTTGTATTCTGTAGGTAACTTTGAAGTTTACTTCTGGTTTGACTTGGTGTCCAGAGTCGATCAAATGTTCAAGGATCGAGCTGCGAGGGCATCGGTTTTCTCCTTTATAAAACCATGAAGGTAAATGTTCGTTGACGCGTTTGGAGAGCGAACGCTGAGTACGGCCGATATACCTGGCTCCACACGAGCACGTAAATTGGTAGATGCACATAGATGAGGCCAACAGCGGTAGCTTATCCTTCACGTTCATGCGAATCATTGGTCTCGTGGAGAACGTCAGTCGTAATTCAGCTGCAACGAAGGTTATCTTCAATGAGCGGGAGAGCCGATTTCTCAGTATTTCTGTAGATTGGTCTCCACTGAACTGTAGGTTCATATAGAGAAGTCTTTTTGGAGCACTGGGTTTTAAGATTTAATAGTGTGAAATATTCCCATATCATGAATTAAAAGTCAATCTGAACGAAGAATATTCTTTTCAATACATCCTCCTCCTCGGGTTCTTACAATTATAAAATATAATGTAATATTTATTGTCGTTACAATAATGGCCAGTTTTTTAACGTATAATAACAGATTAGAAGTTATGGGGTGTCAAAATAAATAGTCGTATTTGTGTGACAAACGTGTTAGGCTGAAATCGATTACAAAATATTGTGAAATGGGAGACAATGGTAGTGATTAGTCAAAATAGATTTGTCGAGTGTGGGGTAGGAAATTTGGTAAGTCAGTTCAAGGTTATAAAAGGTATCAGGTGAGTGGCTAGTATAAAGTGGTATGTATTAAACAGGAGATAGTAAGACTGCAATCAGAAGTTCATCGTGAAATAACCAATATGTGAAATGAAACAGGTGGAGGCATATATTGAGAAAAGAGATGATATCACTAATAATAATAAGTCCGGATAGTAAAAATGGAAAACTCGATAGTATTGAGAGAATGTTTACATGAAGGGCATAAATTATGACGAATAATAATAATAACATTTGTAATAATAAGCAATGAAAAAAGTACGAAGAGGGTTAAGGGGAAGAAGTACTCTTCGTGAGAAGAAGAATCATCAATCCAAGTTTGGCCACGGTAGGAACAGCGTCTGGACGTGTTCTTTTTTGGATACAAAGTTCCGGTTTAGTCGATCTGATTGCAACATCTTCAGCTATGTATAGGAGACGTAAGCGAACTGTACGTGGTGGCGACTTCGGTATTCTATATATAACCCCGAAAGCTGTGTTGATATCGATGCTATGTCGAGTATCGACTAAGTGTAACAGGATCGAGCTTTTTATGCACTTAATTCCCACCCCCAAATGAACCAAGCTGGTAAATGTTCTCGAACCCGTAGATAAACCTGCCTAATCGTGAGCCCTATATAACTTGAACCACAGGAATAGTTGGATTGGTATATACATGATGAACAGCTAAGGTTAGGTAAGACATCTTTCAATTGCTGGGTGAACACTGGACGGCTACTGTAGGATAGGAACAGACGTGCGTAGTAGAAAGTTCTCTTTATCGTCCTGGTTAAACATTGCGATAGAATCTCCACAGGAGTATCTCCCCTGAATAGAAGACGTAAAAATAGAGGCTTTTTATCCACCGTTGTCAGTTCATATTTACGATTATTGTAACCTATGTTGGCTTTAATGAACTTCCGTTCTCGCCTAAAATGTCTCGGATGACCTGTAGTTCTTTTTCTACGGAACAAATGGACTATTTATTTTGACACCCCAGAATTACTAATCTGTTATTCTACTTTTAAGGAAAATGTATCCGCCGCATACTGGTCTTTATTGTAACGACAACAAATATTACATTATATTTTATAATTGTAAGAACCTGAGGAGGAGGATGTATTGAAAAGAATATTCTTCGTTCAGATTGACTTTTAAACCATGTTTTACATAAGGCATTTAATTTGTACATGTCTAATTCGAATTATTTCAATACTCCCGCCAAATTCGATTTATTTGTTTAAATGAACTAATTCAATTATTCATCTTCCAATGTTTTTGTTTATGTTATAACTTTCCTTTCTTTTAATTTTTCATTGTTCTAAGATCGAGAAAGAGGGAATGAAGTGTTAAATCCAAATGACAATAATAACAATGAATGGTCCTACGATGTCAATTCAGTACCCTGCTTATCATCCAATAAAGATGTCGGCATATATGATAAACGACAAAATATTCCGCAACATTCATCACGTAGTTCGTTGTATAAGATAAATGAAGCTGACAATGCATCAAGACATAATGACATAGAAAATAAACCAGGTAATTATTGAATATTTGATAATAATAATAGTAATAATAATAATAATCACTTTATTCCACAACAATAACAATTTACAGCATGGAATTTTCAGCGTTTCTTTTACATACTGCAGTGGTTTAGCTCTGTTTGTAATTATATAAATATATAAAATTTTAAAAATATTGATAGTTAATAGGGAAAAAAAAAATAAAAACCCCAACAAAATCACACCGTTGCTAGATCATAGTGAATAATAAATAAATAATATAACAAATCACACATGCAATAATATGCATCATTACATTTTATAGTTTAGTTAATGGTTTAAAAGTTGTAAAAGTTCTTTTCTGATATTCGTCTCTTCACACAATACTCGTGCCAAATATGGTACGGTCGAATTTTTATATTTTGTAGTACGAGCATAAATGTTTATGAAATTTCTTCTGGTCTTATCCGAAGAGATACAAGGAAACAATTGTGAATAAAGAGGATGTTCACTACCAGACAAGATAACTTTAGCTAAGTGTTTACAAGAAGCCTCAGGCTGGTCGGGGGTGGGTTCCTTGCGCTGCGGGTTGGGCACCTCTCCGAACACCTCTTGAAATGCTCCCATATGACCGGGCGTCTTACATAGCCTCTCCTGAGGAAGTCCTACTAACTACCTTCACGTGGCGGAGGTGTTTTTCACCAAAGTGAGAGGTCGAAAGCGGATGCCCGGCGCTCTTCACCGGGTTGACTGTCCATTGGATGACAGTCTAGGGGAGATGGCTAAACCCTGATTCCAAACCTCCAACGACTGGCGTATGAAGCTCACTGGAGCTCACCGGCAGACGTATGGACAAAGGGCTTGTTGGATGTCCTGGATGTCTGGCCCCATTCAAAAAGGCGTATGAACCGAACTCCGGTCACCGGATGCCAATGGATAGTGAACTCCCTACTGCACTCCTACTGCCTTGTAGGTCACACTTGGTTGTGTAAAGGCTAGAGCTGCACTCTCAAACAAAAGGGCGAGTGATTCTGGGGACATCACTCGTACCAAATTCCCATGAAACTTCATGAACTCTCTTCATCAGATCGCCGCGCCTGGGCAGCGATGATTCAAGATGTTCATGAAGCCGGCTCATCCTCCCGTAGGAGATAGCCGAAGTAAAGTAACTAAGTAAGTTTACAAGAATTCATATGCCTATTGACAACAGTGTCAGTTAGTTGAGTCAAAGGAATAGCACTGACCCTACTTACATCCTTCAATGTTCTTCATAGTATTATATGGTCTTTCTTGAGTAGCCCAGGGAAGAATAATGGAGAACAATAAAGAATGATGGGCAAAACACATGAATTAATAAATTGTATGAGAAGAGATTGGGTTATACCTGAGTGCCTCAACTTCTTTATGTAATAAGTCAGACGGAAAACTGTCTTAGAAACTATAAGAACATGAGACGACCAGCAAAGGTTTGAATAAATAAAAAGACGGTTACAGAGAAGAAGATTTTCAGTTCGACAAAGTCGCCGTCAACTAGGTAGCTGTACATTCGTACATTTATAATGACTGAATGGGAAAGTTCAAGAATAATTCCCATCAAGGGTCAAATTAATAAAATTACAATTAGGAATTAAAATGCCATAACAAACAGGTGTGGGGGCGGATAAAACTCAAACAAAGTAGCATCCTGATTATTAAGAAGATTGACATATTGTGCAATTGGATGTTAGAAATGTAGAAATAACAGAAATAGACAGAATGTTTGGATGAAAACGTGCATATACCATTTTACTTGCTAGTGCGGAGCTGAATACATCTGCCGTACCGTGCGCCAACTTGAAAAGCGCGCTCGTGAACACTATCCAGCCTGGCTAGTAGAAGGAGAACGAAAACGTGTACATAGTTCAGTGACAGAACATTTGGTCAATTCAGAACATTTAACGCCATTCGAAAAATCCTTCAAAATAACATACAAGATTCGAACAAACTTATCAAAGGGAGTAAAATGAAGACATCTTGGTATAGCCGAGACACTAGCCATTCAAAAGCTCAAATCCACACTACGTATCTAAAAGAGATACGTTCAACCCTTGTCCCTACCATGGCTATCATAAACAGGTGGTTCTTGCAATAGTGACTATCCCATCACCTTTCTTATTCAAACTTCCTGTTTATTCATGTTATTTTGAAGTTTTTCCTAGTCCCTATTTACACCACCATATTTTCATATCCGAACTTCCTGTCTATTTTGTTATTTTATTATTTCCACATATTTAATCGCTAATTGCATAAACAATTATTCGTCACATTAGTTATGATCCCACTAGATTTTTTATCCAAATCTCCTGTATACTTTGTTATTTCTATATTTGTAACCCCCAATTGCACAATATGTCAATCTTCTCAATATCAGCATGCTACTTTGTTTGAGTTTTATCCGCCCCCCACCTGTTTATTATGGCATTTTACTTCCTAATTGTAATTTTATTAATTTGACCCTTAACCGGAAATTATTCTTGAACTTTCCCATTCATTCATTATAAATACACGAATGTACAGCTACCTAGTTGACGGTGACTTTGTCGAACTGAAAATTTTCTTCGCTGCAACTATCTTCTTATTATTCCCTATGATCAAATGTGTACATTCAGTATTGGAGTAATTGTTTAAAAAAATTAATGGTGTAGTTTCAAGTAGGATAATGAACTGACTTCAGTTGGAGAACCGTTGGAAACCACCAGACAGACAGCTTTTTCGTGCTGATCGGGGACTCTTCTCCCCAGTGCGCACCCAATTACCCCACCACTAAGTATCACACAAAGAACTGTCAAGGTTACAAAATTTAATCGTCGGCTCATGACTGCCAAACAATGTTATTGGCTAGCATTATTCCTCGGACGGAACTTGGTAAACCCCACTAGTCACTGGATTTCAGTGGTGCCCTTATTACTACTGTAACAACTGAAGACAAGGGCCAGGCAACAGATCGTTTATTACGGAAAATCAACACGTATTTATAGATTTTGATGTACATTATTGTAGGTTAATGTTAGTAGAAAATACAGTCTGTTGATTGGTTGTTTCTCACACAAAGTTAACCTTGCATCTCTTGTGGCTGTGTCAGTTCATCTATATGTTAACTGCATCCGCCTGTCCATGTTGACCTTGACCTCAGTTACTGTCAACCAATTTGGCTAGCAACCATCTCTCACCACAACATGATTAATATTTGATACATAAACATTGACCTCAACTATTGTCAACCAATTGGCTAGTAGACAGCTCTCACCACACTACTACTATTATTCTCTTGGGTTCCGAGACGACTAATGGGGCTTCAACAGCACATCCCCATTTTGTCCTGTTTTCTGAAGTGTTATTTAGCTGGCCCAATGACTGCCCATGAGCTGTCATTTTCTCCATATCACCCTCTGACCACCACCCAGTTCGTTGTTTCGCATTCGTGTTCCAGTCGATTTCTGGCACGCCATGTCTCCTTTATAGTCTCTTCAGCAGCGTTTGTTCTATCTGTCTCCATTTTCCTCAGGATATTTCTTGAGCAATAATTTCTTGGTTATATATGTCCAAACCAAGTTCACATTTAACAGTTTGAAAAAAATTGGGCACTGAATATATGATATTCATTATAATAAAGGTCCACTGAACACCAGTGAAATTATTAAGAGCATAAAATTTTGTCTAGAAAGTTATTATTTTACATTTAAAGGGATTTTATACAGGCAGACAAATGGTGTTGCTATGGGTTCACCAGTTTCCCCAATAGTAGCTGATCTTTTCATGAATAGATTCGAAGATAACATCTTTTCATGCATACTCACTCCTGAAATATGTTTAGGATATGTAGATGATACTTTTATAGTGTTAAAACGAGATCTACACATTCCATTCTTGGAGAAAATAAACAATTTATCTTCCAGAATCCAGTTTACTTCGGAAGCAGAATCAGACGTTGGTGAACTACCATTTCTAGACTGCCTGTCTAGTTAAGAGGAGGGAAAACGAACATTTCTGCATATCTATATTCAGGCAGAAAATCCACTCTAATAAATATTTAGACTTCGGATCATCACACCTCATTAGTGCAGAGGTATCAGTTGTTTCTAGTCTTCGTAGACGAGCACACTCTCTGATAACGGATGAGAAGGCAAAAGAAGAAGAAATATCAAACATTACTGAAACTCTCAAGCAAAACAACTGCCCAAAGAACTTCATCAACAAAATCAACACTGACATTAAGTATGGCCGAAAACGTATTCCGAAAACATGGACCTCAACAGTTGTCATTCCATATGGAGCGGAGATGTCAGACGACATCAGAAGAGTACTCAGTAAGCTCTACATCCCAGTTTTCTTCAAAGCAACAGACACACTGCGAATCAACCTTGTCCATATAAAAGACCAAATCTCTATCTAATTGTGTCTATAAAATAAAATGGTTGCTTGGAATGTGATACAATGTCCATTGGACAAACACCTCGAGAAATCAAAATCAGAAGAAATGAACACCGTAGACCCGATTCTGTTCGACCACCGAGAAATCCAGTTGAACTAGAAAAGCCTGGAAAATCATTAGCCATAGGTGACGGTCTACACGCTGTAGAATCAGGCCAAAAAATTGATTTTGACAATATTGAAATCGTCATCCAGAAAAAGCATTTCAGAAATCACAAAAAACGTCTAATATCAATGAGAAGCACTTCATATCAAATGGAATCCGAATTGTCTGAATAGGAATGATGGACTAAAACAGAATTTGACCCGGTTACAGCACCATCCACACTGCCTACTATGAAGTGACGAAATCAACACGAATGTGATAAGCAATTTCAATATGTAAACACACGCTGATTTTACAATTTTACACACTTATCAAATCCAACAATCTACACCTAGTTTTGTTATCTTTACCAATTGGCCAACTAGTCAACTCAAAATTGCTCCCATGCTGAGGAACGACGAATAGATTTGTTATGTATAAGTTGAGATTACAGCTTTGACGAAGCTATTAGCAGCACCATTAAATAGCGAAATCTCAGTAAAAACAGCAATATCGTTTTGTTTTTCATTCATTCATTGAGAAATACAAAATACCTTTATTGTAAGGTTCTTGGTTAGTTTCTTCCACTGCAGAGTTCCCCGTTGCTAATTCTTTCTGGCTGGCCATCTGGTCTTCAGTTTTGAGCCAGAAAAGTTAGCCGTTGATAAAAATCCGAAGAAGCCTGTTGGATGCTCTTTCCGTGATACACGCCGAGGGTTTGATCCATATAGGCGAAGTGACTGACTAAATACTCCGGCTGAAAATCAGACTTTTGTTGTTTGTGCTGGGTATATAAGATTTCTTAACTAATTTCAGGGTGATAAAAGTCTATCTTGTCTTTCCGTTTCTAGTACTGTCTGCCTGTAGTTGAAACGATGATGCCCATCTGGATGAGTGAAGGAAGAGAGTGACCTCTTTCAAATTTACTTCGTTGATACTGATTGTTTATAGTTGCGGATGATAAGCACCAATAATTTCCTAACTAAAGTCAATTCTTCATCAAATTTGGGATCAATCAAAGCCCTGGAATTCAAAACTTGATGATGGTAAACATAGTCACTCGTTAGAATACGATTGACCCAAAAACAGCTCTCAATTGATTGTATTCAAGGCGATGGTGTCTCTGTCAAAAATCGTTAAAAAGTCATAAATGCTTTGCTCAGTGACTTGTATATCGTAGTGTATATCATGTTCACTATTCAATGGAGCTACTTGTCGAAGCTCCAACTCTGTGCATCAGTGGTTGAGTGGTAGTATTCTCCCCAACCACCCATGTGGTGTAGGGTTCGATCCCCACCCAACGCAATCCAAAACATCACTAAGCCTTTAGTAAGGCTGATAAAGAGGGAAGGTTGGACATGAGACTAGCAATCCGACCCTGTACAATAAAACCACCACTACCGAAACTTCAAAGCTATAGCCAGAAGCCCTAAGTCACACTTAGAACGTAAGGGAATAAGAAGAAGGTCAGATAAAATCTATAAGAAGTTCTATTTTGGCTCATTTGATTGATGATAGCGGTCACCAAGTGGACAGAAGAAGTAGTGCCTTCAAAGTTATCTATCGCATTCCATATAGCTTTTCGAACGGAACTTGAAGCCGTCTTTTACACATAGCCGAAGCTATCAGAATTAATTCGAGAGAACAATCCTAGTGTCTTTGCATACACAAAGGAAGTTTGTTCTACCTTTGTCTCTCCCTTGGCCTGCGTAAATTCCAATCAATACACTCCCACCCTTTCTAATTTTCCATTTCCTTCGTACTTTTATGATATTTATTTAAACTCTGATCATCTTTCCACTTCACCTTTATTTGGTAGTACGTAACTTTTAAGATTTGACCTAATCATTTATTTATTGAATTGTCTACATATACACACATATTACTACCTTTGTTATTCTTATCGCCACCTGTATATTTATTATCATTATTTTGTTATCACTATAACCATCGTTGTTACTGACGTTCAAAACATTTACCACATTATTATTACTATTACTATTATTATCTGATCCACAAAATCACCGTCACTGGTTAAAATTTTTATATATAAATCTATGTAAATTAGAGAGTGAAGCCTGAAGAAGATCTAACTGAAAACAATATTGTTCTAATATTAAAAATGGGAATATTTAATGATAAGAAGAATCTGTTGGTTCTTGATCAATCAGAGTAAATTCCAGTATCAACGCTGCTTAAGATATGCTGTGATTATTAATAGCTTACCTATTTATCACCGTGGAAGGAAAAATAACCTTTAAGTTTCTCCTTATTGTGTAAGGTAATTTCTATTTACTGCTTTCACGAGATGAACGAGGGTATTTCTTGCAGAAGTGAAAGAAGAAATGCAAACCTCTAGCGCTTAAAACCGGATTTGTAGACATTCTGGTCTACCTAGGAGAGCTGAAAAATCCTGATCGTAAACACATGGCGTATACACAGGATTGGGAATCTAAACGGATTGAATGGCATGTGAACCTGTTTTGGGTTACCGGAAACCATAGGAATGCTACTCCGGTACTTCAAGTCAGAGGCTCGTCACAGGAGGTGGGCCACTTAAGACAACTACCCGCTTCAGTTTGGTCGTCCGAGTAGTATCCCGGCCGCCACACAAATCATGAGATTTTGTGTTGTGTATCTCTACGTGCCCAGACTGTACCTATAAAATAAGTTGTAACTACTTATAAACTGTTTAAATAGTATCTCAAATAACTGATAAATTTTTCTTCGTGAGCTTATAAATATTCTTGTGACTAGTTTTGTAGGGATCTGAATTCCTTTCAGTGTATATTTTGTCATGAATCAACACCACATAGGATACTATCGAAAAGCAAAGGGCACTGGACAGTTGTTTCGTCCTTCATCTTCATCAGTACGCACCCACCGGTGTTCGAACCCAGGACCTACTGGTTATAAGTCCCAAACTAGGCTGACGAGACAGCTGTCCAGTACTCCCAGCTGGTTTTCCAGTGGTTCTCTAACTGATGTCAGCTCATGATGAAATCCTGCATCCAATCAAACAAAATCTCTACAAAACCAATACTTCATAATGAATTACATTTCACATATTCAGCATAATATTCTGGTAGAAATTTATCACCTAATTGGTTTTAAAAAATATTCGAATTTCGCTTTTTCTATTAAAAGCTGATTGCATTCATGAATCGTGTGAAGCACTGCCATACTGTCAACAGCCACATAATCCAGTAGGAATGGATTGCCATGAAAAAATGCATCATTTAGAGAAGAATTATATACACAGTAGTTGGAATTGTTATCTCAATTCTTCACAAGTAAGTTTGCTGAATGACAGTGTGTTAATATATATATATATATATATATATATATATATATATATGAAGTAGTATATACTCCGAGGTATGGATTACTGACAGTAGAGTTGTCATTCGGTAAACAAGTATTCCATACAGCCGGTTGGCTTTGTTAGATTGAATAAAGAAAGAACGCGCATTATAATTGTTGTCTCCTTTGGTTTCTAGAGGAACACAGGACTTCAGCCGCACGTCTCCATGACGTTCGGTTCCCCACCAACGTTTTAACCTGGTTCCACGTCGGCTCACATGCTTTCATCTCCTCTTCGCATCACCTCCTGCTCCATGTCACCCTCGCAATGACGACCAACTCGCCTCTGCCCATCCGGATTCCACTCGAGCAATGGCCTGGCGTGTGATGTCACTCAGTTGATGGTTTGTTTTCTTAGAGTATGGCCAATCCACTTAACTCCATTTCTTCATGCATATTTATTGCACAGATGGTTCCTGCTGCGTTGGTCCATTCTTTCCCAGAGATTCCTGTTGCTGATCTTTTCTGGCCGGCTATCTGATCTTGAGTAGTATTGAACGAAGACAGCTGTTGATGAAAGTGCGTAATTTGTTCGAATTGCCCTTCGTGACGCGCCAAGTCTCTGATCCGTATAGTAAGTAGCACTGACTTCACATTGGATTTGAAAATCTGGATCTTATTTTTCATGTTGAGTGCTGTTGATCTTTCCAACACAGACTTGAGAGAAATGAAAGCTTATTTTGCTTTCCCGATCCTCTCTGCTTTGATATCCTCATCAGTTCCATCCACCTGTAGTTGAAATGGTGCTTCCCAGGTAGCTAGGTAGGTAGGTAGGTGAAGGAGGTTGCTCCTTTCATATTCCTCCCATTTATGCTGGTTGACTGTTGTCTTTTGTTGTTGCTGTTGCTGTTCCTCGCGGCCAGGAATCTTCATCATCACCTCTGTTTTCTCTATTTTCACCTGAAGTCCTATCTTCTCTGGATGCTTCTTCTGCCAATTTGTTGCTTTTCACTTGCATATCTTCCAGTCTGTGAGAAATCAGACTCATATCATCGGCCAAATTCAGATCCTCCAAGGTTTTGTATGGGTCCATTTTATGCCTCTCTCCTAGTTGCCTGCTGTCTACCTCATTATCCAGTCTACAGCAATAATGAAAATCATTGGATAATGAGAGCTGGCTCTCTTCAACTGCGTTGATCCCAAAAGAAATCAATTATAAGTTGCAAAAATTGTCCAAAAATACTCTTTACAATGACTTCGAGTTATAGATAGAAAGTATAGGCAACATAATACCAAAAATGATGTAAGAACACAAACTGTTCAGTGTCAAGGGAGTAACTATTTATAGAATAATTAGACAAAGGAGATGCGTTGAATTCGGAGTTCGCTTGGGAACAAGGACTGACTGGCAACAAAATACAACATAGCACAACAGAGTTAATTGATACATGTTATGGTTGAGAGTTCAGGAGAGTGGGTGGGGGTGAATAGTGAAGTAAAATTATGCGACAGATAAGATAATTTAATTTAATAGATTTAGAACCTTAATAGTGAGTCCAACTCAGTCAGTGTGTGAAAATCAAAAATCAAAATTGAGTGGAATGTTACGCAACAGAAAAAAATACAAAAGCACATAAACAAAACAATTACGGTTACTAAGGTAGTGAGAGATTATTCACACTATCTTTCCGTATGCATAGGTTGGGTCGAAGTCTTTTGATGGTAATGGCTTCAGCGAACTGAAGTAAGCATGCTTTCCTTCGTGTATTGATTATTTTTAAAGCCTGAACAATTTCCACTGTATGTCCCATGTCAATTAGGCTGCCTTTCATACGGAAATTTGTAGGGATATGCTCAGAGAATCTAGTAGACGCTCTCCTCTCAATCCTTCTTATGTACTTGCTGCCGCAAGTACATGCAGAGCAGGATATTTACCTACTTTTGACCGAGTTAACGAGCTTACCGTGTTGTAAAGTGGAATGAGTCTGGTGGCGATGATTGTTCTTTTCAATGCACCTTTAATTCTCTTTTTTCCATTCTTTTCGACACTTATTCTCCTTTGTATGCTAGATAGATAAAAACTGGTTTCTTTTCAAATACTCCGGCGTTTGAACTAGATGGTTTTTCCTTCCTATGTTTTGATATGAACTTTCGGATGTATGCATTCTCGATAAGGATATTTTTGATGCCTGCGAGTTCTTCTTCGATCTTGCCTTTTGATCACAACCTCCTAGCTCCTTTGAAGAGCATTTTCACCAGGCTCCGTTTGTAGCCAATTGGGCAAAAGCTTTGATAATTCAAGTTTCTTTCCTACAGATGAGTTTTTAAATCGTCCCATCATTTTTTCTTTTTATGCTGAGACCTACGAAATGGAGCTGATTGTCACGTTCATGATCCATTGTAAATTCAGTGTGAGGATGAGTCGCTTTGAGTTTTTCAAACATCTTGGATGCGCGATCCATATTATTGTGAACCACAAACGTGTCGTCAGCATGCATTTCCTCTATTCCTAGCTTCATTTGAGTGTGTTCAAGATAATCTGTGAATGTGTCAGCAAGAACAGGACCCAAAGGTGAACCGATAGCACCCCCTCCTTATCAGTTTGCTGGTACAGCTGTTTGTTGAATCGGAACTGAACATTCTTTGTATAAAGGAGTAGTCAATCACGAGTCCGAATAGCTCACAGGTAACATCTCTGACTTCAGCACTGGATGACCTGGGTTTGAATCTCAGAAGGGACATGAGTTCCTTCAAGGTTTCAGGTACGCCTTGCTGATTAGTACTAGCTAGCACAAAACCTGGGTCGAAGGCTTCCTACCGACTGCCTCCAACCATCTAATATCAATAAACTAGACTAATTTTAAGTGTGTCTGTAGGGAATTGAAACCGTACCTCTTGAATAGTTGGTGTGCTCTTTTATCAATGAATCACTAATACAAACTTTTTATTTAACTAATATGTTCACAAACATTTAGAAACTGATAAGTTTCTATTGTTTGGAATAGATTTAGGTTAACAGATTTCAGGAGAGATGAAAACATCGGTTATGTAATTACTGGAACCAATAGCCTTCAGATTTTGGATACCAACTATTACTAGGCAACAATTCAATTGTATGTGTGTACGTTTATACTTTCATTGACTGTTCCTTTTTTGGTTTGTTACAGATTGAATATTTACCAATACCAGACGCTAAAATGGAACCAATAGCTGAACGGTAAGTAAATAATTATTGCACTGTGAATTCTCAACTTTAAATTTTCAAGGGATTTTAATTCAAGTGAATATAAATTTCTTTACAAATCACTATCAGTCAGAGGAACATTCAAAATCATGGAAGGAATAGAGGGGTAGCTGCATACTGACAAAGAGTTGCAATCTAGGACGAAACGACTGTTCAACCCTTTATTGATTTTCAGTGATTCTCTAACACTGATATCGATTTTTCAAGATGTTCTACATGGTGACCGTGAATTTGTTTAAATTTAAAGGCAAAATATTTTTGATGGCAGGTTTGATGACGAGTTGACACCAGTTAGAGATTGACTGGCTGACTGACTGGTTTCAATACGGAACTTTGCATAGAAATGCAGCCTTTCAACTTGCCACTCTCCATGCAACACACAAAGCAAAAGAATAGAACAAAAGGAGGTTCAAAAGACAGGTAATAAACAGCAGTTTGGTGGGGAAAAATAGTAATATGGAAGAACAATAGAGTTTTATTGGATATGACAAATGACAAAGCGTGAATGCATCTGCAACATTAAGAACGATTTTCAACCGTATCACCAGTTGTCTCTAGGTGTTAGTTTTGCCGTCCTCAAGGCCCTAATCAGGAAGTCTACACCTCCCTACGCGGCTGGTTGGCCTAAAGTAACTGCTATGGATTTCATTGACTGGTGTCATGTTTTGGTTTGACCACCACTAGCTAACTCTTTTCCAACCTGATCCTATTTCAGCATACATTTCCTGTCTACGGAGGCAATGGCTAGACTAGATATGAGTAACTAATGTCGCAACCACCTCAATCGATGTAACTTCGAAACCACATCGATTGATTCCCTCTCCTTACATAGCACTTGACGCCCAACCTCAATATTACTTACTTTATTCTACCACTTAACACGGAAGATAGAATGCAGACACATATAGTCGAATACAGCTAACCTTTTCATGTCTTCCATTTTCAATGGCCATGTCTCACAGCCATAAAGGAGCACAGACAGAACTGTGTTTGCAGTTGTTGTTACAGTCACTTTGGAATACGTTCTGTAGCCCTAACCTCTAGAGACCGATAGGTCCTCCCTATGTACGCGTGTTCACACATACATGTAAGTGGGTAAACACAATGAGATGTGACACTATCATTTGGAGGCTGTAAGGGTTTACAGGACAACACAGATCTCCTTTTCTCTACGAAAATAAATTTGGCTGCATCGTAAGTTATATGAATTGTCATCCTGAGCCTTTGTTTAGTGATCAGACTTTGTTGATCATCCCTGAAGAGGAAGGATATATAAACATTCTTCTTTGGAGCTGTTTGGATCGATAGCGCTGTTTGTTTGACACTTGTGTAATGGATAGTTGTTATGTGACAATATTTCAGTGAGGTTTTGCGTTTCTTCCTCAGTGGTGTCGGGTGTACACCACTGTCTTCTATATAAATCTGTATAATAAGTACGTGTGCTTTTGATCAGAATGTCCGAAAGGTGTTGTGCAAATACACATTACACGTTTTAGATAAACTATGTCTTCTTCTTATTTTGGTTGAAATTCATAAAGAGAATTACGTACTCGAAATAGCTGACCTGAACAGACTCACCACTCTGAGCTGAGTTGAACTAAGTACACCGCTGATAGGCTCAGTCATACTCGAGCGAAACAGCCATCTTCTGGTATTCAGATTACTTCAATCCAGCTTGCAAGTGCGACTACTTATTTCAGTCATTCAGTAGTATACAATTTTAGACAAAGCAATAAGAAGACGTAATTTATTTGAATCGTCTTTTGTGTATATGCGTGAAACACGCACTTCGAACAATCTGATCACACACACGGACTTGTCATAGGAATATGTATATATGAAATTAATAAAGAGTTAAGAGGTGAGAAAATAGACAAGTTAGGTCAAGATAAATTGACATATTGAAGGTGAAAATAACAGCTGGAGATCACTAAACCAAATAGCAGAGGTAATAGTACATCTACCCAGCCTGGTATCAAAACAAAGTTTACCAAGGAAGGTTTAGTGTGATGACGTGTTGCTGTTTTGATCTCATAAAGTTGGTTTAAACTTCCCAATTGCCAGCCGGGGCTTCCACAAACTTTAGGATACGCCTCCCCCTAAACATGTTTTATAGATAGGTTTAAAAGATGTGTAAACGTCAATTTTATGTCCTGTCTCTATAATATGTTTCGCAATAGAGGAGCTAGGTCTCTTGTTCTCACCATTAATGAGCTCTGGGGATTCTATTTGCTTATCGATGTCTTGGTGGGCCACTAAAATGATCTATTTGTAGAAAACCTACCTGGACAGGACAGGACAGTATCTTAATTATCACAGTCCCTGTCCTGTTAGGTATAAAATACTCTTGGGGAGTGAGGTGCCTCTTCAGTAGAATCCAACGAATATGCACTGAAGACACACTTGATGAAGAAGAAGGAAAGTTGACACAAACTCTGGTTTATAATAATTATCCAGACAAGTTCATTAGGAGATATAAAGTAGTCAGAACACCAAGACCCACTCTACAACTCTAAGAAAGACGTGCACATCAAGCTACTCTATATGGGAGATCATAGCAGCTTGATTACTAGACAAAGATTGAACACTGCTGTTAAAAAACAGACTTTTCATACAGCTAAGATCAGAATAATTGAGAATGTGAAGCCGATATATCCATCCATCTAAGCCCTTCGAACATGCGAACATTATTTCACATCCCACTATACTTGCCAATTTGAATGTACATGAGGACACACATACATGGGGAGGACTCATCGATCTCTGCAAGTAAGGGCTGGCTTCAGAGCATATTCCTAAATGGCTCCAGAAGCAAATAGAATCTTCAGAACCCATTACTGGTGAGAATAGGAGACCTAGCTCCTCTATTGCGAAACATATTATAGACACAGGACACAAAATTGACGTTTACACACCTTTTAAACCTATCTATAAAACGTATTTAGAGGAGGGTATCCTAAATTTTGTAGAAGCCATGGCTGGCAATTAGAAAGTTTAAATCACTTTTATGCGTCCAAAGAAACAATTCGTCATCACACTAAACCACCTTCTTTGGTAAACTTTGTTTTGATATCAGTCAGGGTAGATGTACTATTACCTCTGTTATTTGGTATAGTGATCTTCATTGTTATTTTGACCTTCAATATGTCCTTTTAACTTGACCTAACTCTTAACTCTTTGATAATTTCATACATATACAATCCTATGACAAGTCCGTGTGTATGATCAGATTGTTCGAAATAAGTGTTGCGCGAACACAGCATTACACGATTCAGACAAATTACGTCTTCTTATTGCTTTGTCTAAATTTATAAAGGGAACTAATTGTTTCAAAGTATATAATTTTATCTCTCTATTTATTGATACGATTTATTCTTTCTTCTTTCTTTCTCTCAGAGCACACAGTAAAATTCACCGTGGTCTACGTGAAGCATGTTTAGCTCTGGGGATTGTTTTTACAACGATCACGCTAATTTGTATTGAACTACTGCGTATCATTACATTGACGATTGTGAAACCATTTTTACAATTTCTACGCTTTTTATCCCATTTAATTATTAATTATTTCTGTGATATTAGTTATATACTGAGTGCACATTGGGAGCGATTTATTCATCCAATCATTAATTCATGGGCTGCCTATTCACAAGATGTTGTTGTCCCTGTGATACGTGAATTTCGTCCAATACACATCATAGTACAACAACAACATCACCACCATCAACAGCAGCAGCAACACCAGCAGCAGCAACTGCCGACTTATTCAGACAAAGTGATACAACAGTGTTGAGTACAGATCGGTGGGCGGTGGGGGCGATAGTCACCCTCATCATCGCTATCATCATCATGAGATTTCCTTCTGTTTCTGCGAATTGCTTTTAGATTTCTTTTTTTCTTCTGGACGCTGTTTATTGGTTCTCATTTTTTGATGTGTGTGTGAGATGGTAACTCTTTTTGCTGCTTCTTAGCTCAAACAATTTCTATGAATAAAGATTATACTAGGCTGCTTTAATAAAAAGTACGTTCACATTCACCTCCTTCTTTGTTTTATTTGCTAATAAAAGCATTCTAAGATTGAGAAGAAGTTACGATTTTGTAACTCGTAACTTCCAAGTTCGACCTTGGATTAGTGATATCTATCAGTTGGCGAAGGGTTGAAAACCAGCGCAAGGAGTACTGATCAGCACAGCTATTACGTTCTAGTTTAGACCCCTCATTGGTACGCAACTACTGGGTGTCAATCCGATGGTGCATGGATTCTAACTTCTACAAATTCGTGACCTTCTAGCGTGACTGACACCAGCCACTGTCGAATGCTAGGTAAGGAGGAGAAATCAATCGACGAGGCTATGAAGTTACACCGATTGAGATGGTTGGGACATGTGTTACGTATGCCTAGTCAGCGCCTTCCTCGATGGGCAATGTTAGCTGACATAGGGCCAGGCTGGAAAAGAGCTAGCGGCGGTCAAACCAAAACATGGCACCAGTCAATGAAATTTACAACAGTTAGTTTAAGCCACGTAGGAAGGTGTAGACTTACTGGTTGGGGTCCTCAGGATGGTAAAAACGAATGGTTGGAAACAATTGGTGATAGAGCTCAAAATCGTTCTCAATGGCTGGCGCAGATGCATCCACTCCTTGTGACTTATGATTTCCAATGAAACTGTTTTGTTCTTCGTTATTACTACTCCTTTGTCTCACACCTCTGTTTACTGTCTCTATTATACATTTCTTCTACTTTCTTCTCTTGCTTTGTGTGCTGTATGGAGTGAGTGTGGCGATTTGAAATGCTGCACATCGGTGCAAAGTTCTATGTCGAAAACAAACAGACAGCCACTGTCATCGGCGGTGAGTATTTGTTATACCTCTTGAACTGCTGGTGCACCTTACTAGTCATGACTTCTCACTAGAACTCCAAGCAAATTCGTCCTGCAGACAGTCACTAACTAGCATCAGATTAATTTTTCAATTTTGGTCACTGATTAATGTCAGGACGAAGTTGTTTGCAGTGGGGTCAGTCCATTAAGTAGGGCGTGATGACAATATTCGCCGATGACATTGGCCGGTGACAGTCGCTCTAAAAATTCACGAATTGGTAAAATTTGGAATTCATGGGGTTACCAGTGAATCGGCTCCTAGTAGCTGCATGAATGGTCTGCGAGCTCGCTTTCTAATCAGAGGCCCTCGGTTCAAAACCCAGTGAGAGCGTACTGCCAATGAGTCCTAAACTGGGGAGCAACAGCTGTCCAGTAATCTCTGCTATGATTTTCAATGTTTCTCTAACTGATATCATTAATCCGTGATCAAATTGAAAATTAATTTTCATCGATTGCTGGAATGCTGGAGTGTTTGTCAGCCATCTACGTGGTCTGGGTGCGATCCTTGGCAGGTAGATAGATACATTCCTGAACCTCATTTCGGTTTACTAATGGACACTAAGATCAGACAAAAGGGAAGGTTAGACGGGATGTTAACAACCGAACCCTTTTTAAAATCATAATGCCGCCGCTACTTAAACCCTCAAAAGCCTGACGTCTTATGTTCCACTCAGAATGTAACGAGTCAAGCTAATGAAGAACGAGTGAGTCATTGCTGTTAGTGTTTTTAGTGAGGTTTTGAAGGTGTAGTGCACTTCATGTTCTTAACTCTTAAGTTCAATCAGATGCGACACTTTCGTACTTTAGTCTGGAAGCTAAAACACAGAGCTTTTAGCTTACAGCTTGACAGTCAAGTGAAACAGGATTTTCAAATGTCGGTTCTCAGGGATTTGATTGGTTGCAATAATGATCACGGATCGACATCGGTTAGAGAGCCACTGAAACCTACCAGGGAACACAGGATAGCTGTTTAATCTGAGTTCTGGGCTACTCTTCATCAGTACGGATCCGTTGGGTTTCTAACCGAGGACCTTCCGGTTACAAGGCTAGATCGTTGACCATTCAGCTACTGGAAACCTCTCCAATGACCAACAGATTTCAACTCCTACAAATTCACGATATTTAGCCCAAACACTAGCCAATATCATCCAGTTAATAAATCCCTGCAAACCAACAGCTAACAATTAATCTGATGCACATCAGCAGCTGGATCCATGCAAGAGGTTACCTGGAGTCCTAGTCGAACTTCATGACCAATAGGGTACACCAAGTCAGGTAACAGGACAGTTACTCACCGATGACAGTGCCTGACGGTTGTGTTATATATCGCGAATTGGCAGAAGCTGGAATATATGGACTGGCCATTGAATCGGGTCTTATTGGCTAGTTACTGGAAGGTACTGGGTTCGAATCCTCATCGAATGCATGCAGCTGTCCATTGCTACCTTGTTTACAATGGTTCTTTAACTGATGTCAGCTGGTAATGAAATCTTCGATTCGCCTATCTTTTCTCTGAACTTGGAAGAGATTGGAGAATTCGCTTAAGTAGAAAGATATAGTAACTTTGGTAAATTGAGTCAGCAACTTTAGGCCACTGTAATAGCGTGCATCACTGATATGCTTTACCTTCAAAAAAGCAGAATTATAACCCAGTGTTTAGGCGAACAGCTCTTACTAATTGATATGATTGCTTTTCTACTACTCATATCAGCTAGTCAGTAGTATATACCATGAGTTAACATTTCCAGGTGTTTAAATCGAATTGCCATAGTTACAGGGTTGCATCATGAGCTACCTACCTGAATAGGGCCAGTCGCTGGTGATCATGCGATTGATATTCAAGTTTGGCTGGTTGGGAAGGTGCTGGCTTCGAACCCTCGTGGTGGGTGCGTACTGACGAGGAGTCCTAAACTAGGGCGAAACAGCAGTCCCTGTTGGTTTTCCAGTGGTTCTCTAACGGATATCACCTCATGATGAAATCCTATAACCAATCGAATCCCTACAAACCAATACTTGAACTGCCATGGTTTGTGTTATTTAGAGTATTCTCCAATTTTATTAGTTATGCTTGATACATGTATGCTGATTATTAGTATTCTATGTTGATTCTTTTATTTAGTCACAATAGTAAACGTTCTCAAGCTTGGAAAACTAAGTTTCAAGAAAAGAAAAAAAAGATGACTAACTGATATAGCTAGCGCACCAGGAGCAGCTGAACCAAATCTCAACATCTGTATTTCTTCAAACATCTTATCTCTGTTACTGACATTTGAAAAGTCGAAGAATTCTTCGTTGCTATTCCTTTCTGGTCGGCCAGCTTATCTTCAGGATGAAGAGAAAGAAGCAATCGTCAATAAAGGTCCGAAACCTGTTTTAAGAATGATTTTCATGACAAACGCGAGAGTCCCCTGAGTATCTGAAGGTAATGAAAGCACTGACCAACTTGAAATTATTGTTGAAAATCTAAATATTCAAGTATTGGTTTTTTAGGGATTTTTGGTTTGATTGGTTGGAGGATTTCATCATGAGCTGACATCAGTTAGAGAACCATTAGAAAAACCCAACAGGGAGTGCTAGAGAGCTGTTTTGTCAGCCTAGCTCGGGACTCTTCAGGAGTATGCACCCACCGACAGGGTTCGAATCCAGGACCTTCTGGTTACAAGACAACCTGGCTCGTAGACCGTTAAGCCACTGGGACCCGACCAAGTGGCCAGTCCATGAATTCCAACTTTTGCCAATTCATGATGTGGCGCGACTACTAGCCAATGTCATCAACGTTGAGTATCTGTCCGCACACCTGACCTTCTGTATCTTGCTGGTTGCGAATTCATACTAGAACCCACCGAAGTAACTACCTACTTGAATAAGGCCAGTCGTTAGTGATCACCTCATTGATATTCAAGTAATGGTTTGTAGGGAATTGATTAATTGGTTACAGGATTTCATCATGAGACGACCGTCAGGTTTTCCAATGGTTCTCTAACCGATGTCACCTCATGATGAAATTCTGTAACCAATTAATCGAATCTCTACAAACCAATACTTGAATATTAGAAATTAATCTGATTCTCGTTAGTGACTTGCTACAGAACGGGGTTACCTGGAGTTCTAATGAGAAGTCATGACCAGTGAGCTGCATCCAGTCAAGTGTGAGTATGGAAGTCCCACCGATGAAATAGGTTGGTGCCAGTCGTGCTAAATCCCGAATTGGTAGAAGTTCGAATTCATGGGATGGACATTGAATCGGGTCCCAGTGTCTGCTGAATGGTCTCCTGAGAGCTTGCCTTATAACTGGAATGTCCTGCGTTGGAACCCTGTCGATGAGTGCGTACTGCCGATGAGTCCCTAACTAGTGGGATGAAATAGCTATCCAGTACTTTCTAGCTGATTTCAATGGTTATCTAACTGATATCAATCCGTGATCAGCTCGTAGAAAAATATATATCATAGAAAGATAAACAAAAACATACAGAAAGGAAAACAGATTCGAAAATACACTAAAAAAAGTAAAATGAATAATAACGTACAACAATAACAACACAGAAGAAAACATTTCCACCGACATGGGAATTGATTAAATAACTAACTGTAAATGTAGAATCAGTGACTGTTATTATACAGTAATACTCTTTCCATCAGCAAGCAAAATGTAATACACATAAAAGCACCGAAAACACCATGAAATCACTCATAGATCTATCTGAAGATTAGTCACTATAAGTCAATATCATTTATATAAATGCATCCTTCTTGAATTCATGCATACACAGACAGGCAGATAGACAGACAGACAGACAAACAGATAAACATAAGAACACTCTGTCCCATATTAGATAAGTTTATATAATACATAATCCACATAGTAATACCCTGTAATACTAACTGGATGACGTTTCGAGAACCATTTATTGCTACTTATAATCATATTTCAGTGTATTCGCAGATCCTGATAACTTGTTTCGTATAACCTTACTTCTTCCTATTATTTTTACTGTATTTCTCTAAATATCCGGATCTTTATTCATCGAATGAACACCAGTTAGACTTTAACTCATCACACTTAGAATCAGTAGAGGTAGGTCCTGGATTTATAGCCCGGCGGGGGGAGTGTACTGTCATTAAGTCTCAAACTGGGACGAAATAAATGTCCAGTACTCCCTTGTAGTCCTCAGTGCTTCTCTAAATGATGTCGACCGGTGAATGATCTTGAAACAAATCAATTCCCTACAAACCAACTTCTGAAAAGGCAGGCTGAGTTAAATGTTTGTAAAATCAGGTCAGGAGCCTCACTAGTAAGTCAGAAGACTTTAAGCAGAATATTATTATCATTATTATTATTGTTCCCTTGGGTTCCGAGTGGAACATAGGGCTTCAACAACACATCTCCAGTTTCTTCTATTTTCTGCCGGCCTCTTCAGTTGGCTATCCACACCATTGCCCATAATCTCTCATCTCCTCCACATAATCCTAGGACGACCCACTCATCGCTTCCCATTTGGATTCCACACGAGGGTCTGGGGCGCTATGTTATTAGACGGTCTCCTCAATGTGTGACCGATCAATCCATCTCCATCTCCTCCTAAAAATTTGTTGAGCAATCGGCTCTCACCTGTTGGTTTGTTCTCAGTCAGAGTTTCTCCTTCTTAATTCTTTCTAGCTAGCTATTTGATCTTCAGTATGAAGCGAAGACATCTGTTGATAGAAGTCTACAACAGGCTGTAGGAAATCCTTTTGCGTGACACGCACTGCAGGTTTCCAACCCATACAGAATTACCGACGTCATATTGGTGCTGAAAACCCGAATCTTGTTCTTCATTCTGGCTGGCTGGCTGAGTGAAGCAGAAAATTTGCAAACTGGTATCAGATTGATGAAGACGTATCTTGCTTTTCTTATTCTGGCTTACTTTGACACCTTCATCCGTTCCTCCTGTAGTTGAAACTATGCTTCGTAGATAAGTGAAGGGAGGAAGTTACCTCTGTCAAATCTCTCCCGTTGATAGTGGTTGGTGTTGGTTGTTGTTGTTGCGGTTCGTTGGTTATCTTCATTACCTCCGACATCTCTATCTTCACCTTTGGTCCTGCCTTCACTACCTCTTCAGCCAGTTTGTTCTTTTTCGTCTGCAAGTCTTCGAGTTTCTGTGACACTAGACATATATCATCTGAGAAATGCAGATCTTCTAGAGTCTTCCTATCGGTTATTGCAGCGTATTCATGTCTTGTCGCTCCTCATGCACAGTGAAGCATAATCCATTGCACCATAGTTAAGATAGTAGTGGGCAGTCATCTTGTCTTACTCCTGTATGCACTTCGAATGCCTCACTGAGTTTTCCGTAATGGATCACCTGACACGTAGCACTGTCATATAGCCAGCTGTCGAATGAGGTTGATAAAGACTTGAGTACTGCACGCCGTAGTGTTGAATTAGTTTCCAAATTACGTCTCGGTCAACGCTGTCGAAGGCCTTTGCGAAGTCGATGAAGTTGAGGTACACGTTTGACTGCTATTCATTGCTTTGTTCTATGATGACGATGCGTAGAGTTGCAATTCGATCAGCACATGATTTGCCTTTCCTGAATCCAGCTTGTTCTGACAGGGCGGAGTTCTGTATCCAATGCATCCTTTATTCTCTTCAGGATGGCGCGGCATAGTACTTTAATTTGCGTGGGTGGACAAGAGCATAATTCCACGCCATTGAGTCACTGAATCACTACTCATTGATTATGAATGGTAATAAAATGTTCTCGAAACGTCAAACAGTTAAAAAATACAGTGTTTGATTGTGTGTCATATCTGATAAACTTATTTAATATGCATTTGCAATCCAAAAATATGCCTAAGTCCTAGATTGTCATTAAGATATGAGATGAATGTTTCTTCGCCTCTCGAATGCTTGCTAGTCATGTACCTGATCTAAGGTTCCATTCCTGGTGGATGCACTCCTAAGCCCACCCTCTTGTTGACAGTTTAATTACCCATTTTGTTTTATCAATGGCTGATGGTATTTCATTGGTGAATTCATTTTTCCGTGGCAGGATATTTTTCTTCCATTAATTTGTTGAACTTTCTGAATTTATGGAACACAGCCGAACTTAACTTTTGAATGTTTTGAGCATGATTTTATAATCCTTGTTTCGATAGTGTTATTACAAGATGGAGTATATCTGAAAAATATGAATGTTCAACAGTTGGTTGGTAAGGATTAGATTTGTTTTTACGAGTTGATCACAGATTGATATCAGTTAGAGAACAATTGAAAACCAGTGAGTACTGGGCAGCTGTTCCATCCTAGTTTAGGAATCATCGGCCATACACACCCGCTAGGGTTTCATACCCAATTGAGTTTATCCAGTAGAGGACTCGTATCATCATAATCATCGCATATCAAAATACTGTCATCTCCATATCTCCTGTAGAAAGGTACTTTAGCAATTAAATAAATGGACAGGTTTTTAATATAATATACATATATAAGCATGGCCCGGTTAAGATTGCTTATTGAGATACGCTGGGGCGATAGGTATTCTTAAACTTAAGCCCCCAACCCACCCCCTGTGTGTATAAAATCAATTTATTAGTACTCTTAGCCCACCGGCCTCGGTAATTCTATCTGATTAAATAATCAAACGTAGTGTTGTTAACTGTTCTTGTTATTCTTATTTTTAAATCCTTTTCGTCACTTTGTGTAACTTAATTGGCCTTTATTCTTCATACATAAATTGCCCTGACAGGTAGATGTGTGTGTATGTGATAAGATTGTTTGAAACATATTGTACAAATACATTCATATTTTTCAGGTAATCTCCATCTTCTAATGACACTATCCGAATATATAAGAAGGACTAGTTTTTAATAATCCTTGACATGTACTAAATTTTGGAGTGTAAACTTTAATTGTTCAATCTTACGTCTGTAGGTGGTTAGTTTATTGATAATTCTGTGTGTTTCTTATCTTAAACAGAGACTCTAGTAAGGGGTTCTCCTGTGGCTTTCACCTTTCTTGTTGCAACCGTGGACACGTATACGAATATTTTTATGGAATTATTCCATTTTTTTATAAAGCATCAAATAATAATATTAAGAGACTTCATTCCAAAAACAGAATTTGTCACAATATTGCATCTGATTTACTCAAAATATAAATAAAATTAAAACAAAATTCACCAGAGGAATTTGTCTACCTTTACGGTAGGAATAAAGTCAAAAATATTCGAAGTACAAAATGAGAATAGTAAATATAATAATAATAACAGTGAGTTTGTTTCAAACAGTATCGTCGATTCAGTTTGGAAATTTTAGCATATTATAGAGTATTGAATCTAATGTTCTGTTGATATAGTATAGTGAGGGGAAACACAAAATTAACAGTTATAACACAGCTTAAATGATGTTCACACTTATGGGAAAATAAACAAATAAAAACAAAAAAATTGAGAGAATTATAAATATAAGAGGAACAATAACAATAAAGCTTGATGTTGTTAGGGTGGAGGAAATGGTTAATTTAGTGATGTAAAGAAGGTTAGTTAGTTCATGCCTGACACTATTTTCATCACATAAAGTACGTGTCGCCAAATATGTTATAGTGGAATTTTTATACCTACATGTACGTGCATAAAGTCTTCTGAAAAGACTTCTTGTTTTACCTGAGGAGACACAAGGTTGGAGCTGCGGGTGCTGTGGTGGATGCTCACAGTCTGACAAAATTCCTTTAGCAAATTTGTTGCATGAAATCAAGTGCCTTTCATCAATGACGATGTCAACGATACGGCCGAATGGGATACCACTCAGTCTACTGACGGTCAGTCTTCAGAGTTCTACGAATTATGACATAGTCGTTTTTAAGCAATCCGGGAAAGAATAAGTAAGGGTGAACAGTAAGGAAAAATAGGTAAGATGCACGAGTTGACAAACTTTAAGAGGAGGAGGGTTTGAGTTATGCCTGAGTGCTTTAACTTCTTAGTGTAAAAAGTCAGACAAAATGTTCTTTTAGAAATTACGATGAATACTGCAAATATTGTGGAGCATCTGACAAGTGCCACTATCATATAACTGTTGAATGAGGTTGATTGAGACTTAAGAACTGCATGCCGTAGCGTTGACCTAGCTTCCAAATCACTTCACGAGCAACGCTGCGCTGTCGAAGGCCTTCTCGAAGTCGATGAAGTTAAGGTAGAAGTTTGACTGATGCATAGATTTGCAATTTGATCAGCTCATGATTTATTATTATTATTGTTCCCTTGGGTTCCTAGTGGAACATAGGGCTTCAACTGCACGCCTCCACTTGCTTCTGTCTTCTGCTGTACCTTTCACTTGCATCTATGTTAATCCATACTGTTTCAACTCCTCTTTACACGATCTCCTCCATGTTTTTTTTTTTTTTTTTTTTTTTTGATTTTTGATTTTCAGCTTGATTCCACACCGTATTTTCAGTACAAGTATGGAACTTTCAGCATGGATATCGGTAGCCCAAATTCAGGCCGACCATAGATATCGGGTGTGCGCCGGCAGAGGATCGAACCCCGGACCATGTGCATGGTCGGCGAGAGTCCTAACCACTGTGCCACCCTTGCACGTCACACTCGCTGCTTCCCTTTCGGATTCCACTCGAGCATTGGCCTGACGCGCGATGTCACCCAGCGGCCTCCTCAGAGAGTGTCCAATCCATCTCCACTTTCTCCTGCATATTTGTTGGGCGATTGGTTCTTGTTTTGTTTGTTCCCATAGTTTCTTGTTTGTGATTCTTTCCGGCCATCCGATCTTCAGTATATAGCGAAGACAGTTGTTGGTAAAGGTCTGCAACAGGCTGTTGGAAATATTCTTTGTGACCCGCCAAGTTTCTGATCCATATAGAAGAAGAACTGACTTGACGTTTGTATTGAAAATCCGAATTTTGTTGTTGATGCTGAGTTGAGTGACAGCGGAAGATTTCCAGATTGGTTTCAGGTTGGTGAATGTGTTTCTCGCCTTCCCGATTCTCGTCTCAATTTGACATCCTCGTCCGTTCCATGTGCCTGTAGTTGAGACAATGCTCCCTAGATAAGGGGAAGAAGTAACCTCTTTCAAATCCCTCCCGTTGATGGTGATTGGCACTGGATGTTGCTGTTGTTGGTTGGTTATTTTCATAACCTGCGTCTTACCTATGTTCACCTGGAGTCCTGTCTTTGCTGCTTCTTCGACCAGTTTGTCGGTTTTCGCTTGTAAATCTTCGATTTTGTGTAACATCAAACATAAATCATCCGCGACATTACTCAACCAATGCCATCTATAAGCAGTCTCTTCAGCCTGAAACAGTGAACTCAAAGACCACTAAGTTAAAACCGTATGCATAACATTTTTTTTTGCTCCTTCCACCTATTATTACAGAGAATGTGAGTAACTTTGTTTTACATTCGATATTTAGTTTGTACATGTTTGATCCCAATTATTTCAACAATCCGGCCAAATTCGATTCATTTGTTTAAATGAACTAATTCACTTATTCATCTTCCAATGTTTTTGTTTATGTTATAATTTTCTTTTAATTTTTGATTGTTCTAAGATCACGAAAGAGGAAATGAAGTGTTAAATCCAAATAACAATAATAATAATGAATGGTCCTACGATGTCAATTCAATACCCTGTTTATCATCCAATAAAGATGTCGGCATATATGATAAACAACAAAATATTCCGCAACATTCATCACGTAGTTCGTTGTATAAGATAAATGACGCTGACAATACATCAAGACATAATGACATAGAAAATAAATCAGGTAATTATTGAATATTTGATGATAATAATAGTAATAATAATAATAATCACTTTATTCCACAACAATAACAATTTACAACATGGAATTTTCAGCGTTTCTTTTACATATTGCAATGGTTTAGCTCTGTTTATAATTATATAAATGTATAAAATATTAAAATATTGATAGTTAATAGGAAAAATAAAAACCCCAACAAAATCACACCATTGCTAGGTCATAGTGAATAATAAATAAATAATATAACAAATAACACATGCAATAATATGCATCATTACATTTTATGGTTTAAGTTAATGATTTAAAAGTTGTAAGAGTTCTTTTCTGATATTTGTCTCTTCACACAATACTCGTGCCAAATATGGTACGGTCGAATTTTTATATTTTGTAGTACGAGCATAAATGTTTATGAAATTTCTTCTGGTCTTACCCGAAAAGATACAAGGAAACAATTGTGAATAAAGAGGATGTTCACTATCAGACAAGATAACTTTAGCTAAGTGTTTACAAGAATTCATATGCCTATTGACAACACTGTCGGTTAGTTGAGTCAAAGGGATAGCACTGACCCTACTTACAGCCTTCGATGTTCTTCGTAGTATTATATGGTCTCTCTTGAGTAGCCCAGGGAAGAATAATGGAGAACAATAAAGAATGATGGGCAAAATACGTGAATTAATAAATTGTATGAGAAGAGATTGGGTTATAACTGAGTGCCTCAACTTCTTTATGTAATAAGTCAGACGGAAAACTGTCTTAGAAACTATAAGAATATGAGACGACCAACAAAGGTTTGAATATATAAAAAGACAGTTACGGAGAAGAAGATTTTCAGTTCGACGAAGTCACCGTCAACTAGATAGCTGTACATTCGCGTATTTATAATAATAAGTGGATGGGAAAGTTCCAGAATAATTTCCAGTCAACGATCAAATTAGTAAAATTACAATTAGGAATTAAAATGCCATAATAAACAGGGGGGTGGGGACGGATAAAACTCAAACAAAGTAGCATCATAATTATTGAGAAGATTGACATATTGTGTAGAAATAACACAATAGACAGGATGGTTGGATAACAAAATCTAGTGGGATCATAACTAATGTGACGAATAATTTTTTATGCAATCAAGGATTAAATATGTAGAAATAATAAAATGACAAAATAGACAGGAAGTTCGGATACGAAAATATGGTAGTGTAAATAGGGATTAAGAAAAACTTAAAAATAACATGAATAAACAGGAAGTTTGGATAAGAAAGGCATTGGGATAGTCACTATTAAAAGAATTACCTGTTTATGTTAGCCATGGCAGAGACAAAGGTTGAACTTATTTCTTTTGGATACATAGCGTGGGTTTGAGCTTCGGGATAGCTAGTGCCTTGGCTATGCCCAGATGTCTTGGTTTTACTCCCTTTGATAGGTTTGATCGAATCTTGTATATGATTTTGAAGGATTTCTCGAATGGCACTGAATGTCCTGAATTGACCACTGAACTATATACACGTTTTCGTTCTCCTTCTTCTAGCCAGTCTGGAAATTGTTCACGAGCGCGTTTGCAAGTTGACGCATGATATGGCAGATGTGCTCAGCTCCGCACGAGCAAGTAAACTGGTGTATGCATGTTTTTATCCAACCATCCTGTCTATTTTGTTATTTCTACATTTCTAAACTCCTAACTGCACAATATGCCAATCTTCTCAGTAATTATGATGCTACTTTGTTTGAGTTTTATCCGTCCCCACCCCCCTGTTTATTATGGCATTTTAATTCCTAATTGTAATTTTATTAATTTAACTCTTAGCCGGAAATTATTCTGGGATTTTCTCACTCATTTATTATAAATACACGAATGTACAGCTATCTAGTTGACGGCGACTTCGTCGAAAACAAAATTTTCTTCGCGGTGACTGTCCTTTTATTATTCCCTATGATCAAATGTGAATATTCAATATTTGTGTAATTGTTTTAAATCTGATGATATGGTTTCAAGTGGGATAATGAACTGACCTCAGTTGGAGAACCGTTGGAAACCACCAGATAGACAGCTGTTTCGTCCTGATCGGGGACCCTTCTCCCCAGTACGCACCCAGTCACCCCACCACCAAGTGTTACACCAAGAACTGTCATGGTTACAAGAAGAGCTAGTCGACCATTTAGTCATTAGGACAAAATTTAATCGTCGGCTCATGAATTCTAACTCCTGCCACTGCCAACTAATGTTATTGGCTAGTATTATTCCTCAGACGGAACTTGGTTAACCCCACTAGTCACTTGATTTCAGTGCTGCCCTTATTACTATTTTTATTATTCTCTTGGGTTCCGAGACGACTAATTGGGCTTCAACAGCACATCTCCGGTTTGTCCTATTCTCTGCAGTCCTCTTCAGCTGTTCCACTGATTGCCCATGAGCTTTCAGTTTCTGCTCACATTATCTTCTCCATATCACCCTCGGACCATCATCCAGCTCGTTGTTTCCTGTTAGTGTTCCAGTCGAGTCCTGGCATGCTATGTTCCCCAAAGATCTCCTCAGAGACGTGTGTTCTATCTGTCTCTATTTTCCTCAGAATATTTCTTGAGCAACAGGTTTCTGGTTTTGTATGTCCAAATCAAGTTCACATTTAACAGTTTGAAAAAATTTGGGCATTGGGTTTTTGATATTTATTACAATAAAGGTCCACTGGACACCAGTGAAATTATTAAGAGCTTAAAATTTGTCCAGAAAGTAATTATTTTACATTTATAGGGGATTTATATAGACAGACAAATGGTGTTGCTAGGGGTTCACCAGTTTCCCCAATAGTTGCTGATCTTTTCATGAATAGATTCCAAAATAATATCTTTCCAGGCATACTCACTCCTGGATATGTTCAGGTTATGTAGACGATACTTTTGTAGTGCTAAAACGAGATCTACACAGTTCATTCCTGGAGAAAATAAACAATCAATCTCACAGAATCTAGTTTACTTCGGAAGCAGAATAAGACGTTGATGAACTACCATTTCTAGACTGCCTGCCTAGTTAAGAGAAGGGAAAACGGACATTTTAGTATATCCATATACAGGAAGAAATACCCATTCCAATAAATATTTAGACTTCGGATCGTCACATTCCATCAGCGCAAAGATTTCAGTTGTTTCAAGTATTCTTAGACGAGCACACTCTCTGATAACAGACGAGAAAGAAAAAGAAGAAGAAATATCAAACATTACTGAGACTCTCAAGCAAAACAACTACCCAAACAACTTCATTAACAAAATCAACACTGACATTAAGAATGGTCGAAAACTTATTCCGAAAACATGGACCTCAACAGTTGTCATTCCATATAGAACGGAGACGTCAGACAATATCAGAAGAGTACTCAATAAGCCTGACATCAGAGTTTTCTTCAAAACATCAGACACACTGTGAAGCAACCTTGTCCATATAAAAGACCAAATCTCTAAAGATTCTCTATCTAATTGTGTCTATAAAATAAAATGGTTGATTGGAATGTGATGCAATGTACATTGGACAAACATCTCGGGAAATCAAAATCAGAAGAAATGAACACCGTAGGCCCGACTCTGTTCGACCACCGAGAAATCCAGTTGTACTAGAAAAGCTTGAAAAACCATCAGACATAGATCTGTCTATACGCTATAATAGAATCAGGTCACAAAATTGATTTTGACAATATTGAAATCATCATCCAGAAAAAGCATTTCGGAAATCACAAGAAACGTCTGATATCATCAGAAGCACTTCATATCAAATGGAATCCAAATTGTCTGATTAGGAATGATGGACTGAAACAGAATTTGACCTGATTACAACACCACCCCCCTACCTGCCATGAAGTGACAAAATCAACACAAATGTCACAATCAATTTCAGTATGTAAACACACTCTGATTTTACAATTTTACGCACTTATCGAAACCAACAATCTAAACCTGGTTTTGTTATCTTTACCAACTGGCCAACTAGACAACGTAAAAATGCTCCCATGCTGAGGAACGATGATTAAATTGTTATATACAAGCTGAGATTACAGCTTTGACGAAGCTGTTAGCAGCATTAAATAGCGAAATGTCAGTAAAAACAGCAATATCGTTTTGTTTTTCATTCATTCACTGGGAAATACAAAAAAGTCTTTATTTTAAGGTTCTTAGTTAGTTTTTTCCACTGCAGAGTTTCTTGTTGCTAATTCTTTCTGGCTGGCCATCTGGTCTTCAGTTTCGAGTCAGCAAACTTAGCTGTTGATAAAAGTCTGAAGAAGCCTGTTGGAAATTCTTTCCATGACACACGTCAAGGGTTTGATCCATATAGACGAAGTGACTGACTTAATACTCCTGCTGAAAATCCGAATTTAGTTGTTTGTGCTGGGTATATAAGAATTCTTAACTGATTTCAGGGTGATAAAAGTCTATCTTGCTTCTCCAATTCTGGTTTTAACATCTTCACCCGTGCTGTCTGCTGGTAGCTGAAACGATCGATGATGCCTATTCAGATAAGTTAAGGAAGTGACCTCTTTCAAATTCACTCTATTGATACTGATTGCTGATAGTTGTGGCTGGTAAGCACCAATAATTCTCTAACTGAAGTTAATTCTTGATCAAATTTGGGATCTAAAAGTCAATCTGAACGAAGAATATTCTTCTCAATAATTTCTCTTCAGGTTCTTACAATTATAAAATATAATATTTGTTGTCGTTACAATAATGGACAGTTATGCGGCAGATACATTTTTAACGTAGAATAACAGATTAGTAATTCTGGGGTGTCAAAATAAACAGTCGTATTTGAGTATGACAAACGTCGTGCTAGGCTGAAATCGATTACAAAATATTGTGAAATGGGAGACAATGGTGGTAATTAGTCATAAGAGATTTGTAGAGTGTGGGGTAGGAAAGTTGACAAAGTTCAGGGTTATAAAAGGTGTCAGGTGAGTGGCTAGGACAAAGCAGTGTGTATTAAAGAGGGGATAGTAAAACTACAATGAGAGGTTCATAATGAAATAACGAATGTGTGAAATGAAACAAGTGGAGACATATATTGAGATATATTTGAGAAAAGAGATAATATCATTGGTAGCAAGTTCGGATAGTATAAATGTGAAATTCGACAGTTTTGAGAGAATGTTTGCATGAAGGGTATAAATTATGACGAATAATAATAATATTATTAATATTAAGCAAAGGGAGAAAAAGCCAAGAGGGTTAAGGGGAAGATGCACTCTTGGTGAGAAGAAGAATCATCAATCCTAGCTTGGTTCAGCAGGGGGGAAATTAAGTGCATAAAAAGCTCGATCCTGTCACATTTGGTCGATACTGGACATCATATCGATGTCAACACAGCTTTCAGGGTTATATACCGAATTCCGAAGTCGTTATCACGTACAGTTTGCTTACGTCTCCTACACATAGATGAAGCTGTTGCAATAAGATCGACTAAAGCTTAACTTTGTATCCAAAAGGAACATGTCCAGACGCTGTTCCTACCGGGGCCAAACTTGGATTGATGATTCTTCTTGTCACGAAGAGTGCATCTTCCCCTTAACCATCTTGATGTTTTTTCCTTTGTTTATTATTACAATTATTATTATTCGTCATAATTTATACCCTTCATGCAAACATTCTCTCAAAACTGTCGAATTTCACATTTATACTATCCGAACTTGCTACCAATGATATTATCTCTTTTCTCAATATATGCCTCCACCTGTTTCATTTCACACATTGGTTATTTCATTATGAACCTCTCATTGTAGTTTTACTATCCCCTCTTTAATACACACTGCTTTGTCCTAGCCACTCACCTGACACCTTTTATAACCCTGAACTTTGTCAACTTTCCTACCCCACACTCTACAAATCTATTATGACTAATTACCACCATTGTCTCCCATTTCACAATATTTTGTAATCGATTTCAGCCTAGCACGACGTTTGTCACACTCAAATATGGCTATTTATTTTGACATCCCATAACTGCTAATCTGTTATTCTACGTTAAAAATGTATCCACCGCATAACTGGCTATCATTATTGTAACGACAACAAATAATATATTTTATAATTGTAAGAACCTGAAGAGAAATTATTGGAAAGAATATTCTTCGTTCAGATTGACTTTTAATTCATAGTGTCAGAATTTTCCACACTGTCAAATTCGGGATCAATGAAAGCCCTGGAATTCAACACTTGATATTGATAAATGTAGTCTCAGCGTTGATTATATTCAAGGCAATGGTGTATTTGTCAGAGATTGTTAAAATTTCATAATTGCATTGGTCAGTGACTTGTATATCGTGGTGTATATCATGTTCACTATTCAATGGGGCTACTTGTGGAAGCTACAACTCTATGCGTCAGTGGTTGAGTGGTAGTATGCTGCCCAACCAACCATGTGGTCTGGGGTTCGATCCCTAGCCGACGCACTCCGAAACCTCCCTAAGCCTTTCATAAGGCCGACAAAGAGGGTAAGTTGGGCATGAGACTAGAAACCCGACCCTGTAAAATAAAACCACTGCTACCGAAACTTCAAGGCTATAGCTAGAATCCCTAAGTCACACTCGGAACGTAGAGGAATGAGAATTATTATTATTATTATTATTTCCTTTAATTCCTAGAGGAACATAGGGCTTCAGCCATGCGTCTCCATTGCGTTCGGTTCTCTGCTGTAGTTTTCACCTGGCTCCAAGTCTGCCCACACGCTTTCAATTCCTCTTCACATGATCTCCTCCAGGTCACCCTTGGACGACCAACTCGTCGCTTCCCTTTCGGGTTCCACTCGAGCAATGGCTTGTCTAGTGATGTCACTTGCTGGTTTCCTCAGAGTGTGTCCAATCCATCTCCATTTCTTCCTGCCTATTTGTTTCACGATCGGTTCCTGGTTGGTTCGCTCCCAGAGATCTTTGTTGCTGATCCTCTCCGGCCATTTGATCTTGAGTATTGAGCGAAGGCATTTGTTAATGAAGGTCTGTAGCTTGTTTGAGCTGCTCTTTGTGACACGCCAAGTCTCTGATCCGTATAGTAGTACTGACTTCACATTGGAGTTGAAAATACGGATCTTATTTTTGACGCTGAATGCTGTTGACCTCCACATAGACTTGAGAGAAATGAAAACTTGTCTTGCTTTTCCGATTCTGGCTTTGATATCCTCGTCAGTTCCTCCTGTAGTTGAGACGATGCTTCCCAGGTAGGTGAAAGAAGTTGTTTCCTTCAGGTTCCTCCCATTTATGCTGATTGTTGTCGGTTGTTGCTGTTGATGTTGGCCAGGAATCTTCATTACCTCTGTTTTGTCTATGTTCACTTGAAGTCCTATCTTTGCTGCTTCTTCTGCCAATTTGTTGCTTTTCACTTGCATATCTTCCAGTTTGTGGGAAATCAGACATATATCATCGGCGAAATCCAAATCCTCCAAGGCTTTTGTGTCGGTCCATTTTATGCCTGTTCCCTCGTTGGTTGCCGTTGTCTGCCGCATTATCCAATCAACTGCAATCAGGAAGATCATTGGTGACAGTAGACAGCCTTGTCTCACTCCCGTCCTCACTTCGAAGGATTCCGTGAGCCTCCCGTTGTGGATTACTTGGCATGCAGCGTTGTCATACAGCTGTTGGATGAGATGAATAATTGTCGGCGGCACCCCGTAGTAGCGAAGTAGTTGCCAAATCACCTCTCGATCGACGCTGTCGAAGGCTTTCTCAAAATCGATGAAGTTGAGATAGAGAGGTGACTGCCATTCCAAACTTTGTTCAATGATAATCCGTAGGGTGGCGATTTGGTCAATGCATGACTTGTTCCTCCTGAATCCGGCCTGTTCCGGACGAAGTTTTTCATCTAGGGCTTGTTTAATTCTCTCCAGGATGATGCGACATAGTATCTTGCTTGGAATGGACAGAAGCATAATTCCACGCCAGTTTTTACATTGACTCAAATCTCCTTTCTTTGGCAGTTTGAATAAGTATCCGTTCTTCCAATCCTCGGGTACTTTGCCCTCTTTCCACACCTTCTCTAGTAGTGGCGTCATCAAGTCCGCTGTTGTCTCTGGGTCTATTTTCAAAGCTTCTGCTGGGATTCCATCTGGTCCTGGCGCTTTCCCAGCTTTTAGCATCTTGATGGCATTCAGGACTTCGGATTTCGTCGGAGGGTCGATGTTCATTGGTAGTTCTGCTTCCGTTGTTGGTATTGTTGGACGCGTTGTAGGTGGCGGACGATTTAGAAGTCTTTTGAAGTGTTCAGCCCAGTGCTTCCTCTGTTCCACCTCTTTGGTGATTGACTTTCCATTGTCGTCCTTTATTGGCTTAATCTGTGTCGAACTTTTGCCCGAAAGGTGCCTAGTTGTTTGGTATAGTGTAGCGAGGTCTCCTTTGCCTGCGGCTTGTTCTGCTTCGTTTGCCATGGTTTCACAATATTTTCTTTTGTCTTCCCTGGCACTTTTCTTCACTCTTTTGTTCAGTGCATTGTAGCTTGCATTCAACTCCTGTTTCTGTTGCTCGTCGGTGCACTGGATAATCTTTTGTTTCGCCACCCTTCTCTCTTCTATTAGTTTCCAAGTGTCCGTAGAGAGCCACTGTTTGTCCTGTCTCTTTTTTCTGCCTAGGACTTCCATGCAGGTTTGACTCCACACCGTTTTCAATTTGTTCCAGTGCTTTTCGACGCTGACCTTTTCGTTGGTGTTGATTTGTGTCTCGGCTTTTTCCTTTATGTTTGCAATGAAGATGTCCTTTGTAGCCTGGTCCTTCAGCTTTTGAGTGTTGAACTTGGCTTGTGGTCTATCTGCAGCTCCTGTTTCCCTGAAAGCTTTTAATTTGATTTGGATTGTCCCTTGTACGAGGTAGTGGTCTGAGCCAACGTCTGCTCCTCTTCTTGCTCTTGTGTCCAGTAGGCTGCGTCTCCACTTCCTCGATATTGTGATAAAGTCAATTTGGTTTTTGGTTCGCCCGTCTGGTGACACCCATGTAGCCTTGTGGATATCTCTGTGCTTGTAAACACTGCCACCAATCACTAGTTCGTTGAAGGCGCAGAAGTCGGCGAAGAGTTCTCCGTTTTCATTCATTTCTCCAAGAGCTTCTCTACCCATGATGAGTTCTCTTCCTGTATTGTCTGGTCCCAGTTTGGCGTTCATATCTCCCATTAGTATTTTAATGTCGCCAGCTGGAGTATTGTCTATTGCTGCCTGTAGTTGTCTGTAAAATTCTTCTTTCGCTTCGAGGTCTGCGTTGTTGGTGGGTGCATAACATTGGATTATTGACACTTTTCTTCCTTTGGAGTTGAATCTGGCGGTCATTATCCTGGACGAGATCGCTTCCCATTGCATCAGGGCTTTCGTTGCCGTTGGTGACATCATGATAGCCACGCCCTCGGTGTGCGTGTGGTTATCTTCTGGGTGACCGGAGTAGATCACTGACTCTCCCGTTGATAGTTTGGTGAGTCCACTTCCATTCCATCTGCTTTCACATATTCCCAGCACTTGGATTCTGTATCTTTTCATCTCGCTGGCGATCTGGGCAGCTTTGCCAGTCTCGTACATGGTGCGGACATTCCATGTCCCCACACAGACTTTTTCTTTTGTCGCAAGGAGATTGCTCATGGTGAAGTTTCTGTAGCAGGTTTGTTTACAGGGTGGGGTTGCTGGCCTCACGCCTGAGTTTCGTCTTCGGGTACCTGAAATGGAAGAAAGGTTAGTGTTGCGTGACCGCAGAGTCCAGGGGACATCTGCTTGAGGCCGGTCACACGCGGCCTGGTGTGTCTCAGTAGTGTACTTATCACTTCTGCCCTGTGACACGGCAGCAGAAAGCGCGGTCGTTGTTAATCCGGGCCACGGCCGATCCGGCATGATATTTCTTAGATTTGTTGGGTTCATGGGTTTGGATTGATGAATGATGGCGACTAAGTCCAGCCCCCACTGATACCGTCGCCAATGTATCAGTAGGTTGTGAGGTTTGAAAAATTTCGTTGGCGTCCGCTGCTACTGTCAACGGAGCTACTCATGGAGCGGTGTGGCGACCCAAGTTATCTTCTACTGATACCGTCGCCACAGTCATATCAGTAGAAGTCCGGTTAAGCTGCCGGTCAGCCTCGGGATCAAGCAAAAAAAATGGAGAAAACCAGCAGAACATCAAAAATTCCATAATTTCGCAACGGTAAAGCCTACAGGGACGAGACAGGTACCAATCGATTTGTCTTGTTGAGAGGAATCCAATGGTATATAAATCAGAGGGTAAAAGCTATTCCTAAGAAAAATAATCGAATTTTCCTTCCTAGCAGTCTCTGCCCCCCTACTGCCCTATGGTTGGTAATGCCCCCTAGCTACATACACAACGGCAAACAACCTGAGGTCACGGAGCTAAAAGTGTCAAGAGAACAGCCAGCGGCATGAACTCTGAGCCTAGAAACAGGTTTCCCCTATAGCCTTTGAAAAATTCCCTATTCGGCTGAGGAGAAGCTATAAGGTGCGAAACCGGTACCAATAGGTAGATCTCGTCGAGAGCTATCCATTGATATATAGCTTCCCTAGGTCCTAGCCTCCCTAATAAAATTTCGGCAGCATTCCCCCTAAGGGCACTAGCCCAGACAAGACAAGTCCCTATTCGGCTGAGGAGAAGTTACAAAGTTCGAAACCAATGTCAAAAGATAGGTCGCTATGAGAGCTATCCATTGATATATAACTTCACCTAAGTCCTAGCCTCCCTAGAAAAAAAAAAATTTTGGCAGCATAACCCCAGAGGGCGCAAGCCCAGATATCAAAGATCCTGGGGAGGGCTGAGGAGGAGCTACAAGGGTCGAAACCACTGTCTAAAGATAGATCTAGTCGAGAGCTACCGATTGATATATAGCTTTCCTATGCCAAAGCATCCCTAAACAAACTTAGACCGTATGGTCCCTAAAGCCCTAGCATAGTAAACATCACGCTAAAACCTGGCCTAAACATGAAAGCTAATAATAAAAATAAAATAAAAATAAATAAAACTTACCAAATAACTCCATTGGCGAAGATTGGAAGCCACCATAGGCCTCCAAGTGACAGGGGCTGGCCGTAAGAAACCAGCCACCCGTCCCACGCCATGCCACAAATTCAACTGCGCCTTCGCGCGCATCGTCAATTAAAACAGATGCCTATCTACGTCTATTAAAACAAATACTTAATTCTCATTGAGGAATGAGAAGGTCAAATAAAATGTATAACAAGTTCTATTTTGGCTCGTTTGATTGATAGCGTTCACCAAGTGGATAGAAGAAGTGCTTTCAATGTTATCTATCGCATTCCATCGAGCTTTTCGAACGGAATTGGAACCCACCCTTTCCACATAGTCGGAGCTATGGGAATTCGAGAGAACAATCCTAGTGCATTTGTTTACAAAAGAAGTTTGTTCTACCTTTGTCTCTCCCTTGCTTGCCTAGGTGAATTCTAGTCAAAATCCTCTCACCTTTTCTCATTCTCCATTTCCTTCATACTTTTATGATATTTATTTAAACTCTGATTATCTGTCCACTTCACTCTTAGTATTACGTAGATTTTAAGATTTGACCTAATTTATTTTATGGAATTGTCTACATATGCACATATTACTACCTTTGTTATTCATATCGCCACCTGCATAAACCTTATTATCAATATTTTGTTATCATTTTAATCACCGTTATTAACTACGTTCAAAACATTTACCACATTATTATTGTTATTATTATTTAATCCACAAAATCACCGTCATTGGTTAAATTATGTTTTAATATAAATCTATGTAAATTAGAGTAAAGCCTGAAGAAGATCTAAATGAAAACAATATTGTTCTAATATTAAATGTCAGACCCCGAACACCCTCTCCATACGCAGCTCTCTCCTTGCATTTCATCTGGTAGAACTAGAAGCAACTATAGGAAGCTATATGCCAGGACTACCAAGTATAAAAACTCCACAATACCTTATCTGGCACAGCTGTTATGTGATGAGAAAACTGTTAGGCATGACACGATCAACTTACTGCGGCACTGTAACAAATAGTTCCCATTAACCTTTGTTCTCCTTTCTTTGTTACTATTATATTGTTGCTCATATATTCTACTACAGACTAATTTTATATTTCATATCCTGTGGTGCATTGTTTAAATATGTGAATGCAATGCTGTTCTTTTTTTTATTTCTTTTATTTCTCTTTTTCTTTTTGTTGTTGTTGCTTTATATTTCTAAATCCTTATAAAAATTTACGAGGTAATTAGATGCAATATTGTAATGAACGCTGAAAATTCCATACCTGTACCACAAATACTGTTTGGAATAAAGCCATTATTATTATTATTATTATTATTATTATTATTATTATTATGTGGGAATATTTAATGATAAGAAGAATCTGTTAATTATTGCTCAGTCGAAATAAATTGCAGTATCAACGCTGCTTACTGTATATTGTGATTATCAATAGCTTACCTATTTATCACAGTGAAAGGAAAAATATGCTTTAAGTTTTTCCTTATTATGTTAGGTAATTTCTATTCACTACTTTCACGCGATGGACGAGGGTATCTTTTGCAGAAGTGAAAGAAGAAATGCAAACCTCTGGTGCTTAAAACCGGATTTGTAGACATACTGGTCTACCTAGGGAAGCTGAAAAATCCTAGTACTGAACACATGGCGTATACACAGGCTTGGGAATCTAAACGGATTGAATGGCATGTCAACCTGTTTTGGTTACCGGAAACTATGGGATGGCTATTTCAGTACTTCAAGTCAGAGGCTCGTCGCAGGAGGTGGGCCACTTCAGACAACTACCCGCTTCAGTTTGGTCGTCCGGGTAGTATCCCAGCCGACACACAAATCATGAGATTTTGTGTTGTGTATCTCTACGTGCCCATACTGTACCTATAAAATAAATTGTAACTACTTATAAACCGTTTAAATAGTATCTCGAATAATTGATAAATTTTTCTTCGTGAGCTTATAAATATTCTTGTGACTAGTTTTGCAGGGATCTGAATTCCTTTCAGTGTATATTTCGTCATGAATCAACACCACATAGGATACTATCGAAAAGCAAAGGGCACTGGACAGTTGTTTCGTCCTTCATCTTCATCAGTACGCACCCACCGGCGTTCGAACCCAGGATCTTCTGGTTATAAGTCCCATACTAAGACGAAACAGCTGTCCGGTACTCCCAGCTGGTTTTCCAGTGGTTCTCTAACTGATGTCAGCTCATGATGAAATCCTGCATCCAATCAAACAAAATCTCTACAAAACCAATACTTCATAATGAATTACATTTCACATATTCAGCATAATATTCTGGTAGAAATTTATCACCTAATTGGTTTTAAAAAATATTCGAATTTCGCTTTTTCTATTAAAAGCTGATTGCATTCATGAATCGTGTGAAGCACTGCCATACTGTCAACAGCCACATAATCCAGTAGGAATGGATTGCCATGAAAAAATGCATCATTTAGAGAAGAATTATATACACAGTAGTTGGAATTGTTATCTCAATTCTTCACAAGTAAGTTTGCTGAATGACAGTGTGTTAATATATATATATATATATATATATATGAAGTAGTATATACTCCGAGGTATGGATTACTGACAGTAGAGTTGTCATTCGGTAAACAAGTATTCCATACAGCCGGTTGGCTTTGTTAGATTGAATAAAGAAAGAACGCGCATTATAATTGTTGTCTCCTTTGGTTTCTAGAGGAACACAGGACTTCAGCCGCACGTCTCCATGACGTTCGGTTCCCCACCAACGTTTTAACCTGGTTCCACGTCGGCTCACATGCTTTCATCTCCTCTTCGCATCACCTCCTGCTCCATGTCACCCTCGCAATGACGACCAACTCGCCTCTGCCCATCCGGATTCCACTCGAGCAATGGCCTGGTGTGTGATGTCACTCAGTTGATGGTTTGTTTTCTTAGAGTATGGCCAATCCACTTAACTCCATTTCTTCATGCATATTTATTGCACAGATGGTTCCTGCTGCGTTGGTCCATTCTTTCCCAGAGATTCCTGTTGCTGATCTTTTCTGGCCGGCTATCTGATCTTGAGTAGTATTGAACGAAGACAGCTGTTGATGAAAGTGCGTAATTTGTTCGAATTGCCCTTCGTGACGCGCCAAGTCTCTGATCCGTATAGTAAGTAGCACTGACTTCACATTGGATTTGAAAATCTGGATCTTATTTTTCATGTTGAGTGCTGTTGATCTTTCCAACACAGACTTGAGAGAAATGAAAGCTTGTTTTGCTTTCCCGATCCTCTCTGCTTTGATATCCTCATCAGTTCCATCCACCTGTAGTTGAAATGGTGCTTCCCAGGTAGCTAGGTAGGTAGGTAGGTGAAGGAGGTTGCTCCTTTCATATTCCTCCCATTTATGCTGGTTGACTGTTGTCTTTTGTTGTTGCTGTTGCTGTTCCTCGCGGCCAGGAATCTTCATCATCACCTCTGCTTTCGCTATGTTCACCTGATGTCCTATCTCCTCTATGTGCTTCTTCTACCAACTTGTTACTTTTCACTTGCATATCTTGCAGCAGTTTGTGGGAAATCAGACTCATATCATCGGCCAAATTCAGATCCTCCAAGGTTTTGTATGGGTCCATTTTATGCCTCTCTCCTAGTTGCCTGCTGTCTGCCCCATTATCCAGTCTACAGCAATAAGGAAAACCAATGGATAATAAGAACTCTTTTTTCGTCAGCTCTCTTCAACTGCATTGACCCCAAACAAAATCAATTATAAGTTACATAAAAATTGCCCGAAAATACTCTTTACAATGACTTAGAGTTATTGATAGAAAGTATAGGCAACATAATACGAAAAATGATGTAAGAAGACAAACTGTTCATTGTCAAGGGAGTAACTATTTATAGAAAAAATTAGACAAAGGAGGTGCGTTGAATTCGGAGTTCGCTTGGGAATAAGGATAGACTAGAGACAGAATACAAGATAGAATAACAGAGTTAATTTATACATATTATGGTGAAGAGCTCAGGAAGGGTGGTGGGTGGTGAATAGTGAAGTAAAATTATGCGACAGATAAAATAATTTTATTCAATAGATTTAGAACCTTAATAGTGAGTCCAACTCAGTCAGTGAGTGAAAATCAAAACCGAAATCGAGTGGAATATTATGCAGAAGAACAAAACACAAAAGCACATAAACAAAACAATTATGGCTACCAGGGTAGTGAGAGATTAGTCACACTCTCTTTCTGTATGCATAGGTTCGGTCGAAGTCTTTTGATGGCATTGGCTTCTGCGAACCAAGGTAACCATGCTTTCCTCTGTGTATTGATTATTTTGAAAGCCTGAACAATTTCCACTGTATGTCCCATATCAATTAGGCTGCCTTTCATACGGAAATTTGTAGGGATATGCTTAGAAAATCTATTAGACGTTCTCCTCTCAATCCTTCTGATGTACTTGCTGACGCAAGCGCAGATGACATCCGGAGCAGGATATTTATCTACTTTTGACTGAGTTAACGAGCTTACTGTGTTGTAAAGTGGAATGAGTCTGGTGGCGATGGTTGTTCTTTTCAACGCATCTTTAATTATCTTTTCTGTTCTTATGAACACTTCTTCGCCTTTGTATGCTAGATAGATAAAAACTGGTTTCTTTTCAAATACTCTGGCGTATGGTCTAGATGGTTTTTCCTTCCTATGTTTTGATATGAACTTTCGGATGTATCTATTCTCGATAAGGATATTTTCGATGACTGTGACTTCCTCTACGATGTTACCTTTTGAACACAATACCCTAGCTCTGTTGAAGAGCGTTTTCACCAGGCTCCGTTTGTAGCCGATTGGGCAAAAGCTTTGATAATTCAAGTTTCCTTCATACAGATGGTTTTTTCAATCGTCCCATCATTTTTTCTTTTTATGTTGAGATCTATGAGGTGAAGCTGATCGTCACATTAATGATGCATTTTAAATGCAGCCTGGGGATGAGTCGCATTGAGTTTTTCAGACATCTTGGATTCGCGATCCATACTATTGTGAACCACGAAAGTGTTGTCAGCATAGCTGCAGTAATAGGTGGTTCTCTCTATTTCCACCTTCATTCGAGTCTGTTCAAGATGAATTGTGAATATAAGAGCAAGAACAGGACCCAAAGGGGAACCGATAGCCCCCCCTTGTCAGTTTACCGATTCAGCTGGTTATTGAATCGGAACTGAACATTCTTTGTATAAAGGAGTTGCAAATTTTGTAGCTCCTTTTCAGGAAGAGGAAATAGTTCAGATTGCAGGCATATGATTTTCACCGTTTCTTCTTTTAACAGTGAATAATTCGTCTACTTACTTCGATTTGTGACTTATGTTATCTATAATTTTGTAACTTACAATTGATAATGTTTAGGCTGTAAGCAGTTGAAGAGAATCGACGAAATGTAAAGAGCTCGTATTGTTCTGCAAATACGTTCGTTCTTTCTTTATTCAAACAGGTATTTCGCTGTTTGACTTCATTTATTTTACATTTGAAACTAAAACATGATTCATTGCTTTACATATTATCGTGGTATCAGTGACTTCGATAACATCAATGGATACCTGACTGATAGATTCAGATAATGAAAACAAAACACGTAGCTCAGCGAAGAGTCTCTTTTCAGCGAATTCATTTCTCCTAGCTGTACAATCGCAAATATATATGTGTACATTAAGTTTTTCAAACAAAATTACAATTGGTTATGGTTATTTTAACTAAACAGGTGAAGATTGGTAACTGGAGTTACGTAATACAAAATCAGTCAAGAAAATTAGGTGTTTATGAACCTAGGGTAGTAATAAAGGTGATGAGTTGTCACAAACAGTTGTTAAAAAGAAGTTATGCAATAATATGGATAGATTGATGATTGAGTTTTACTCAGGATACACATAGTAACAAAGTAGAGAATACGAAATTACGTAAGGGTTCTAATTGAATACAAGAATCATAAGCAATGAAAGAAACAGGCAAACAAACAAAATTAAGTCACCAGAAATCGACAAAGTTGATACCATGACAGCAGAAGTGGTTGAGTAATTCTCTTTTGTATGCACAGCTCCGGTTTTTCTGTGTGAATTGTCAGAGCTTCAGCGATATAAAGAAGACGAAAACGTATGGCCTTTTGTAGGTTATTCTTGACTCTGTAGATTACTTTGAAGGAGGCATTTGTTGAAATGGAATTATCAGTGTTAACCAGGTATTCAATTATCGCACTCCTTATTGCAGCAATATTACCTTTTTGCAACCATGCTGGATAGTGTTCTTGAATCCTCTTGGACATGGTGCGAGTCGAACGACCGATGTACCTGGTTCCACGGCAGCAGGTGAACTGATATATGCAAATAGAAGTGGTCAGATGCAGGATCTTGTCCTTGAGACTGGAGAACACTATTGCTGCAAAGAATGTTCTTCTCAGAGATGATGTGATCCTTCTCTTGAGAATATCGCTTGCTAAATCTCCCTTGAAATCCAAGTTCATGTAGAGTTTCTTTTTCGGCACAAATGAAGTTTCATTTCTCCAAATTCATAGTTGGATATTTTTGTCAATGAATCTTGTTGGGTATCCATTTTAGATGAAGATTTCTCTCAAAATATCGAATTCTGTTTCTAGATTCAGATAAGCATATCGTGATTAGTATCACCGTTCTCTGACCACAACCTGCTTTACTTCAAATCATCAGAAGAATCTATAACTGAAAACATTTATTGCTGATATGCAAAAATTAGTGGCATTTCCATGCAGTTGGCGATGAGCAGTGTAAGATAATGATGAAACTACCTGTCTATGCATAGTTTGGAAGGCGGAGTGGCGTTTAAACCCGTCACTCAGAAGCTGGCAGTTGAGCGCCTAGACCAGTGAGCCACAGTTCCATGTGAGCCTAGTCTACTGGAATATAAAGTCTTCGAATACAAGGGGATTGAGCCAAGAAATAGGGTACATTTACATTTCATCTATGACTCTACTCCAATATATTACAATACAATGCTGAAAATTACTCATCTAATGGTGAATGTTTGTTATCAGTAATTAGTTATTATCAACATGTAAAACTGGCTGAAGAAGCAGGCAGAGAAGACAGGAGTGCGGGTGAACATAGAGAAGACGCAGGTGACGAAGATAACCAACCAACCACTACCAACAGCAACGACGACAACAACAACAACCAGCACTAATCACCATCAACGGGAGAGACTTGACAGAGGTCACTTCCTGCTTTCCCTTATCTGGCCAGAGAGCACGGTTTCAACCACAGGTAGTCGGGACGGATGAAGATGTCAAAGCCAGCCAAGAATAATCGGAAAGACAAAATACACCTTCATCAACCTAAAGCCAGTTCGGAAATCTTCTGCACATCACAGCGTAAAGAACAAGATTCGGATTTTCAACAAATTTACAGTCAGTCAATCAGTTCTTCTATAGGAGTCAGAAACTTGTACTGAACGTCACGAAGAGAATTTTCAACAAGCCACTGCAGACTTTTATCAAAAGCTGCCACCTTACCTGGCTGGCTAGAAAGAACTGGCAAGAAGAAACTCTGTAGTGGAACAAACCAACAGGCAAGAGCCGATTGCTCAACAAATATATAGGAGGAAATGAAGATGGACTGATTGGGCATACATTGATAAGACTGACATCGTGTGCAAAGCAGGTCATCGCTAGAGTATAATCCCAATGGGAAGCAAGCGAAAAGTTGGTGGTTGGTGCGAGGGTGACATGGAGGAGGTCGTGTAGAGAGAAAGAGGATATGAAAGATTATGGGCAATCGTGTGGCTATCCAGGTGAAGAGGACAGCAAAAAATAGAACAAATTGGAGATGTGCTATAAATAATAATTAACCCGCTACAAATATAACTGAACTGGATAAACTTAATGGTAGAAAGCATTACACAGTATGAGACATACCACTTCTACACCATTATTATTTTCATTCCATTGCGTCCCTATGAAAACACAAGGCTTCAAACCTCAAGCGCTTTGAAGTCTCAATAGCAGTAGTACTTTTATGAGGGGAAGTTACTAGCCTCACGTCTAGCCTTCCCTCTTTTCTGAGCTCTTACAATCACCTAGTAAACTAGGTTAATATGATTGGACACTAGTTAGTAAATAGTGTGATTTGTCTCGTCACTTCTTTGGTGCAGACTGAATTCTATCAGTCAAGTTTGCAATGCGGCCATCATGCCACTAGGTGGCTCACCTTCACGGTGCACTTTGAGTTGTTGATAATGGATGGCTGGCGGCAATCGGCAGGTAGCTTTGGACTTCGATTTCGTGCTAGCTGGCACTCAGCAGTCTGTAAGGTGCATCTGTATCTCTGAAGGGACTCAGGTTCGCTGTTATATTCGCACCTGTGTCACCCAGTGTTGCAGTCACAGACGTTTCCAGTGATCTATTCGGGTTCGGGACACTAGTTAGTAACTAGTGTCCAATCAAAGTATACAATCCAATCCTACAAGAGGTCAGTCACGAGCCCAAATATCTCATTGGTAACGTCTCTGACTACAGCACTCACTGGATGACGTGAGTTCGAATCCCAGACTGATGACTGCCAACTGGCACAAAACCTAGATCAGGTAAGGCTTCTTACCGATTGCCTCCAACCATCTAATAGTATTAATAAACTAGGCTAATTTTAGGAGTGTGTCGGCTGGGAATTGAAGCCATACCTGCGGAAGGGTCATCATGCTGTTTTACCAAGGAATCACTGATGCAAGCTTTTTTACTTAACTTAAATTTTAAAATATTCACAAACATTTAGAAAGTGATAACTTTCTATTGTTCGAAATGGACTTAGGTTAACAGACTGACGAAAGGATGAAAACTTCGGTTATGTAACAAGTGGAACCAGTAACCTTCAGACTTTGGATACCAACTATTACTAGGCAACAGTTCAAGTGTATATGTGTACGTATATACTTTCATTGACCGTTTCTTTTTTTTTGTTTGTTACAGATTGAATATTTACCAATACCAGATGCTAAAATGGAATCAATAGCTGAACGGTAAATAAATAATTATTGCACTGTGAATACTCAACTTTAAATTTTCCAGGGATTTTAATCAGTCAGAGAAACACTGAAAATCACGGAAGGAATAGAGTGGATGTGGTATACTGATAAAGAGTCTCAAGCTAAGACGAAACAGGTGTTCAATCCTCCATTGATTTTCAGTGATTCTCTAACACTGATGTCGATTTTTCACGATATTCACATAGTGACCGTGAATTCGTTTAAATTTAAAGGCGAAATATTTTTGATGGCACGTTTGATGACCAGTTGATACCAGTTAGAGATTGACTGGCTGACTGACTGGTTTCAATACGAAACTTTACACAGAAATGCAGCCTTTCAACTTGCCACTCCCCATGCAACACATACAAAGCAAAAGGAGAGAACAAACGGAAGTTCAAAAGACAGATAATAAACAGCAGTTTGAGGGGGAAAATAGTAATATGGAAGAACAGTAGAGTTTTATTGGATATGACAAATGACAAAGAGTGAATACATCTGCAACACTAAGAAAGATTTTCAGCCATATCACAAGTTGTCTCCAGCCATTGGTTTTTACCGTCCTCAAGGCCCTAATCAGGAAGTCTACACCTCTCTACGCGGCTGGCTGGCTTAAAGTAACTGCTATGGATTTCATTGACTGGTGCCATGTTTTGGTTTGACCACCACTAGCTAACTCTTTTCCAACCTGATCATATTTCAGCTAACATTTCCTGTCGACCGAGGAAGGCGATGGCTAGAGATGCATGCGTAACACATGTCCTAACCATCTCAGTCGATTGATTCCCTCTCCTTACATAGCACTTGACACCTAACGTCAATATTACTTATCTTATTCTACCACTTAACACAGGAAATAGAATGCAGACACATATAGTCGAACTCAGCTAGCCTTTTTATGTTTTCCACTTTCAATGACTATGACTCACAGCCATAAAGGAGCACAGAGAGAACTGTGATTGCAGTTGTTGTAACAGCCACTTTGGAATACGTTCTGTAGCCCTAACCTCTAGAGACCGATAGGTTCTCCCTATGTAAATGTGTTCACACATACGTGTAAATGGGTAAACACAATGAGATGTGACACTATCATTTGGAGGCTGTAAGGGTTTACAGGACAACACAGATCTCATTTTCTCTATGAAAATAAATTTGGCTGCATAGTAAGTTCTATGAATTGTCATCCTGAGTCTTTGTTTAGTGATCAAGCTTTGCTGATCACCCTTGAACAGCAAGATATATAAACATTCTTCTTGGGAGCTGAATGGATCGATAGAGCTGTTTGTTTGACACTTGTGTAACGGATAACTGTTATGAGACAATATTCCAGTGAGGTTTTGCGTTTCTTCTGGAATGGTGTTTTTTGTGCAAATACACACTACACGTTTCAGATAAACTATGTCTTCTTCTTATTTTGGTTGAAATTCATAAAGAGAACTACTTAATCTAAATAGGTGACCTGAACAGATTCACCATTCCGAGCTCAGTCAAAATAAGCACACGGCTGATAGGCTCAGTCATACTCGAGTGAAACTGCCATCCTCTGGTATTTAGATCACTTCAATCCAGCTAGCAAGTGCTACTACTGATTTCAATCATTCAGTAGTGTATACAATTTTAGACAAAGCAGTAAGAAGACGTAATTTGTCTGAATCGTCTTTTGTGTATTTGCGTGCAACACGCACATCAAACAATCTGATCACACACACGGACTTGTAATAGGAATATGTATATGTGAAATTAATAAAGAGTTAAGAGGTGAGAAAATAGACAAGTTAGGTCAAGTTAAAAGGACATATTGAAGGTCAAAATAATCACGAAGAACACTAAACTAAATAATAGAGGTAAGAACACATCCACCCTGACTGGTATCAAAACAAAGTTTACCAAGAAAGGTGGTTTAGTGTGATGACGAATTGTTGCTCTCATCTCATAAAGTTGGTTTAAGCTTCCTAATTGCTAGCTTGGGCTTCCACGAACTTTAGGATACACCTTCCACCAAACACGTTTTATAGATAGGTTTAAAAGATGAGTAAACATCAATTTTATATCTTGTCTCTATAATATGTTTCGCAATAGAGGAGCTAGGTCTCTTGTTCTCACCAGTAATGAGCTCTGGGGATTCTATTTGCTTATCGATGTCTTGGTGGGCCACTAAAATGATCTATTTGTAGAAAACCTACCTGGACAGGATAGGACAGTATCTTAATTATCACAGTCCCTGTCCTGTTAGGTATAAAATACTCTTGGGGAGTGAGGTGCCTCTTCAGTAAAATCCAACGAATATGCACTGAAGACACACTTGATGAAGAAGAAGGAAAGTTGACACAAACTCTGGTTTATAATAATTATCCAGACAAGTTCATTAGGAGATATAAAGAAGTCAGAACACCAAGACCCACTCTACAACTCTAAGAAAGACGTGCACATCAAGCTACTCTATATGGGAGATCATAGCAGCTTGATTACTAGACAAAGATTGAACACTGCTGTTAAAAAACAGACTTTTCATACAGCTAAGATCAGAATAATTGAGAATGTGAAGCCGATATATCCATCCATCTAAGCCCTTCGAACATGCGAACATTATTTCACATCCCACTATACTTGCCAATTTGAATGTACATGAGGACACACATACATGGGGAGGACTCATCGATCTCTGCAAGTAAGGGCTGGCTTCAGAGCATATTCCTAAATGGCTCCAGAAGCAAATAGAATCTTCAGAACCCATTACTGGTGAGAATAGGAGACCTAGCTCCTCTATTGCGAAACATATTATAGACACAGGACACAAAATTGACGTTTACACACCTTTTAAACCTATCTATAAAACGTATTTAGAGGAGGGTATCCTAAATTTTGTAGAAGCCCTGGCTGGCAATTAGAAAGTTTAAATCACTTTTATGCGTCCAAAGAAACAATTCGTCATCACACTAAACCACCTTCTTTGGTAAACTTTGTTTTGATATCAGTCAGGGTAGATGTACTATTACCTCTGTTATTTGGTATAGTGATCTTCATTGTTATTTTGACCTTCAATATGTCCTTTTAACTTGACCTAACTCTTAACTCTTTGATAATTTCATACATATACAATCCTATGACAAGTCCGTGTGTATGATCAGATTGTTCGAAATAAGTGTTGCGCGAACACAGCATTACACGATTCAGACAAATTACGTCTTCTTATTGCTTTGTCTAAATTTATAAAGGGAACTAATTGTTTCAAAGTATATAATTTTATCTCTCTATTTATTGATACGATTTATTCTTTCTTCTTTCTTTCTCTCAGAGCACACAGTAAAATTCACCGTGGTCTACGTGAAGCATGTTTAGCTCTGGGGATTGTTTTTACAACGATCACGCTAATTTGTATTGAACTACTGCGTATCATTACATTGACGATTGTGAAACCATTTTTACAATTTCTACGTTTCCTCTCCCATTTAATTATTAATTATTTCTGTGATATTAGTTATATGCTGAGTGCACATTGGGAGCGATTTATTCATCCAATCATTAATTCATGGGCTGCCTATTCACAAGATGTTGTTGTCCCTGTGATACGTGAATTCCGTCCAATACACATCATAGTACATCAACAACATCACCATCAACAGCAGCAGCAACATCAGCAGCAGCAACTGCCGACTTATTCAGACAAAGTGATACAACAGTGTTGAGTACAGATCGGTGGGCGGCGACGGCGATAGTCATCGTCATCCTCATGAGATTTCCTTCTGTTTTTTACGAATCGCTTCTAGATTTTTTTCTAGACGCCGTTTAACGGTTCTCACTTTTTGATGTGTGTGTGAGATGGTAACTCTATTTGCTGCTTCTTAGTTCAAACAATTTCTATGAATAAAGATTATAATAGGCTGCTTTAATAAAAAGTACGTTCACATTCACCTCCTTCTTTGTTTTATTTGCTAATAAAAGCATTCTAAGATAGAGAAGAAGATGCAATTTCATAATTCGTAGTCCTAGATTACGACCCCTCATCAATACTCACCTACTGGGTCTCAATCAGATGGTGCATGGATTCTAACTTCTACCAATTCGTGATTTTTAGCGCGATTGATACCAGCCACTGTCGAGTGCTAGGTAAGGAGGGGAAATCAATCGACAAGGCTGTGAAGTTACACCGATTGAGATGGTTAGGACATGTGCTACATATGCCTAGTCATCGCCTTCCTCGACAAGCAATGTTAGCTGACATAGGGCCAGACTGGAAAAGAGCTAGTGGTGGTCAAACCAAAGCATGGCACCAGTCAATGAAATCCACAACAGTCAGTTTAAGCTAGCCACTTAGGAAGGTGTAGACTTACTGGTTGGGGTCCTCGGGACGGTAAAAACCAATGGCTGGAAACAATTGGTGACATGGCTCAAAATCTTTCTCAATGGTTAGCGCAGGTGCATGCACTCCTTGTGACATATGATTTCCAATGAAACTATATTGTTCTTCGTTATTACTATTCCTTTGTCTCACACCTCTGTTTACTGTCTCTGTTATACATTTCTTCTACTTTCTTCTCTTGCTTTGTGTTCTGTATGGATTGAGTGTGGCAACTTGAACTGCTGCACATCGATGCAAAGTTCTATGTCGAAAACAGACAGACAGCCACTGTCATCGGTGGTGAGTATTTGTCCTACCTCTTGACCTGTTAGAGGACCCTACTAGTCATGACTTCTCACTAGAACTCCAAGCAAATTCGTCCTGCAGACAGTCACTAACTAGCATCCGATTAGATTTTCAGTTTTGGTCACTGATTAATGTCAGGCTGAAGTTGTTTTCAGGGGGGTCCACTAAGTAGAGCGTGATGAGAATACTCGCCGATGACATTGGCTGGTGACAGTATCTATGGGGTGGCCAGTAAATCGGCTTCTAGTGGCTGAATGAATGGTCTACAAGCTCGCTTTCTAACCAGGGGTCCTCGGTTCGAAACCCAGTAACTGCGTACTGCCAATGGGTCTGAAAATAGGGAGCAGTAGCTGTCCAGTACTCTCTGCTCTGGTTTTCAATACTTCTCTAACTGATCTAATTAATCCAAGATCACACTTGGAACAAATCAAATCCATACCCGATATCTATGGTCGGCCTGTAAATTTGGGCTACCGATATCCATGCTGAAAATTCCATACCTGTACTGAAAATACGGTGTGGAATCAAGCTGTAAATCAAAAATAAAAAAATACATCCCTAAACCTCGTTTCAGTTTACTAACGGACATTAAGCTCAGAAAAAAGGGAAGGTTTGACGCGAAGTTAAAATCACCATACCACCGTTACTGAAACCCTCAAAAGCTTGACGTCTTATGTTCCACTTCAGAGTGTAAGGATTCAGGCTAATGAAGAACGAGTGAGTCATCGCTGTTAGTGTTTTTAGAGAGGTTTTGAAGGTGTAGTGCACTTCATGTTCTTAACTCTTAAGTTCAATCAGATGCGACACTTTCGTATTTTAGTCTGGAAGCTAAAACATAGAGCTTTTAGCTTACAGCTTGACAGTCAAGTGAAACAGGATTTTCAAATGTCGGTTCTCAGGGATTTGATTGGTTGCAATAGTGATCACGGATCGACACCGGTTAGAGAGCCACTGAAACCTACCAGGGAACACATGATAGCTGTTTAATCTGAGTTTTGGGCCACTCTTCAGCAGTACGGACCCATTGGGTTTCTAACCTAAGACCTTCCAGTTACAAAGCTAGATTGTTGACCATTCAGCCACTGGGAACCTCTCCAGCTATCCATAGATTTCAGCTCCTACCGATTCACGATATTTTGCTCAAATATCTGTCAATGTCAACCAATTAATAAATCCCTGCAAACCAACAGCTGAAAATTAATCTGATGCACATCAGCAGCTGGATCCATACAAGAGGTTACCTGGAGTCCTTGTGGAACTTCATGACCAGTAGGTTACACCAAGTCAGGTAATAAATAGTACAGTTACTCACCGATGACAATGCCTGGAGGCTGTGTCATGTATCGCGAATTGGCAAAAGCTGAAATATATAGATTGGCCATTGAATCGGGTGTTATTGGCTAGTCACTGGAAGGTACTGGGTTCGAACCGCCATCGAAAGCATGCAGCTGTCCAATACTACCTTGTTTACAATGGTTCTTTAACTGATGTCAGCTTGTGAAGAAAAGTTGGGTTTTGCTATCTTTTATCTGAACTTGGAAGAGACTTGAGGCTTCGCTTAAGTAGAAAGATATTGTAACTTTGGTCAAATGACTAAGCAGCTTGAGGCCACTGTAATAGCGTGCATCACTGATATGCTTTGCCTTCAAACAAGCAGAATTATAACCCAGTGCTTAGGCGAATAGCTCTTATTAATTAATATGATTGCTTTTCCACTACTGACATGAGCTAGTCAGTAGTATGTATCATCGTGAGTTAACATTTCCGGGTGTTTTAATAGAATTGCCATGGTTACAGGGTTTCATCATAGGCTGATATCGGTTACAGAACCAGTGGGAAACCACTGAGGATTATTGGACAATCGTTTCCTCCGTCCTAGTTTGGGACTCATCAGCAGTATGCGCCAGCCAGGATTCAAACCGAGGACTTTTGGGTTACAAGGTAAATTCCAACTTCGGCCACTTCATGATATGGCGTGACCACTAGCCAATGTCACCAACGGCGAGCATTTGTCCTCAAACCCGACCTTCTGTACCCCACTGGTCATGACTTCCAACTAGAACCCATCCAGGTAATTACCCACCTGAATATGGCCAGACTGATATTCAAGTGTTGGTTTGCAGCGAAGGTCCTGGGTTCGAAACCCTGGCGGTGAGTGCGTACTCCTAAAGAGTCTTGGAATAAGGTGAAACAGGTGTCCAGTACTTTCTGCTGGTTTTCCAATGGTTCTCTAACGGATGTCACCTCATAATACAATCCTATAACCAATCGAATCCCTACAAACCAACAATTGAACTGCCATGGTTTGTGTTATTTAGAGTACTCTCCAAATTTATTAGTTATGCTTGATACATGTATGCTGATTATTAGTATTCTATGCTGGTTTTTTTTATTTAGTCACAATAGTAAAGGTTCTCAAGCTTGGAAAACTAAGTTTCAAGATAGCAGAAACAGATGACTAACTGAAATAACTAGCTCACCAGGAGTAGTTGAACCAAATCTCATACAGCTTTTGTTATTGACACTTGAAAAATCGAAGAATCCTTCGTTGCTGGTCAGCCGGCTTATCTTCAGAATAGAGAGAAAGAAGTAGCCGGTGATAAAAGTCTGAAGTCTGTTTTAAGAATTATTTTCTTGACAAACGCGAGCGTACTCTGAGTCTCTGAATGTAATAAAAGCATTGACCGACTTGAAATTAGTGTTGAAAATCTGAATATTCAAGTATTGGTTTGGTAGGGTTTTTTGTTTGATTGGTTGGAGGATTTCATCATGAGTTGACATCAGTTAGAGAACCATTAGAAAAACCCAATAGGGAGTGCTAGACAGCTGTTTCATCAGCCTAGTTCGGGACCCTTTAGGAGTATGCACCCACCGACAGGGTTCGAACCCACGACCTTCCGGTTACAAGACAAGCTGGCTCGTAGACCATTAAGCCACTGGGACCCGACCTGACCTGTTGTATCTTGCTGGTTACGAATTCATACTAGAACCTACCGAAGTAACTACCTACCTGAATAAGGCCAGTCTCTAGTGATCACCTCATTGATATTCAAGTAATGGTTTGCAGGGATTTGATTGATTGGTTACAGGATTTCATCATGAGACGACTGTCAGGTTTTCCAATGGTTCTCTAACCGATGTCAACTCATGATGAAATCCTGTAACCAATTAATCGAATCCCTAAACACCAATACTTGAATATTAGAAACTAATCTGATGCTCGCTAGTGACTTGCTACATGAAGGAGTTTCTGCAGTTCTAGTGAAATGTCGTGACCAGTGAAGTTCATCCAGTCAAGTGTGTGAGAATGGATGTCCCGCCGATGACACTGGGTGGTGCCAGTCACACTAAATCCCTAAGTGATAGAAGTTAGAATTCATGTGTTGTCTACTGAATCGGATGCCAGTGGTTGAATGGTCGCCTAAGAGCTTGCCTTGTAAATAGGATGTCCTGAATTAGAACCCTGGTGGTGGGTGCGTACTGCCGATGAGTCCCTAACTAGTGGAATGAAATAGCTGTCCAGTACTTTCTGGCTGGTTTTCAGTGGTTCTCTAACTGATATCAATCCGTGATCAACTCGTAAAAATATATATATCACAGAAAGATAAACAAAAACGTTCAGAAAGGTAAACAGATCGGAAAATACACTAAAAAAAAGTAAATATGAATGATAAGGTACAACAATAACAACGTAGCAGAAGAAGGAAAAGAAAAAGAAAACATTTCCATCCACATGGGAATTGATTAAATAACTAACTGTAAATGTAGAATCAGTGACCGTTATTATACAGTAATACGCTTTCCATCAGCAAGCAAAATGTAATACACATAAAAGCACCGAAAACACGATGAAATCACCAATAGATCTACCTGAAGATTAGTCACTATAAATCAGTATCATTTATAAAAATGCATCCTGTCTGAATTTATGGATATACGGAGACGGACAGATAGACAGACAGACAAACACAGGAACACTCTGCCCCTTATTGGATAAGTTTATATAGTACATAATCCACATAGTAATACCCTGTAATATTAACTGGATGACGTTTCGAGAACAATTTATTGCTACTTATAATCATATTTTAGTGTATGCACACATCATGATAACTTGCTCTGTGTAGCCTTACTACCTCCTATTACTTTTACTGCAATTCACCGAAAATACCCATTGAGTCATGAAGAAAATAAAAGACAGATTTAACGAAGAAAATTTTCTTTATCGACGAAATCATCTTCAGAGGCCGTACAGTTGTATTTATACTTACAAAAATATATAGTGGTCTGTTATTGAGTAATAGGGGGTGACATAATTGATATAATTACTCAGAAGTGGCTTTAGAAGTGAAAATTAGAAGTTGAAAATTACGTGGTACTCAACGGCACAAATTTGATAAGGTTAAAATTGCTATTAAGTGAGAATAAAGATATTTGAGTGTCAATTTAACAAGTGTGAAGAGGGTGTGAACATATACAAAAGGAGCATATGAGAGTGATAAGAGTGAATTAATTATTAAAGCAAAAGCTAACTAAAAGTGAAATTGGAATGAAAAGAAAAAATCAAAATATATTTTATTTACAAGGAACGATTAGTGAAGAGGTTAAGACCAAGGTAGAATAAGAGACTGGACAAACATTTTCTGTATACAGAGTTCAGGGTTGTATTGATGAATTGCTAGAGCCTCCGCCATACACAAAAGCCGGAACCTGATGCCCTTTGTACCATCTGGCTTCACTTTGTAGATGATCTTGAAAGACGATTCTGATGGAGCTACGTGGCCTGAGTTCACCAAATGCTCGAGAATTGAGCTAGTAATTGTCTTACATTGTCCCTTTGCTAACCATGCCGGATAATGTTCAGAGATGCATTTGGAAAGTGTTCGCTTTGTGTGGCCAATATAACTATTGGCTCCACACGAACAAGTGAATTTATAAACACACACTGAAGTGGCCTGTCTAAAGCATCAGTTTATCCTTCACACATCCATTGATCATTTGTCGGCTGTAGAAATTGATACGTGGCTCAGCCATGAAGAAGGCTTTCCTCAGTGATCTGCATAAGCGATTCTTCAGGATCTCAGCTACGGTATCACCTTTAAATTCAACACCCATAAATAGCAGTTTCTTCGGCACTCTGTATACAGAAAATGTTTGTCCAGTCTCTTATTCTACCTTGGTCTTAACCTCTTCACTAATCGTTCCTTGTAAATAAAACATTTTTTGATTTTTTCTTTTCATTCCAATTTCACTTTTAGTTAGCTTTTGCTTTAATAATTAATTCACTCTTATCACTCTCATATGCTCCTTTTGTATATGTTCACACCCTCTTCACACTTGTTAAATTGACACTCAAATATCTTTATTCTCACTTAATAGCAATTTTAACCTTATCAAATTTGTGCCGTTGAGTACCACGTAATTTACAGCTCTTAACTTTCACTTCTAAAGCCACTTCTGAATAATTATATCAATTATGTCATCCCCTATTACTCAGTAATAGACCACTATATATTTTTGGTAAGTATAAATACAACTGTACGGCCTCTGAAGATGATTTCGTCGATAAAGAAAATTTTCTTCGCTAAATCTGTCTTTTACTGCAATTCTCTTATATATCCGGATCTTTATTCATCGAATGAACACCAGTTGGGGTTAGATACTAGCTTATAAATGAAACTAACAAATTTTAATAAATACTTAGACTTTAATCCAGTAAAGGTAGGTCCTGGATTTATAGCCCGGCGGGGGAAGTGTACTGTCAGTAAGTCTCATACGAGGACGAAACAAATGCCCAGTACTCCCTTGTAGTCCTCAGTACTTCTCTAAATGATCTCGGTCGGTGAACGATCTAGAAACAAATCAAACCGCCACAAACGAACTTCTGAAAAGGCAGGTTGAGTTGAATGTTTATAAAATCAGGCCAGGAGCCTCACTAGTAAGTCAGAAGACTTTAAGGAGAATACTATTATCATTATTATTATTGTTCCCTTGGGTTCCGAGTGGAACATAGGGCTTCAACAACACATCTCCACTTTCTTCTATTTCCTGCTGGCCTCCTCAGCTGGCTAGCCACACCATTGCCCATAATCTCTCATCTCCATATCACCCTTGGACGACCCACTTGTTGCTTCCCATTTGGATTCCACACGAGGGTCTGGAGCGCTATGTCATTAGACGGTCTCCTCAATGTATGACCGACCAATCCATCTCCATTTCCTCCTACATATTTGTTGAGCAATCGGCTCTCACCTGTTGGTTTGTTCTCAGCCAGAGTTTCTTCTTGCTAATTCTTTCTAGCTGGCCATTTGATCTTCAGTATGGAGCAAAGACAGCTGCTGATAGAAGTCTACAACAGGCTGTTGGAAACTCTTTTCGTGACACTCGGTGAACGTTTCTGACCCATACAGAAGGACTGACTTGACATTGGTGTCAAAAATACTAATCATGTTCTTTATGCTGGCTGCCTGAGTGAGGGAGAAGATTTCCAAACTGGTTTCAGGTTGATGAAGGCTTGCCTATCTTTCCTTTCTTATTCTGGCCTAATTTAACATCTTCATCCGTTCCGACTTCCTGTAGTTGAAACGACGCTGCCTAGATAAGTGAAGGAAGTGACCTCTGTTAAATCTCTCACGTTGATGGCGACTGGTGCTGGCTATTGCTGTTGCGGTTCGTTGGTTATCTTCATCACTCCGTCTCCACCTTCTCTATATTCACCTGCAGTCCCGTCTTCGCTGGCTGCTTGCTCCTTCAGCCAGTTTGTTCGTTTTCGTCTGCAAGTCTTCTAGTTTCTGTGACATTAGACATATATAGACATATATAGAGGCTCTGTGGCCTGGCCCTTGACTTCTGTCGTTACAAATCTTCTACAAAGAGGAATACACATATATACAGTTAGAATTACATTGAATGATATAAGACTGGTAAGCAAATAAACTACATTGAATCAATCATAGAAAACGAGAGGTGTGAATTGTTTTCGGAGTATATTCAAATAGATAAGGGGAAGGGACTATGAGAGATTGAAATTACATCACTTAAATAAACAATTAGTTATCAGAGAAAGAATTTGAACTGATCAAAAATTGCCAGCTGGATAGTACCGATAATAATATTTATTTTTGACTTTGATTATACGAGTTGATCACGGATTGATATCAGTTAGAGAACCATTGAAAACTAGTTAGGGAGTACTGGACATCTGTTTCCTCCTTTCCAGTTTGGGAATCATCAGCAGTGCGCACCCACTGGGGTTCAAACCCAGGAGTTTCAAACCACTGAGGTGCAGTGGTGAGCCTCAACCTGTGGTCAGAGGATTCTCGATCACTCTGAACCCGGCGCCAGTTAAGTAACGGTAATAAAAGTATTAATAATAATAGTAATAATAATCTAGAAACAAGTTAAGATGATGCTACTTATAAAAGATGGTTTTAAATGAATCAGGAATAATAATTAGTGATGGGATAAAGTATTAATAATATTAATATTTATCCGCTTGGTTCAACAAGGGGGAAATGAAATGCATTAAAAACTTGATGCTGTCACATTTGGTCGATAATGGACATCATATCTACGCCGACACAGCACAGCTTTCAGGGTTATATACTATATTCCGAAGTCGTTATCATGTTCGGTTCGCTTATGTCTCCTACACATAGCTGAAGCTGTTGCAATAAGATTGACTAAACTAGAACTTTGTATCCAAAAGAGAACATGTCCAGACGCTGTTCCTTCCGTGGCTAAAGTTGGATTGATGATTCTTCTTCTCACGAAGAGCGCTTCTTCCCCTTAACCCCCATGGTTCGTTTTATTTCTTTGCTTATTATTACAATTATTATTATTATTATTCGTCATAATTTATGCCCCTCATGCAAACTTTCAATATTATCGAATTTTCCATTTATACTATCCGGACTTATTATCATTAGTGATATTATCTCTTCTCTCAATATATGCCTCCACCTGTTTCACTTCACATATTGGTTATTTCATTATTAACCGAACCTCCCATTGCAGTCTTACCATCTCCTCTTTAATACATACTACTTTGTGCTTGCCACTCACGTGACACCTTTTGTAACCTTGACCTGGAATGTCAAATTTTTCCTACTCTACATTCTACGAATCTATTATGATTAATGATCACTATTGTCTCCCAATTTACGATATTTTGTAATCGATTTCAGCCTAGCACGTTTACTCACACTCAAGTACCATTTATTTTGACACCCATAACTAATCTGTTATTCTACGTTTAAGAAAAATGTATCCGCAGCTTAACTGGCCATTATTGTAAAGACAACAAATGTTATCATTTTATAATTGTAAGAACCTGAAGAGAAGGATCTATTGAAAAGAATATTCTTCATTCAGACTGACTTTTAATTCATAATAATAACAGTTAATAAGTAAAATACATTATGACGGTAGATCAGAGTGACCGCCATTTACTTTTGCACACGGAGACCTACTTTATAAATCCTAATTGCGCAAGCCTCCGCAATTGCAAGCATCTTCTTGTTTGTTTGTTTGTCCCTTCCCTGACAACAGTGAATGACTTGACGATGCATCAATATCATTTCCGTAGTATACAAGATGCTTTGTTATTGAACTTTCAGGCACTGTGACTACAGCTGTTTTCAACCACTTTGGTAGATGTTCCATCATTCGAGAAGACAATCAATCACCTTTCTGCATAACCTATATATTTGCTTCCACAAACACATTCAAATTCATGTACGCAGTTTGATTGGAGTGTCAAGGATTGCTGATTAGTCTTTCACAGACTGCTGAAGCACTCGCTGGTCGGTATTAAGGAACACAAGTTTTGCTGCATAATAAGCTCTCTGCTTGATAGTTTTGTCGAGTCTTTGTTTGATGATTACTTCTTGTACACATGACCTCCTTCGAATGACATAAATAATTCAATGTAGTCAATTTGTTTATCAGTCTCACATTTCTCAATTTAATTCAGATATTATATATATTCTATAGTTTGGTTTGTAATGGTTAGTTATGTTTTTACGAGTTGATCACGGATTGATATCAGTTACAGAACCATTGAAAACCAGCCAGGGAGTACTGGACGGCAGTTTCGTCCCAGTAGTTTGGGAATCATCGGCAGTGCGCACCCACCAACAGGGTTCGAAACCAGGACCTTCCGGCTACAACGCAAGCTAGCTCGTATACCATTCAACCACTGAGACCCGATTCGATGGCTCATGAATTCTAACTTCTACCAATTCGTGATTTAGCGCGACCCTTAACCAATGTCGTCGGTGGGATATCCATCCTCACACATGACATCTGGATGGTCCTCACTGGTTACGACTTCTCACTAGAACTCCAGGAAAATTAGAATTCATGCGCCATTGAATCGGGTCCCAATGACCGAATAGTATACGAGCTTGCCTTGTAACCGGAAGGTCATGGGTTCGAGCCCTGTTGGTGGGTGCGTACTGCCGATGATTCCCAAACTACTAGGACGAAACAGCCGTCCAGTACTCCCTGGATGGTTTTCAATGGTTCTGTAACTGACATCAATCCGTGATCAACTCGTATATATATATATGTAGAGAGAGAGAGAGAGAGCGATAGAATTCAGATGAAGAGTTCTACCGAAATCCGATGGATTTATAATCTCTCTCGCGACGTCATCCAGTTAATCATATAGTGTATCGCTGTGTCTGTTATATCAAATAAACTCACTTAGTATACTTCCATTGCGGACAAAATTTCTTTTGATAAGGTCTTAAAGTGTTATATAGTAATATTTACTGGTGACAACGTTTCGAGCACAGTTTTGATATAATTAGTCTTTATACTAATATACCAAGCAATATGGCCACCGTAGCAGCAGTTAAAAGAGAACTAACAGCTGATCCTGAACTTACTCATTGGACAAAATTACCCACTGAGGAAATTATTTTAAGAATTCACTTATGCCTCACATCTACTATCTTTAAATTCCAGGGCAAAATATATAGACAATCAGAAGGTATACCAGTAGGTTGGATCAACAATATCTCCTCTTGTAGCAGATCTCTTTTTGGATGGACGGCTGGGAAAATATTGTTCTTAATACATTTAATCCTACTCCAAAAATATGGTGGAGATATGTGGATGACACTTTCACAGTGTTAAAAACAGAACAGATCTCTAGCTTCTTGACACATATAAATAAACTCACTGGTAAAGGGAATAAAATTCCCACATTTGAATCAGAAAATGAATAAACAAGGAGAATTAGCTAGATTGTAAAATAGAACAAACAGAAGAAGGTAGACTGCACACTAGTGTTTATAAAAAACCAACGCATTCTGCAAATAGATAATTAGACTTTAATTCATCTCATCCGTTGTCTGTAAAGGCAGGCTTAGTTAAGTGTCTAACAAACCAAGCAATAGCACTAAGTAGTACAAAAAACGACCTAAATGATGAAATGAAACAGATGGAGGCAGAAGAAGCCTTGGTGTTAAATAACTAACTATCCTGTAAAATTCATTAGGAATATCAAAAAAGGTCAAAAGCAAAATAAAAATATTGGTGAAACTAATAATGGTTACATAAATAAGAAAGAATATAAGGCATCTACAGTAGTTTTACCATATAAGGAGGGGATATCTGAAACCCTACGTAGTAGGATTCCTAATAAAGTGGTAATTAGGGTGGCATTTAAACCTACAAACTAACTCAGGTAGGACAAGCTCTGTAGTTTAAAGGATCCTGTCGGCTGACCCAATTAGACAAAATAATATCATTTACAAAATACCCTGCAATGACTGTGAGTTAAGTCATCAGCTATATCGGTGAGTTAGATCAGTAGATCGGGGACAGTCAGATTATCGGAACATAAGAATTTAGTTAAGGTTAGAATGACTGATCCCGCGAGGATAAGTAATTTAGAAAGGAGCTCAGCATTACACTGCACCGCATGCATTAACACACAACCACACAATAGGGTGGGAGAGGGTTAAAATTCAAAAAAGTAATCTAGGTAGGTGGAGAGAGAGGTTGATTACTGAATCTTTGTTCATCGAATCTACACCCAACACATGCAATAGGAATGAATCATCACTCATACCTGAAATATGGAAAATATTACCACCAGCGAAATGAAAAGATGAGAATTAGTGGAATCACATAAACGAAGTTACAAAGTTGTGTGAGTACCTTTATATCGGCATAGTGATCAATAAACTTTACTTGAAACGTCATCAATGAATATTACTGTATAACACTCTGTGAGACTTTATCAAAATAAATTTCATCCACAGTGGAGTTATACTCTAGCACTGCAGTGCACAAGTTCTATTCTTATGTCAGTGTCACTTAGTATGCAACCATATATTACCATACTGCCCAGATTCTAATCTTACACTAATCAAACACGTTGCATCGTCAAGTCTGTTTCACTGAGCATATATTGAAATCACCATCTCTCGAAAATGTCTATACATAACCTGTAGCATACATTAGAACAAAGGACTGTCTGTTTTCGACATAGAACTTTGTGTCGATGTGCAGCAGTTCAAGTCGCCACACTCCGTGTAGCACACAAAGCCAGAGAAGAAAGTAGAAAAAAATGCAAACCAGAGACATTGAACAGGGATGTGAGACAAAAGGAATAGTAATAACGGGGAACAAAGTGGTTTCATTGGAAATTATAAGTCACAAGGAGTGGATACATCTGCGCCAGCCATCATTGAGAACGATTTTGAGCCAGCCATATCACCGATTGTCTCCAGTCTTCATTGGTTTTTACCGTCCAGAGAACCCCAGCAAGACAGCAGTCTACAGCTTTCTACATGGCTTAAACTAACTGTTGTGGATTTCATTGACTGATGAAGCCATGTTTTGGTTTGACCGCCGCTAGCTCTTTTCCAGCCTGACCCTATGTCAGCTAACATTGCGCGCCCAGGAAGGTGATATTTAGGAAGGCATGCGTAACACATGTTTTAACTATCGCAAACGATGTAGCTCCGCAGCCTCGTCTATTGATTTCACCTTCCTCCTTACCTAGCACTCAACGCCTAACCTGAATATTGCTCACCCTATTATACAAAGGTGAATATTCATGAGTAACATTACGTATGCGGTCATGAATGAACGAAGGCTTGTCTGGAGGAAGTGAAACCCACCAGATTATCATAGTATACTTGTATTATGTTAGGGTCAAATGGGATTACATGTCACTTGAAAGAGGAATATGTACAGAGCGATCTAGTCAGCTAAAGTTTCAGATTTCTCGGACAGTTCTTTTAATTTTCTATCTTTTATGCTTTTTTTGTTATGTTATTTGTGAACTTTCCCACTTAATTTCTATTTCTTTGTATGTCATTTTTCATGCATTGTTACAACTTAAGGATTTGACTGATTTTAAGGACCCCTGACAACCATGAACCACTGGAAACCTGTTTCCTCCTAGCCTGAGGTTCTTCAGCGCTGAATGTTCACCACCTCAACACACATCGGAGTCACGACTACCATCAGATTACAAGAACTCCTAATTTACCGTTTAGTCAGTAGAATTAAATCCACTGTCCATTACAGGATATTATAACATCTACCGACTCACAATATAGATTTACTGACAACTTTTCTGATTGATGTTCCGATTATAGGACTCGTGGGAGTTAAGGATTAATTTCAATCGCTGGGGTTTCGTCACAAATTAACATCAGTTACAGAGGTTATTGAAAACTAATAGAGAGCACCGGACAGCTGTTTCATCCGATCTTGGGACTCTTCACAATGCATTCGAAGGAACCTACCATTAGTACTCGAATCTGGGACCTTCACTTTATGAGACCAAGGTAACTGAACATTCAGCCACTTCGGATGGAATTCAATGGCTCCTTAATTCCTACTGTATCGGGATATAACGTTACCCTCACCAATGCCTTTGATGCGAATCCACTTCACCTTGACATTGTTATATTCCACTGCTCACGATTTCCCATTTCAGCTCTCTGAAATCCATCAGTGAGCTAGAGACTGATATTCGGATAAATTTTGAAGGTGAGGTGGATTCATATCGAGGGCGTTGGTTTGTGATTGAATGACCAGAAAACATGGTCTAGTAAGCTGAAGGTCCCAAGTTTGATCTCTAATGGTGGGGGCGTTGGTGCGCACTTATGAAGAGACCCGAAATGGGACGAAACAGCTGTCCAATGCTCCCTGGTTTTCAGTGATCCCTCTAAAGGACACAAATCTAACAACTGAAATTAATCACTTAGAGATGAGTACCCACTTCTCGACAATCATGATGGACCCCACTGCCTATGACCTTATACTGGAATATTAGGAGAGTCAGTCATTGATAAACAGTAGACTGAAATTAATTTGTATGATTCCATTACTACTGGACTTTTTTTAATAAATCCACCTTCATACTACTGAATGGTTGTAATAAGTAGTATAAGGACTACACTTTATTCATGATGTCATTTATCATACTGTTCTGCATATTTCAGTATCCTTCATGTTAAACCGTGATGTATTTTGACACCATAATAGTTCATACTTACTGACACAATGACGTGGTTCAAGCTAAGTGGTTAGACGGTTAACTTCAGCTTCAAGCATAGACGCAATCTACACGAACTTATTCGTTCACGAGATGCTTGCAGAATAAAGAACACTGAAACAGAAACTAGGCGAAGCATTAAGTAACTTGGAATAGTTATATCCTTTGATCTTCCTTAATCATCCCATATTTTTTCGATTTCTAAGAAAATGTTTCTTCTAACCTACTTTATTAAGTAGTTAAGACAATTTGAAATCATTCAACCTCTAATTTTACAATTTGTTAACTCTTGCATCTTATCTATTGTATTGTTTATTGCTCCCCCCAAACCTTAGTGTTTCCTGGGGTACTCAAAAATGACTATGTCATATTGTGAAGGATAATAAAGGCTTTCAGAAGAGCAAGTGGTGTGCCACTAAGTCAGCCATCTCCTTACTATCATAGTCGACACATACCTGAACTCATTTGAGAAATGGTCTAAATCCACATTGTTTGACTCCCAAAACAGCCTTGATTCTCAACTCTCGCCGCCTTGAATCTCACCAGGTAGGACTAGAAGCCATTCTCGCAAAAGATTATATGCGCTTGTACAACTAAGTAGAAAGACTCAACGATACCGTATTAGGCCCGGTTGCATCTTATGTGATAGAGATGGCGCGAAATCTACGACTTAATATGCTATTTTACTGACATGATAATCGCCTCTTTTATCCTCTCCTATTTGCAATCTATTGTGACATTATTTCAGTTAACTTATAATTTTAGCTATTAACATTATTAATTGGTGGATGGTGACTAGAAGTGGAATCCAGGGCAACCAGCATTTCTTCCTATTTGTGACTCGTGGTCAGCTGGATATACCTGCATTCCTCGGTGAGTTAGTGATCGTGTTCCCATCGAAGCTCGTTATTCTTGTGGTCACTGCGGAATACAGGTACATCCACTGGCTGAAGAGTCACAAACAGGACGAAATGCGCATCCTATATCCCACTGCTAGTCACCATCCACTAATTGACTTCTAATCACATGCCCAGAGACTGTCGAAGCATCTACAAAGGAAGCCGACATCTCAACCTGCAACGGAGCACTTCGGTCCAAACAATTGACGGGAAAATCTAAAATTCAATCATTATTTGACACTTTTGTACATTTTTGAGTTTGTTGTCACTGAAAATATCAAAAGTAGCTGCTATTATCAATCCTGTAATATTATTTTCTCTATTTTTGTTTTTTCTGTTGTTGAGTGAATTGGATGAAGTAGTGTAAGAAAGGCTGAGAATTCCACTCTGCATCGTAAGTATTTTTTTGGAATAAAGCAAGTCATTATTATTACTGCTTCTTTGATGATACTTTTCATTGGAAATATTAACGCCTCATACAACGAGTGATTCGAGATTGATATTTTGTTATGCATTACTATTGATATGATTATTTTTAAAACAGCACCGTGTCTTATCAGTCGAGTGTTTTGTATGATGGTCAAAGAGTCAGTTAATCTACACGTCTCCTTGAAAATATAAATTCAGACTTTCATTTGAATTATTATCTCCCGTATCATTATAAACTGGTTTTAGTTAGAGGAATACTGAAGAACAAGAAATATCAGTGAGTTTCTTAGTCATACTTCCAGATTCTCTTGCAGTACGCATTCATGACCTCACTGAGATAAACACTAAAGACCTCCGGATTACGAATTCAGCTAAGTCACTGTTCAGTCATGGGGGGATGTAATGATTGGTGAGTGAACCCCATTTCGTTCAGTAGGATATATATAGTATTTATCAACCTCATTCAACATCTGGCTATATGACTATGTCACGTAGTAGGTGATCCACAGCGTAAAACTCAGCGAGGCATATGAAATGAATACAAGAATAAGACAAGGCGGCTGCCTATTATCATCAATTTTATTCTTAATTGTGGTAGACTGGATTATGCGTCAGAATGTGCACAGGGAGTGAGAAGACAGGAATACGCTGTACTGATAGATAAGAAGACTCAAGAAGATCTAGACTTTGCGTGTGGTTGATTTATGCTTAATATCACACAAACTCGAAAAATTGCCGGCGAAAAAACAACAAACTCTCTGAAGATGCTGACTGGCAGCAAAGACACGACTCCAGGTGAACAATGAGAAGACGGAGGCGGTGAAGATAACCGACTAACCAACCAACAGCAACAGCAACAACAACAACAAAAACCAGCACTAAGCAACAGCAACTGGAGAGATTGGACAGAGGTCACTTCCTGCCTTCATTTATCTGTCTAGGAAGCACGGTTTCAATCACACCCAGCGGAGGTCACAGATGAAGATGTGAAAGCTAGCTAGCCAGAATGGGAAAGGCGAGATACGCCTTCAGCAACCTGAAACCAGTTTGGAAATCTGCTTCACTCCCTCTCTCAGCCAGCCAGCATGAAGAACTACGTTCTGATTCTATTCAATTAAAATGTGAAGTCACTCAGTCGGTTCTTCCATACCGATCACAAACTTGCTTAGCGTGTAAGTCACGAAGAGGATTTCCAACAGACCACAGAAGATTTTTATCAATGGCTGCAACCTTCTCTCGCTCCATTATTATTATTATTTCCTTTAATTCCTAGAGGAACATAGGGCTTCAGCCATGCGTCCCCATTGCGTTCGGTTCTCTGCTAGAGTTTTCACCTGGCTCCAGGACTGCCCACATGCTTTCATCTCTTCTTCGCATGATCTCCTCCAGGTCACCCTTGGACGACCAACTCGTCGCTTCCCTTTCGGGTTCCACTCGAGGGCTTGTCTAGTGATGTCACTTGATGGTTTGTGTTCTCAGAGTATGGCCAATCCACCTACCTCCATTTCTTCCTGCCTATTTGTTTCACAATCGGTTCTTGCTTGGTCGGTTCGCTCCCAGAGATCCCTGTTGCTGATCCTTTCCGGCCATTTGATCTTGAGTATTGAGCGAAGACATCTGTTAATGAAGGTCTGCAGCTTGTTTGAGGTGCTCTTTGTGACACGCCAAGTCTCTGATCCGTATAGTAGTACTGACTTCACATTGGAGTTGAAAATCCCGATCTTATTTTTGACGCTGAATGATGTTGACCTCCACACAGACTTGAGAGTAATGAAAGCTTGCCTTGCTTTCCCGGTCCTTGCTCCATACTGAAGATTAAATGGCCAGCTTGTCGACCAAAAAGAATTAGCAACAAGAAAGTCTGGCTGGAGACAAACCAACAGGAGAGAGCCGATAGCTCAACAGATATGTAGGAGAAGTTGGAAATGGATAGAGCATTTGCTGAAAGGGCCGTTGAATAACACTGCACTCAATGGATGCCATTGTTCGGATGGAATCCCAATGGGAGACGACGAGTGGGTGGTCGGTGCGAAGGTGACATGGAGGAGATCGTTTGAGTTGGAGGAGGAGATGAGAGATTATGGGCAATCTTGGAGCCAACCAGCTAAAGAGGATGGCAGACAATAGAACAAACTGGAGATGTGTTGTAGGAGTCCCATTTTCCGCTTGAAACCCAAGGGAATAATAATACATGCATATATAGTAAGTTCTAGATAATGTCTTCAGCAAATATCTATCCTCACCCAGTCCCCTAATCAGGAATGGATTAATCTTCAAGTGTTAATCGTCAACATATGAACTGCTGAATATCCTCAAACTCCAATGAAGTAACTGTCCACAACTACTTCGATGTCAGTAGCTCTATAAATGATATTAATTCATTATCCTTTTTGAGACCACTCAAACCCCTCCGAATCACAAATAAATTAAAGTGAATTATTATTATTGTCCAAAATAATTTTAGAAATTCAAAATCCTGTAGTTTTTGTTGAAAAACTTATCCCATATTATAACGAAACAGGTATTCTATATATCTCCAGTTTCAATGGGAACACCATCCCTTACTGGCAGTGGAGGAAGGATGCAGGTACACATTCAATAGCTGACGAATTCCAAGTAGGACGGGATATGCTTGCCGCAGAATTCCACTGCTACTCACCGATAACCAACTGATGACTGTTGGATGGATGCCCTGAAGCTTTAATGAAAAGTCGTTACTGGTGGATTCCAGCGTGCATGGATGGCGAAGCAGTTGCTCACTGACGGTATTAATTGAGGATAGCACTATACTATCATCGAGTGTGATCTCATAACTAGAAGGTTACGGATTCCATCCTCAGAGATGAGGTTGTGGATATGCACTAATGAAGAGACCCAAACTAGGACGAAACAATTCTTCAATGTTGCTTCAACATAGAAATATATATTGATACATTGAAGGTTATACAATAAATTCACTGTCAATATTGAAGGTAAAGCGACTATAGTCAAAAAATACAAACGACACATTGAACACCTATACAGATACACTCACATTCACAAACTTCTATCTGTATATATTACAACAGACAAATGAACATCCATAGATATTTTCTTTCTCTTAAACAAATGTCTAACGTATAACAAGTAAATAAAATAGAGGTGCTAATAATAATAATTTTAAAAAATTGAACATTGAAATATTGAACAAACTGAAAATGTGCTTCATTTAAACAACAACAGCAACAGCAACAACAACAGAAGACTGCGATAATGTTGATGTTGGGCAGGTTGATGATAAATTCGCTTTCATCTGTTAAAGTAATTTAAAGTTTGAAAAATATTTTTTTTTGCTAAAATAAAAAATAACAAAAATGTAAATTTGTATTTTGTGTTGAAAAAAATAAAAGTTAGGGGGAAAAGGGTGAGGAGTGAGTATTTTAGAAATTGTATTTTTTTTTGTTTTTCTTCCATCTCTTCTACGTGTTATTTATTTTTTTTTTATCAAAAATATTAAAAATAAAAAAGGAATTTTGTTCATCTTCATTATCTTTTCTTGATAAGAAGAAGTTTATTATTATAAAGGATAATTTCGAAATGTGTAGCCTAACGAATTAACTAACTCACACAAACTCGAAGACTCACAGGCAAAACCCAGCAAACTGGCAGGAGAATCAGGCAGGCAGGCAGCGAAGACAGGACTCCAGTTGAACATAGAGAAGACGGACGGAGGTGATGAAGACTGCCAACCAACCAACCAACCACCACCACCGCCAACAGCAACAGTAGCAACAACCAGCACCAATCACCATTAACGGGAGAGATTTGACAGAATATATATACTTCCTGAGTGCACTTATCCATCCACGAAGTACGGTTTCAACAACACGCAGTCGGAACGGATGAAGACGTCAAAACCAGCCTTCATCAACTTGATACCATTTTGGAAATCTTCTGCTTCACTCATTCACTCAGCCAGTCAGTATAAAGAACTAGATTCGGATTCTATTCAACACAAATATGAAGTCATTTCTTCTATATGAGTCATAAACTTGTACTGCGTCTCACGAAAAGCATTTCCAACAGCCTGTTACAGAGTAACAACAACAGCTGTCACCTTCGCCAGCTGAATCAGTACTGAAGATCAAATGGCCAGTCTGTCAGGCAGAAAGAATTAGCAACAAGAAAACTTTACGGTAGAAGAAACCAACTGGTGAGAGCCGATTGTTCAACGAATGAATATGTAGGAGAAAATGGAGATGGAATGATTGAGGATACTCTGAGGAGATCGTCGAATGACACTGAGCTCATTACAGGTCACTGCTCAACAAGGGAATCCCAGTGGGGAGCGACCAGTGGGCGGTAGGTGTGAGGGTGACATGGAGGAGATAAGAGATTATAGGTAATCATGTGGATAGCCAGTTGAAGAGGACAGCGTTAAGTAGAACAGTGTGGAAATGTGTTTGTTGCAGTCTTATGTTCCACTCGGGATCCAAGGGAATAATAATAATATAACTGACTGACTGCCTAACATTTTTCTTTCAGTACTATACATTGAGGAAAGAAGCAATAATAGTCAATCTGAACGAAGAATATTCTTTTCAATAAGTTCTTCTCTTCAGGTTCTTACAATTATAAAATATAATACTTATTGTCGTTATAATAATGGCCAGTTATGTGGCGGATACATTTTTTAACGTAGGATAACAGATTAGTAATTCTGGGGTGTCAAAATAAATAGTCGTATTTGAGTGTGACAAACGTGCTAGGCTGAAATCGATTACAAAATATTATATAATGGGGGACAATGGTGGTGATTAGTCATAATAAATTTGTAGAGTGTGGGGTAGGAAAAATTTGGCACTCCAGGTCAACGTTATAAAAGGTGTCAGGTGAGTGGCTAGTACAAAGTGGTCTGTATTAAACAGGAGATAGTAAGACCGCAATGAGAGGTTCATAATGAAATAACGAATATGTGAAATGAAACAGGTGGAGGCATATATTGAGAAAATAGATAATAACACTAATAATATGTTCGAATAGTTTTAATGGAAAATTCGATAGTATTGAGGGAATGTTTGCATGAAGGGCATAAATTATGACGAATAATAATAATGATAATTGTAATAATAAAAATAATTGTAATAATAAGCAAAGGAAAAAAAGAACCAAGAGGGTTAAGGGGAAGAAGTACTCTTGGTGAGAAGGAGAATCATTAATCCAAGTTTCACCACGGTGGGAACAGAGTCTGGACGTGTTCATTTTGGATACAAAGTTCCGGTTTAGTCGATCTTATTGTAACAGCTTCAGCTATGTATTGCGGACGTAAGCGAACTATACGTGATAATGACTTCGGAATTCGGTATATAACCCTGAAGGCTGTGTTGACATCGATATGATGTCCAGTATCGACGAAGTGTAACAGGATCGAGCTTTTTATGCATTTCATTCCCCCCCTGCTAAACCAAGCTGGTAAATGTTCTCGAACCCGTAGACGAACCTGCTTAATCGTGCGCCCTATATAACTTGAACCACAGGAACAGTTGAAATGGTATATTCATGAAGAAGAGCTAAGGTTAGGTAAGACATCTTTGAGTTGCTGAGTGAACATTGGACGGCTACTGAAGGATAGACACAGACGTGCAGAATAGACAGTAGTAAGAAAGTAGAAAGAAGTAATAGACAGCAAAAAAGAAGTTCAGCAAGGATATCTCGTCGTTTCGGCGATTTCATTCTCAAAAGCAATTGTACAGTCGCTTTTATGAACATAAGCTTATATCAGTTACAGTTAAACCCATTTGACTCCACATAATAAGGGACGGGATTAAAAGTGATATGAAAGTTTGAAGGTGTGAATATAGATTACGAGAAGGGCATGGAAACATAATTACACAGAATTAGAAAATAGGTTGTTTTTTAAGGAATACAGGTGTAAATTCGATGAGCATGATACTGGGTACATAGGTCTTCTATGATGGTCCTATCGAAACGTGTTAGAAAAAATTACCCAGCATGGTTGTAAAGAGGAGGCATTAGTTAAATCAAAAGTGCCATAATTGAACACCTTGTCAGCACACCTGTCACCATATCTCAACTAACTCATCATTTAGAGTCATTTATAAAGTAAATAAAAATTTTCAAGAGTTGGTTTGTAAGGATTAGATTTGCTTTTACGAGTTTTACCACGGATTCATATCACTTAGAGAACTATTGAAAACCACCAGGGAGTACTGGACAGCTGTCTCATCCGTCCCAGTTTGGAAGTTATTGGCAGTACGCACCCACCAACAGGGCTCGAACCCACGATCTTCCGGTTACAAGGCAAGCTCGTATATCATTCAGCCATTGGGACCCGATTCAATGGTCTACACATGAATTCTAACTTCTACCAATTCATGGTGCATTTAGCGCGACCACCAACCTATTTCATCGGCGGGATATCCATCCTCACACTTGACTCGATGGACCTCACTGGTCACGACTTCTCATTAGAATTCCGGGCAACCCCGTCCTGTAGCAAGTCACTAGAGAGAAACAGATTAATTCCTAATATTCAATTATTGGTTTGTAGGGATTCAACTGATTGGTTACAGGATTTCATCATGAGCTGACATCGGTTAGAGAACCATTGGAAAACCTGACAGTCGTCTTATAATGAAATCCTGTAACCAATCAATCAATTCCTTGCAAACCATTACATGAATATCAATGAGGTGATCACTAACGACTGGCCTTATTCAGGTAGGTAGTTACTTCGGTCGGTTCTAGTATGCATTTGTGACCAGTAGGGTACAGCAGATCGGGTGTGAGGACAAATATTCGCCGAAGACGTTGGCTAGTGGTCGCGCTATATCATGAATTGGCAGGGGTTAGAATTCATGGACTGGCCATTGAATCGGGTTCCAGTGGCTGGATGGTATACGAGCTTGCCTTGTAACTGGAAGGTCGTGTGTTCGAACCCTGTTGGTGGGTGCGCACTATCGATAATTCTCAAACTGGGACGGATGAGACAGCTTTCCAGTACTCCCTGACTGGTTTTCAATGGTTCTCTAAGTGATATCAATCAGTGGTCAAACTCGTAAAAAAATAAATAAATAAAAATCTACCAAAACCAGTGTGTTTCCGACTTCTTCGTACCTCAGAAGCTGGAGCTGTGTTCAAAAGAAACTGGTCCAACCTTTACATTCATCACGGATCTAGTTCAGTTGGATTCCATGCTTATCGCATTCACACCTTCATTCGTCAAAATCTATTTTCTAATCCCGTGTAATATTTTGTCTATGCCCCTCTTCTAATCTATATTCACACCTTCAAACTTTCATATCAATTTGAAAATTTATTATCACACCTTTAATTTCCCCCCCCCCCTTAAGTTATTATGTGGGAATAATTGTAACTGGTGTAAACTTTTGTATACAAATACGATTGTACAAGTGGTTTTTCAGGATGAAATCACCGAAAAAATGAGATATCTTTGCTGAAATTCTTGTTCTTTCAGTCTCCAATGTCCTGATAAGCACTTTCCACGATTTAAAAAAAATACTACACAGTTTAAAAACAAAACTAACAGGGATAATATATCACTTCAATGAAGAAGTACATTCAGTTGTGAAATTCACTTGTGAAGAAGAAGGGGAATTTCAAAGTAAAAATAGCTTGCTCAGACGTCCTGCTGACAAGAAGACTAGATGGGAGTATAAAAATGAATTTGTACAGTAAAAGTACTTGAACCGATCAACTAACATGCGTTTTCACAGATTCGTTCCTCTCAGGCATAAAAGAAATTTTATTATTATTATTATTGTTTCCTTTAATTCCTAGAGGAACATAGGCCTTCAGCCATGCGTCTCCATTGCGTTCGGTTCTCTGCTAGAGTCTTCACCTGGCTCCAAGTCTGCCCACACGTTTTCATCTCCTCTTCACATGACCTCCTCCAAGTCATCCACCCTCGCGCTGACGACCAACTCGCCTCTTCCCTTTTGGGTTCCACTCGAGCGATGGCTTGTCTAGTGATGTCACTTGGTGGTTTCCTCAAAATATGGCCAGCCAATCTATCTCGATCTCTTCCTGACTATTTGTTTGACAATCGGTTCTTGGTTGGTTTCCTCCCAGAGATCCCACCCTGTTGCTGATGTTTTCTGCCCGGCTATCTGGTCTTGAGTGTATTGAGCGAAGACAACTGTTAATGAAGGTCTGTAGTTTGTTTGAGATGCTCTTTATGACGCGCCAAGTCTCTGATTCGGATATTAGCACTGACTTCACATTGGAGTTGAAAATTCGTATCTTATTTTTGATGCTGAGTGCTGTTGACCTCCACACAGACTTGAGAGTAGTGAAAGCTTGTCTTGCTTTTGCGATCCTCGCTTTGATATCCTCGTCAGTTCCGTCCGCCTGTAGTTGAAACGATGCTTCCCAGGTAGGTAAAGGAGGTTGTTTCTTTCAGGTTCCTTCCATTTAGGCTGATTGTTGTCTGTTGTTATTGCTGTTGGTGGTGTTGCCCAGGAATCTTCATCATCACATCTGTTTTCTCTATGTTCACCTGAAGTCCTATCTTTGATGCTTCTTCTGCCAACTTGTTGCTTTTCGCTTGCATATCTTCCAGTTTATGGGAAATCAGACATATATCATCGTTGGCGAAGTCCAGATCCTCCAAGTTCTTTGTGTGAGTCCATTTTATGCCTGTTTCCTCATTGCCCGCTGTTTGTCGCATTATCCAATCTACTGCAATCAGAAAAATCATTGGCGATAGTAGGCATCCTTGTCTTACTCCCGTCTTCACTTCGAAGGATTGTGTAAGTTTCCGGTTGTGGATTACTTGGTATACAGCATTGTCGTACAGCTATTGGATGAAAAGAAATTTGATAAACACCCTCAACTTTAGGTTATAGCCATACTTGTTCAGAAGATGCGAGTGAAGAGGAAATTAAAGTCTTAATATTAATACTCGCCAACCACGCACTTGGCTCGGGATTCGACTTGCGATCGATACTTTCTCAGACTTTGTCTAGCCTATAGTAAGCTGGGCAGAGGGGGAAGCTCGGGTATGAGATTAGCAACTTCATGTCGTAAGAAACATCACTGCCGTTGAAACTTCAGATCTGTTTTATTCAGAATGCCAAGGAAAATGAAAAATTCGCTACATGAAGCACCACTGCCAATCAGTGTTAGCAGCGAGTATTTGTCTCCACACCTAACTTCGTGGATTTCATACCATAGTTAGTGAGTCATTAGTGAGCATTACATTAATTTTCAAGAATCTTTCTTTACTAACTTGGTTACTGAGGCATTCATGTGGGCATACAATAGCCAGCAAAGATAAATTAAGACCATACTAGAAACTGTGTTGTAATACTGTGGTGAGAGCTGTCTACTAGCCAAATTGGTAGACAGTAATTTACGTCAATATTTACGTTCCCAAGATTTGTCGTGAGAAACAACCAATCAGAAGGCTTTGTTTGTTTGTTTACATAACCATAGTAATGTACATGAAAACATATATAAATATGCGTTGATTTCCTTAATAAATGATCTGTTGCCTGACTCTTGCCTTCTGTCGTTACAATACAAGCACAAGGTGGAATAATAGTCAGTTGATTTGAATTACTGCCGATTATGCATGTGGTTTGCGGGTTCGAGCCCCTTCTAAGCCAGTAATAACACTGGTAAATAGACAAGGTTTGGCCTGAGGCCAGCAACCCCATCCCATAAAAATAAAACACCACTGCTACCGAAACTTCAAAGCTCTGACTTGAAGCCCTATGTTCCACTGGGAACATAAAGGAATAAAATAATTATTATGGTTTTCCTGGGTTCCGAGTGGAACAAAGGCCTTCAACAGTACATCTCCACTTTGTCGTATTCTCTGTGATCCTCGTTAGGTGGCATTACGTCCTGTCATAGTCTTTTAACTCCTCCTCATATGTCACACTTGGCTCCAAGCTTAAACTCTTGTTTCTCATTCGGGTTCAACTCGATTGTCTGGCACGATGTTATCTGACAGTCTTCTCACTGTGTGTCTGATCGATATATCTTCGGAATAGTTGTTGAGGAATCGACTCTTGACTGGTCCATCTCCATAGTTATTCATGTTTATTTGATCTTCAATGCAGAACGAAGGTAGCAGCTGTTTATAAATGTATTCAACATAAATGGGTAGTGCTTTACGTGATGCGCAGTGCAAGTTTCTGACCTATGTAGAAGAACTGACCAACTTAACATTGGTGTTGAGAATCCTAATTTTGTTCTTGATACTGAGTGCAGAAGATTTCCAAACCGTTTTCAGGTTGATGAAGGTGTATCTTGCCTTTACGATTCCGGCTTTGATATCGTCATCCATGCCTCCTCCTCCTCCTGTATTTGGAGTGATGCTTCCTAGATTAATGAAGGAAGTAATCTCTTTCAAATTTCTTCTCTTGATAGTGACTGATGGTTATTGTTGTTGGTTGATTGGTTATCTTCGTCACCTTTGTCTTCTCTTTGTTCACCTGAAGTTCTGTCTTCCCCAGGCTGCTTCTTCATCCAATTTGTAGAATTTATTACCGATTATCAATTTCCACTGCTAGTCACCATCCATCAACTGAAATTCTAATTAAATACCCAGACATCGTCGAAGCATCTGCACAAGAAGCCAACAGACATGTCAACATGAGACCGAGCACTTCGGTCCAATCAATCGACGGGAAAATCTAAAATTAAATTAAATTAACATGAGGTGGCCAGCTCTCGTGGTCTAGTGAATAACGCTTTGGCGTTTGAAACTATGGGCACTGGGTTCGAGCCTCGGGGATGGGAACATCATTACTCACTCACTGGGAAATGCAGGTGCATCCACCAGATGACGAGTCCCGGATGGGACGAAATGCGCATTTTCCTGGATTCCATTCCTGCTAGTCACCATCCACCAATTAAAAATAACAGTTCATTTCTACTGTTCCTTCAGAACATAGCTATCATATGTCTAATTCAATCATATCTCACGTCTTCCACTCACACACATACACACACATGCATGCATGCATGCACCTACGCACCTACAGAAGAAAAATGTCAGAATATATGATCAAAAAGTGAATTGATTTCTCTAGAGAGATTCATTGTCGTTATAGTCTCCTCTTCCTTCTTATATTTTTGTTGCTATAGTGCATAGAGGAAGAATGAGAGTTACTCTTTCCGTTTCTTCTCCTTGTTGATGTTCATTTTTTGTTACTATGCAAACATATTTATTTATCACAACATGATTTTTTCAAAATTGTATCAAAAAACACAGTTTTCACAATTTTTTTCCTTTAAATGCATATATATATGTACATTCTCATTAAATTATATTTATTGTATTCATTATTCTCATGGAGTGTTTCCACCTTCGGTTACCTTTAATTGTACACAACACAACCATCTATCTATCTATCACCATATCCAATGCTAACCTTTGTATTGATTTCTGCGTAGATCTATATACACACAGAGGAGTTGTCATTGGGGAACACTGCAAGTGTTCACCGTCTAATAAGCACGTATTAGATCTTGTTAGTGTATACAAGGTCTTTGTACATGCGTGTATATATTAGTTAGTCATTTAGTTAGTTAGTTAGTATGCATGTCTCCGCCCGTGTGCCTATGTGTTTATCGTCAATACAGAATGAATATTTATTTATTTATTTGCAATTAAAAAGAAATAATTTTTCTTCAAATAATGAAAAAAATAGATAATTATTTATTTTTCCACTTTTGACCGTCCTAGTTTGGGAATTGTCGACAGTATGCATCCACCGACAGGGGGTTCGAACCCACGACCTTCCGGTTACACGGCAAACTCGTAGACGACCATTCAGCCACCTCTGGAACCCGATTCAATGATCAACCGATGAATTCTGCCAATGTCATTGGCAGGAACTCTATCATGGGTCATTAGGAAGGGTCTCAGTGTCTGCTGAGTGGTATACGAGCTTGTCTTTGGAACCGGAAGGTCCTGCGTTCGAAACGCAGTGGGTACGTAATTCCTATGCGTTCCAAACTACTGGGATGAAACAGCTATCCAGTTCTCCAGAACTGGTTTTCAATGGTATTCAAAAAAAGAAAAACAATCAAATCCTTACAAATCAATTCTTGAAAATTATTTATTTATTTGTAGAAGTTCATTTTCAGTATAACTTTCAGCAAGCATTAGAAACCAGGGAGTACTGGACATTTGTTTCGTCCTGATCCGGGACTCTTCAGTAACGCGTACTCATGTCCTCCCCCCAACAAGAATCGGGCCTGGACAAGAGTCGAATACAGGCCTTCAACAGCACATCTCCATTTCACTCTGTTCTTTAGAGCCTTTTTTTAGCTGACTCTACGGTCACTCGTAAGCTTTCATCTTCTTTTCACACGGTCACCTCCACGTCACCATCTTGTTCTACTCAAAAATCTGTCTCACATAACTGTCTTCTCAGGGTATTTCCAATCCATCTGTGTTTCCTTCTGCATATGTGTTAGACGATAGGTTCCTGGTTGGTATTTCGCCTGCAAGGAACTCTGTTATTACTGTTGAAAGATCCTAATTTTGCTCCCTATAATGAATGCAGCAGATTTCCATATTGATTTTAGATCCTCGCTGACTCTGAAACCCTCACAAGTGAGCTATATCACGAAATGACGGAAGTAAGAATTCACATTTCACTGGATTCCGCGTAAGGTAGCTGAATGGTCAACGAGATTGCTCTCGTAACTTGAACGTCTCCCTTTCCATTGCTGGTGGTGAGGTCGTGGGTGTACACTTCTGAAGAGTCCAAAAATTGGACGAAATAGCTGCCCACTCCTCAGTGGTCTTCAAAGATGCCTAAATGTCGTTGGTTCGTGGTGAAATCTAACTAATGAAAGCAATCCTACTCACTACAAAGAACCCATCATTTAGAAACTGAGTTCTTTTTTTTTGAGAATCCTAACGAGTTTGCTAGCCTCTGTGGAGACCAAAACCGACTCATTAATAATAATATTTTTATTGTAGACAGCATTCATAAAATGTACAGAATTTTCATCAGAGGAGTTGATTGCGTCATATTTTCCCTTCGCACAATATCTTCAAGTAAAATATTAATTAATTGACAGTATATCCTTCCTGTGACACAATGGCCTCTGAGCTGAAACATAAACCATTCCATCATGATATGTCTGTTTTGTCTCCTTCAAGAAATCCATGGTATCGATCTAGTTGAAAGCCAATTGTAAGATGTTCAGAAGGTGTTCATTTCGAGACCCAAAGACATAACTGAAGAACAGTTATCTCATGTATTGCAACACGATGCCACCCACAATCAGATCTTTCCCCAAGTTTATTAGGAACTCGCAAATCAGAAGCTTATAAACACTTTTAAATACACACAAGAGTAGATAATACCATTAGAGGTCATATATTAATCGATTAAAACAAACCGAATAAGCGAAAAATATGCGCAATAGAGAGATGGAAGTTTTTGGTAGCCCAAGCAGGGTGCCAACTATGACTAATAGTCTGAACGTAGGAAACCAATCTCTGTGCCCTACTTTATAGTTGTCCGAAACTTCCTTGAGAAACACACAATCACAAAACGCTCCAAAAACCGGGGAAAGGTGATAATTCTGGAATTTTTTGATGTTCTGCTAAACAATAAGAACATCAAAAACTAAAAATGACCTCGATAGTGTTGTTAGGCACCGATAGAGTTCAGTCTAGGTACAAAATGAGCACTTAGAATCAAATGGAATATTCCCAAAAAAGTGGGATCAAAAACTCTGTCCACAGGGATCACACACAAACGCTTCTAGCTGACAGTCCTAGGTCAGAAATGGTTTTGGTTTACTCAAACGAAATCACATCTTACAGCACGTTATCACTTCATACAAAACCACAAAAAGGAGCACAGAAAAATCAAATATTAAACAAGCACAAAGACAAATAAATAAAGATCAGATCAGTATGTGTGATATGCAAATGTCAGAACAGTGATATACATACAGTCTAGGAGAAGTACGGTTAATAATTACAAAGTTAGCTGAAACTTCCAAAAAGGTATAAATGTTATTACTAGATTGTCCAGAATTGATTTTTCAAACAATTTTTTCATCACAGTCTCATATCCGAACCTTCTTTCTTGTCTAAAACTAGGCGAAGTTTCGGAATATTTCAGTTGGAAATTGAACTCGGATCACTTGAATGGATGACGAGCATTTTACTACTGAAGAAAAATTACAATAATCATAACTTATCACCTGAGATATTATGTGGATGCCCAGTAGATTCCCAAAATTTGTTATTTGATTGGTAGTGGATAGCTGTGGAATCCAGAACTCTTGCTTCATCTTACTCTGTATGATGGTATTCCCACCGAGATTCGAACTCAGCAACTACTACTTGAAACTTCACAGATTTGCGTACAAAGCCATTCATTGCGTGACAAGTACCAGCTCTTGTGCAACCAGTATCACTGTGGACAACACCCTCTGAAGTTATATTATTATTATTCCCTTGGGTCCTGAATGGAACATCTCCACTTCGTCCTATTTTCCGCCGTCCTCTTCAACTCACCCCACGACCGCCCATAATCTCTCATCTCCTCCTCCAACTCAAACGATCTCCTCCATGTCACCCTCCCAGTGACGACGCACTCGTCGCATGCTTAACATTGGGATTCTGCTCGAGCAATGGTTGGCCTCGCCTAGATTACTAGGTCAATAGTATTCTAGCCGGTCCCAATCCCAGATAAAGAGGGAGGGTTGGGGCGTGGTGCTAGCAACTCCACCCCCAAAACTTAACCGAATTGCTACTAAAACTTCAACGCACAAATATATTCAAAATTCTAAAAATATAACCTTATTTTTCGCTGGAATCGAGGAAGTGAAATGACGCAGGCTGGTGAAAGCCTCCGGGAAGCCAGTCAGCCTATGTGCCTTCTTTCGATGAAAGCAAAAATAAGGATGGGGACGTGGAATGTTCGTACAATGTACGAAACTGGAAAGGTTGCCCAGGTAGCCGCAGAAATGGGGAGATATAAAATAGAAGTGTTGGGAATCTGCGAGAGCAGATGGAACGGATGCGGAAGGTGCCAACTACCAACTGGAGAGACAATAATCTACTCTGGTCACCCAGAGGACGATCACGAGCACACCGAGGGAGTAGCCATCATGATGTCACCAACAGCGGCTAAAGCTCTCATGCAGTGGGAACCAATCTCCTCCAGGATAATGACAGCCAGGTTCAACTCAAAAGGAAGGAAGGTTACAATCATTCAATGCTACGCACCTACAAACGTCTCAGAACAAGAGAAGAAGGAGGATTTCTACAGTCAACTACAAACAGTAATGGACAACGTCCCAAAGAGCGATATCAAAATCCTGATGGGCGACATGAATGCGAAACTGGGAGGAGACAATACAGGAAGAGAACTCACCATGGGTCGTGAGGCCCTCGGTGAAATGAACGAAAATGGTGAACTCTTCTCAGACTTTTGCGCCTTCAATGATTTGGTGATTGGTGGCAGTGTGTTCAAACACAGGGATATACACAAGGCAACATGGATTTCACCAGATGGACACACCAAAAACCAGATAGACTTCATTTCAATCTCAAGGAAGTGGAGATGGAGCCTACTGGACACAAGATCTAGGAGAGGAGCAGATGTGGGTTCAGACCACTTTCTAGTTCAAGGGACTTTCAAGATGAAGCTAAAAGCCTCGAGGATACCTGGGGATAGACCACAATGTAAGTTCAACACGCAAAAGCTGAGGGACACAATCACACAGGACATTTTCACTGCAACTGTCAGAGCAAAGCAGGAAACACTACGTGGCACCACTGAGGAATCATCCGTGGAAGACCATTGGAACTCTCTGAAGATGATTTTCAACGAAACGTGTTCAACGGTTTTAGGAAGAAAGAAGAAACAAGACAAGGAATGGCTCTCAACGGACACTTGGAAGCTAATAGAGGAGCGGAGAATAGAGAAAGAGAAAATGATTCAATGCAAAGATGGACAAGAGAAAGAGACGCTGAGCTCAACCTACATAGCACTGGACATAGAAGTGAAGAAGAGTGCCAGGAAGGACAAAAGACAATTTTACGACAACCTGGCTACTGAAGCTGAGAAGGCAGCAGGCAAAAGTGACCTGAGGACAGTATATCAGATAACCAAGTCTCTATCCGGGAAGAGATCAACACAAGTGAAACCTATAAAAGACAGCCAAGAGAACTCAATTACCAAGGAAGAAAGACAGATTAAACAATGGTTGGATCACTTCAAAGGACTCTTGAACCGACCACCACCTACAACCCGTCCAGAAATACCAACAACAGCACGTACACAACTGCAAGTTGACACCAATCCTCCAACGAAAACTGAAGTCATGAATGCAATCAAGATTCTGAAAGCTGGAAAAGCAGCTGGACCAGATGGAATACCCCCGAAAGCACTGAAAGCGGACCCAGAGACAACAGCAGATATGCTGAATCCATTACTGCAAAAGATCTGGAAAGAGGGAAAGGTGCCTACTGACTGGAGGAAAGGTTACCTCGTGAAACTACCAAAGAAGGGCGACCTAGGACTCTGCAAGAACTGGCGAGGAATCATGCTCCTGTCGACGCCAAAAAAAAATCCTGAGTCGCATCATCCTGGAGAGAATAAAGGACGCACTGGATACAGAACTCCGACCAGAACAAGCTGGATTCAGGAAAGGCAAATCATGTTCTGACCAAATTGCAACTCTACGCATTATCATCGAACAAAGCATGGAATGGCAATCAAACCTCTATCTCAACTTCATAGACTTTGAGAAGGCCTTCGACAGCGTTGACCGCGAAGTAATTTGGAAGAATGGGTAATTTGGAGAATGGATATTTTAATGCAAGTTCTTACAAAATTCTACCAAAAATAAATAGTATAAAAGTTGTGAATGTAACCACTTTGTTGAGTTTTGATTCAAACAAGTTCTTTTAATTAGTTGAATCCTTCCCCTAAGATCAACTAAAATAATCATATAACTAACCACCTAACTAACTAACTAACTAACGAATTAATTAACATATAAACCACTGGAAAAAAAGAATCAAAAGCCGACGATTTCTTTTTCTCTTTCTCTCCCTTTTTCTAAAATCAATCTATTCTTTTGACTTAATTAATACCAAGAACAAAAAAATTTTATTTTCTTTAAAAGTCGGTAATATTATAACAACCTAACTTATTATTTTGTTTTGTGGTGTGTTGTATTTCTTTTTCTTTTTTTATTTGATGATTGTATTGACTAAAAGTATGATTGACAGATTCATTCATTTTTCAATTAAACAATAATGCGCGCGTAAATTTTGGCAAAAAATTTGAATTTTTGCGCTACGCACGTAACAAGCGCTAAATAAGTTGGCATAAAAAATGTGCATATATATATATATGTATATGTATAAATTGAACACCTGCATTCTCTTACACAATAAAGTTAACATTTTTTAGTCTCAATTATTCACCAAATAGTATCGCTTACATCCAAGATACCTTACAAGTTATATATCTGTTTGTTGCATTTAGAGATTGTTCACACTTTCTTGCCTTCTTCTATCATCACATTGATTCTATATGAATGCCTTTAGTTTTCTTTGTTTAGTTGTCAGACGGTGGTGTAGAAGCGTAAGGCAAGAATGAGGCGGGGGAGGGCGGCTGTTTGTGTACGTGTGCGTGTGCCAGTGTCTAGTGTTGGCTTTTTCCTCTCTGTTTGTTTCACTTTCATATACATGACCACCCACCAGTGCTTTCAACAAACAAAGGAATACATATATATATGTGGTATAAAGGGCAGCAAAAGTAGGACTTCAGATGAATATTTAGAAGATAGGCGTGATGTAAATACCTAACTAATAATGACAGGTATCAATCACAATCAACAGGAGGAATCGAATAGAAGTCACCTGTTTCACTCACCTACCCTGGTCAGCATAGTTTTAACTACAGGCGGTGGCATGAATGAGGATGCTAAAGTCAGCTAGGATAGAATTAGGTCAATAATACGAGTGTTCGGTTAGAGGATTTCATCATGAGCTGACATTGATTAGAGAATCATTGGAAAACCTGGGGTAATGGACAGCAGCTTCGTCCTCGTTTGAGACTCTTCGTCAGTGCGCACTCACCGGGGTTCGAACCCAGGACCTGAATATCAATGAGATGCTCACTGGCAGCTGCCCCTATTCAGGTAGGTAGTTACCTGGGGTTCCAGTGGGAAGTTGTGACCAGTAGGGTACAGGACATCAGGTGTGAGGACGAATGCTCGCCACCAATGACATTGGATAGTGGTCGCGATATATCGTGAATTGGTAGAAGCTGGAATTCATGAAATGGCCATTGGGGAGTTGGGTCCCAGTGGCTTAATAGTCTACGAGCTTGCTCGCCTTGTAACCAGAAAGTCCTGGGTTCGAACACTGGCGGTAGGTGCGTACTGTGAAGAGTCCCAAACTAAGACGAAATATCTGCCCAGTACTCCCAGGTTTTCCAATGGTTCTCTAACCAATGTCAACTCATGATGAAATCCTGTAACCAATCAATCAAATCCCTACAAACCAATACTTGAATACGAGTGTTCACTATTCTGAAATCATTGGGGAGATTGATAGCACTTTGCAAGATGATCACAATCCGAATCTTAAATATTAAAGTCAAGGCAACGCTTCTATATTGTTTCCTAGAGGTCAGGAGAGTCATTAAAAGCATTTGTAACAGGCTTTGGGATTCAGGAAGGGTAAATCATGCGCTGATTAGATTGCAACTCTAGGCAACATCATCGAAATAAGCAAGGAATACTAGTCAAATCTCTACCTTTACGTCGGTGGCACAGTGGTTAGGAAGTTCGCCGACCATGCACATGATCCGGGGTTCGATCCTCGTCCAACGCATACCTGATATCAATGGTTGGCCTGCTAAATTTGGAATACCGATATCACAAGTTGAAAATTCCATAGTTGTAGCAAAAATACTGTTTGGAATCAAGTTATAATTTTAAAAAAAGTTAAAATCACTTTGAAAAGGCCTTCAACAGCGTCGACCGAGAAGTAATTTGTAAACCGCTTCAACACTATGCCATGCCTCAAATCTTTATCAACCACATGCAGCTACTATATGACAATAATATATGTCAAATTATCCACAAAGCAAAAATTAGCTGACGAAGCCTACGAAGGGAATACAGGAGTAAGACAAGGCTGGCTGCCTATTATCACCAAAGATGATATTCTTAATTGTGGTGGACTGGATTATGCGTCAGACTGTAGGTGAGAGTGATAAGATAGGAATGCGTTGGATCGATCAGAAGATTCTAGAAGATCTGGATTTTGTGGACGATTTATATCCAATGTTACATAAATCCGAAGACTTGCAGGCGAAAACCAACAAACTGACAGAAAATGCTAGCGGTGAAGACAAGGTTCCATTCAGCTGAACATAGAGAAGACAGAGGTGATGGAGATGCCCACCGATCAACAAAAACAACAGCAGGTACAATCCTTATTAAATGGGAGAAATTCGAAGGAAGTTACCTCTTTCACTTATCCACACGGCAACGTTTCAACTACGGGCAGAGGCATAGATGAAGATGTCAAAGGCAGGATTGGAAAAGCAAGACAAAATCTTATGAATGTGTAATCAGTGCAAAAATCTATCGCAATAATCATGAAGAACATGATCAGAATTTTCAACGCTAATGTCAAGACAATCAGTGATTCTATAGGGTTCAGAGACTTGACGTGTCACACAGGCTATGGACTTTGGTCAACAGCAACAGGGTACTCAGCGAACCAAGTATCTATTAATGAACGAAATATTCCCATATTGAGTCATAAGAAAAAGACGTAAACAGAGAAGAAGGAAATTTTCTTTACGACGATTTATTTTCATAAGTTTCTGGTGTACAATGGTGATTATACTTAACAAAGAATCCACAAGACCAATCAGATACTGGCAAAATTTGTCCTCAAAAAACGAATTACATAATATAAGGTGTAACCTAGTTAGGGGGTGACTAACTGGAGGTCAGAAAAGAGGCAGAAGTTGGCATGACGTAATAAGTGTGAGATTATGACTAATCACTATAATTGTTTAGAATGGACAGGAACTAGTGGGAAGACGATAAAGTGTTTGTTTCTTACATAGAATCTGTGTGAAAACGCAATGTTATTAATAAACAGTAGTAGAGTGATAATAAAATATGGATGATGGGAATATTATTCAGTAATCTTCAACGCAGCACACCCATCAATAAAATTCACCTTAGAACGTGAATCGAACGAGGCATTTCCGTTCATCGATGTACTATTTACCAGAAGATAAGACTGTACGACCCAAAGATCGATATATCCCCAGCCAATATGGACGGGACAGTTTATCAACTTCCAGAGCTTCGTCCCACTGATAAGACAGCGAAACCTGGTAGGTACATTAAGTTCAAAGATTAGGAAAATCTGTTCGAAAGACCTGATAGAGAAAGAATTAGATTTATTTCATGAAACCCTACTAGAGAACGGGTATCCATCCATGTCTGGAGATTACGAGGTTTTCGAGGATAGAGTTGCTGCTATTATTCTTTTCTCTTCTGGCTAGCTAGCCAAGCTGAACAATTTTCCAGAATATTTTTGAGGACTTGATGTTGAGTACGACCAATATATTTTGCTCCACACGAGCAAGTAAACTGATAAATATAAACTGAGGTAGCCAAAGGCGGTATCTTATTCTTAACGTTAGATTGGATTAACTGTCCTCTGGAGGATGTGATGCGTAAGTTGACTGCTTGGAAATGTCTTCTTCAGACATTTAGAAGGGCGGGTTTCAATAATTTCTGCTTCTATGTCATCTCTGAATTCCAGGTTCATGAAGAGTTTTCTTAGGAACAGTTGTGATATTTAGAGACAGAGGCTTCTATTTCATGTTTTTATCTATGAATCTTGGTGAATACCCGTCCTATAGTAGGGTTTCACATAATAAATTTAATTCTTTCTCTATCGTGTCTTCCGAACAGATTTTTCTAATCCTTGAACTTAATGTACCTACCAAGTTTTGCTTTCGAATCAGCGGGACGAAGTTGCGGAAGTAGATAAAATGTCCCGTCCATTTTGGCTTGTGATATATCGATTTATGGGTCGTACAGTCTTGTCTTCTAACAAGTAGTTCATCGAGGAGTAGAAATGTGATGTTCGATTCACGTTCTAAGGTGAATTTTATTGATGGGTGTGCTGCGTTGAAGATTACTGAATAATATTCCCATCATCCATATTTTATTATCACTCTACTACTGTTTATTAATAACATTGCGTTTTCACACAGATTCTATGTAAGAAACAAACACTTTATCGTCTTCCCACTAGTTCCTGTCCATTCTAAACAATTATAGTGATTAGTCATTACCTCACACTTATTACGTCATGCCAACTTCTGCTTCTTTTCTAATTTTCAATTAGTCACCCCTTCTAGACTTCACCTTGCATTAAGTAATACGTTTTTGAGGACAAATTTTACCAGTATCTGATTGATTGGCCTTATGGATTCTCTGTTAAATATAATCACGATTGTACATCAGCAGCTTATGAGAATGAATCGTTGAAAAGAAAGTTCCCTTCTTTGCTGTTTACGTCTTTTTCTTAAGACTCAAATACCCATTATCCGAAGAACATGCCCATGTAAATAAATATGGGTCGAACACAAACTGTCAAGACTTTTGAGTGACAGTGTAACGACAGAAGACAAGGGCCAGGCAACAGAACGTTTATTACGGAAAATCAACACATATTTATAGATTTCAATGTACATTATTGTAGGTTAATGTTAGTAGAAAATACAGTCTGTTGATTGGTTGTTTCTCACACAAAGTTAACCTTGCATCTCTTGTGGCTGTGTCAGTTCATCTATATGTTAACTGTATCCGCCTGTCCATCTTGACCTTTGACCTCAATTACTGTCAAGCAATTTGGCTAGCAACCATCTCTCACCACAACATGACTAATATTTGATACATAAACATTGACCTCAATTACTGTCAACCAGTTGGCTAGTAGACAGCTCTCACCTCAACAGTACACGTCAGTCAGGCCCTGGAATGAAACCTGAATCAGGACTAACAGTTTTGGCATCTGAAGGTGGTATGAGGGGGAGATCGTGTAAAGATGAGGTGGAAGCTTATGTGGGAAGTCGTGGTACCAACTAAGGACAACTGAACAGGATAGAATGAAATGGAGATATGCCACCGAAACTGAGTGTTCTACTCTGATCGTTCAATTTTATTTATAAGGACGCACAGAACACAAGTAATTCTGCTGGTTAGTCTTTACTACTAAAAGAAATTCATGAAAATTACTGAAGATTATTCATTATATTAGATTATTTGTCAAAACCAGTAGTATATTTCGTGGAAGAAAACAATTATGAACTCTTTTTTATAGTTATTTGTAAATAAATACTATGTATTAGTGGTCCAATGGTAGAATGGTTGCCTACCAGCCACGCGTATGGTCTGAAATGGATTCACCCCGAATCCACTCTGAAACCTCTCCTAGTTGTTTTTTATTCCTTTGCGTTTCAAGTGGAATAGAGAGCTTCAAGCTTGAGCTTTGAAGTTTCAGTAGCAGTGGTGTTCTTTACGGAGTGGGGTAGCTAGCCTCACGCAAAGCCTCGCTTATCTTTGTCGGGCTGACAACCGGCTAGGGGAGATGAAGATGCGCACTGGCCGGAAATTGAATCCCGGACCACATGCAAGGTTGGCGAGCACCCTACCTTTGAGCCACCGACACACATTTCCTAGTTTACTCGACAGCATTTTGGACGGAAAAAAGTGGGGAAGGTGGGGATTGGGGTTAGCGATCCCACGACACCATCGTTACCGAAACTTTTGAGTTTGAAGCTGGTAGCTTAACGTCCTATTCGGTAGGTGACGGACAAGAGAAAAGCCAACTGACCAAAGTGATTCAGAACGATAGCATTGATCAATAAATTATATTTTGTCTCATTATATGACCTCTCAACTTAGAGTATGATCTTTAGATTTGGCCGATGAATAAAATGCATAATGGTGAGTTTGTAATTCGGTAAAAGTTAAAATTCTCTGCTTGGTTACGTCATTCAGTTCACTGAATGAAAAGATGAATGTCCCACTGATTTGGGAAATGAAGGAATGTTCACATTTACGCAATCTACGTTATATGCGAATGCAAGTTTCTGTCTATCTATTCTGTTTAGACCAAAAGTAAATCAAAACGAACACCGAAATGATCGTCCAAAGAACGAGATATATTTCAAGATCAGGATCGCGATGCGATGGTGATTGCTTCGGTAGGCAGGGATCGTACACGAGCGACTGAATGTAACACGACTGACTGCAAGATGGCGTGGATTCTTGAACAGGAAGCTTCAGCTTGACGATTCGACTTAAACACTGAGGGTTGGAATCCAATGTTGAATGAATAATGCCGTGGGATAGTAATTTTAGGGAATTATATAGTGCTACACTGACTTTACGAAGATATCAAAGCCAGAATCGGAAAGGCAGGGTACAACTTCAACACTCTGAAGTCAGTTTGGAAATTTTCCTTTGTCAGTAAGCACAAAGAACAAAATTTAGACTTCCAACACAAATCTAGAGTCTGTTATTTTATATGGGTCAGAAACTTAGCGTGAGCAACACGAAAAGCATTTCCAGCAGACTACTGCAGACTTTTGTCAACAGCTCTGTCATCTCTCCATAGGAAAAATCAAACAGTCAGCCAGAAGGAATTAGAAACAAGAAACTTTGGGAATGAACCAATCAAGAACCTATTGCTCAATAAATACACTGAAGACAATGGAGATGGATAGGGCATACGTTGAGGAGGCGGTCGAATTAAATTGAGAGCCGGACCATTGTTCCAGCGGAAACTGAATGGGAAACAGCGAGCTAGGCGGTGGTCCAAGGGTGACATGGGGAAGATCGTGTGAGGATGACCAGTCGTGGACCCCACTAGAGAGGACTGCAGAGAATAGGACAAAGTAGAGAAGTGCTACCGAAGCCCTATGTTCCACTCGTAATCCAAGGGAACAATAATAAAATAACAATACAGTGACTTTAAACCTAAAATTCTGAAATAAAAGACTGAGAGATTTCTTAAGCCATATATTTACAAAAATGTGTCTATTTAATGACCCAAAACACGAAATTTACTCAACCAAGACTCTGTGTCACTGGAATAGAAACAATGCAGAACAACTACAACGAGTAGAATTCAACTACTCACCTCTGAGAATAGATATATTACCTATCAAGTTCAGTTTATACCCTTGCAAATGATAAAATACGCCAAAGGAATATTTTTTCAATAACATCTTCTTCCCCACGTTCTACAGTTATGCATCCTAAATAATTGACGAATTATTGTTATCACCGAAATTAATGCCATATTACCTGAATGGGATATAAACACAGGTCCTCCGTCCCTAACTGAGGTTACAAAATCTGTCACAAGTCTGATGCGAGGTAAAGCATAGGGACCTGATGGAATGACTCCAGAGGTGTTTAAGGACGTTGGAAACAGTAAACTATCTGCGTTAACTAAGGTATCAGGCATAGTCTGGGAATCACAGATAGTTCCGTCGGACTGGTGAATGTCATTGATTATCCTGATATACAAGAGGGGTGACAGTCTTCCTGTGATAATCAAAGGGAGATTAGCTTCACCAATATGATATCTAAAGTGCTAGATTCAATAATCATTAGTAGACTAAGCGGTTCACGGGAGGAACAAACCCTAAAGAACCAGGCAGGCTTTAGACCAGGAAGAGGGTGTACTGGTCATATCTTCATCCTTCGACAGATTCTGGAACTCAGGTGACAAACTCACCGCCTGCGTCCAACAATCGTCATATTTGTTGATCTGAAAGCGACATTCGATTCTGTCGACTCAGAGGTACTATGGCAATATTTATAATGGATAAGATTTTATTTTGATAAATCACACAGTGTAGTACAGTTATATAACAGTTAATATAACTGTACTACACTGTGTGATTTATCAAAATAAAATCTTATCCATTATGGAATTATACTCTACCACAGTTCCCAAGTTTTATACATATATGGCAATATTTAGTTGTGAAGTGAATGCCGAGAAAATACAACACACTGATCAATTCACTCTATTCGAGCTCATACAGTCAGCCAGGTGACAGCCTACGGAGAGTTGTCAACTGAAGCTGGAAAAGAGCCAGTGGTGGTCAAACCAAAACTTGGCTTCAGCAGTCATCAAATCCATAACATTTAATGTAATCTACATCCTAAGTTGTAGACTTCCTGGTTGAGGTTTTCGGCATGGTAAGAACCAATGAAGGCTGGAGACAGTTGGTGATATGTTTGGCTAAAAGTAGTTCCCACTGGCGCAGATGCACCCACTCCATGTGATTTATAATGTCCAATAAAACTCTATTATTCCTCTATATTACTATTCTTTTTTCCTCACTCACACTTCTGTTTATTATCACTCGCTCTTTTGAATCTTTCTTTACACTCTTCTCTTGATTTGTTTGCTACATAGAGGGGGTGTGCCAACTGGAACTGTTGCACCGCTGTGTAAAGTTCTATGTTGAAACCAGTTAGTCAGTCAGTCAATGCCTTATTAAATAACATCGAATCACTAATATGGATAGATTACAGGCCAAAAGCATCTATAAGTGATAATATGCTTCAAAATGCCACTAAATTGAATCTCAGATAAATTTTTAAAAATAGTAGAGAATCTATGATTTTTTTAGATTCCACAACAGGCTGGGTAGCAATAGTGTCTGAACCTGTTCCTTTTGTACACAAAGTTTCAGCTATCTTTTAGGAATTGTAATAGCTTCTGCTATTTGAAGTATTTGATATACTGGTCATTTCTCTGGGAACGTTAGTTTTTCCCATTCCAGTACGGCTAAATAATTATGTTGTCAAAACCCACTCATAGTCTGATATTAGATCATTTGGTACAAACAAGCCATAAAGCCAATATTGGTGAATCATTTTCTATCGTCTATCGGTTATCGAATTAATTTCCAAAAACTTCTAGACATCGAATACGCCATACAGCATAAGCCATCGTAATTCGCTTAAAACAAGCAGAATTCTACATGCAGATGAAATGGGTCCAGCCGCTATTGCTGTGGTGGTGTGATACAGACAGTGTGTTCCAATGGAATATTATTCTCACATATTTCTACAGTTCAATACTGCATTAGCAACAGAACACCAAATGTATATCTGAACATTCTGTTTCGTGTCGTTTAGTTTAGTAAACGAAAATCACACGCTCAGTGAATGTTTGGTTAAAGAATATAAACTGTATAGATATAAATAGCTGTTTGATTACTTGAAGAAAATATACCTTGGCTTCCGTGTCTCGCCTTCTATTGTTGCATCGCTATCACGGCCTGCTGTGGAATCTATAATTTCATAATTTCTTAACTTGTCTGATATTCGATTTGGTCCGGATAAAGAGGGAGGGTTGGGTGTGAAGCTAGCGATCCTACACCAGAAAAGCTATCAAACTGCTACGGAAACTTCAACTCATAAGAAATATATTAGAAATATTTTAAAAATTTTAAAAGTGAACTTATTCTACGCTGAAATCTGAGAGGCGAAATGACACAGCAGGCTGGTGAAAACCTTATGGAAGCCAGTCAGTCAACCAGCCGATGTGTCTTCTGTAGATGAAAGCAAGAGTAAGAATGAAGATGGATCGGGCATATATTGAGGAGGTTGTCAAATGACAGTGTGTGCAATGCAGGCCATCGCTCGAGGGGATCCCGATGGGAAGCACGCGACGAGTGGGTCATCAATGCAAGGGTGACATGGAGGAGGTCGTGTGAAGAGGAGCAGATGAGAGATTATGGGCAGTCATGTGGCTAACCAGCTGAAGAGGACAGCAGAAAACATAGCAGAGTGGATATATGTTGTAGGAGTCGTATGTTCCACTAGGAATCCAAGGGAACAATAATAATAATAACTGTGGAAACTGATGTGGAAGCCGTCATCGAAAAGAATATTCCTCATTCTCATTACCACACTTTCGAAATTTATAGCAGTCATTTTGAATTGTCATCAGCTTTAGAATCCCTGGAAACTAGAGAGCGCTGGACAGCTGTTTCATCCTAGTACGAGACTTTGCATCTGTCTACGCATTTAAAACCATGACGACCAGAATCGGATCCAAGACATTTAGATTACAATCCAGTCATTATGTCGGAATCTAATTTATTTCAAATCTAAAATTATGTGAAGTCAATTTTTGGAAATTACTTAAATTTCACAAATTCATTTACACAGGAGCTTATATGATAAGTAAGCCTTATGAATACTTAATTCATACTGTAACGGTAAAAGACAAGAGACCTCGTTGATGAATGTTTATTTGCAATTTTGCATACTGGCTGTACGCAACATCAAGTCCAAAAACGTATTCTGGAACATTTTCCAGCTCGGCTAGCTAGCCAGAGGAAAAATAAGAATACTAGCAGCTCTATCCTCGAACACCTTGTCAACTCTGGACATCGAGCATCTCCACCTACATGAATTCTTCATAGTGCTACACAGAGTTCCTCAATATCGTACGAAAAGACTTCAAATACTACAGCTGTACATAGCTGAATCATTGGCTATTCGGGATCTGAAACCGGACCTCTGCATTCAGAAGCCCTGCATACATTCGCTCACCCTACTGTGTCCAGAGTAACGTTTGCACTATAATCCTACTTCCTTTTATTATATGAGTTTACAATCATTATAATCATTCGCATTGTCCTTAATTTAATATCACTCTACTACTGTTAATTAATAACACTGAGTTTTCGTACAGATTTTATCGTCTTTCCACTAGTTCCTGTCCATTCTACGCGAGCTTATTGATTAGTCATTACCTCACACTTATTACGTCATGCCACCTTCTGCCTCTTTTCTAACTTTCAACCAGTCATCCCTTCTAGGTTGCACCTAACACTACGTAATGCGTTTTTTGAGGATAAATTTTGCCAGTATCTGATTGATTGGTCTTGTAATTTCTTTGTTAAATGTAATTACGATTGTACAGCAACTAATGATTCGTCGAAAAGAAAATTTTCTTCTTCTTACAATTTTGGATCTCTATATGTAGCGAAATTATATTCACCTCATCTTCAACGCACTCACCATTTGCACAGACGTTCCGTGTTGTGCCTGCTACTTCTCACCTTCCTTCGTATTGTGTGTGTGTGTTTCTTTGTGTCCTTTTCACGTCTCCCATGTATCTCCGCAACGCTGTATCATTTGCTTTCTCTGATATTGAATCTATCCTTGCTTTTTGATGTTTTTATGTCGATGAATGTCTCTTTATATACATATACTACTGATAAGATTTATCAGTAGTACACACCACAGACAATACAAAATGTAATCTGTTATACTGTGATTTATAATGGCCCAATAGAATACAAACAGTGATCATACTTATTCAAGATAAAAATTACTGAGGCTTTTTTGCAGATAAGTACAGATTACAGAACTCAATAAAATTGTTGAAAGCTACGCCTGTAATAAAACCATATTTGGAACGACAAAACTACCCACCAATGTCCGGATTGTGATCAACCGGGATGGATCAGAGAATTGACGCGTCATGAAGAGCACTTCAGACAAACTATAGATCTTCATCAACAGCTGTCTTCGAGCAATACTACCCAAGATCAGATAGCCGGCCAGAAATGATCAGCAACAGGGATCTCTGGCAATGAAGGAAGAAATGAAGGTGAATTAGCTTGCCATACTCTGAGAAAACAAACCATCAAGTGAGTAACATCACACGCCAGGCCATCGCTCGAGTGGAACCGGAGCGGGAAGCGGCGAGTTGGTCGTCAGTGCGAGGGTGACATGGAGGAGAAAGTGATGCGAAGAGGAGATGAAAACTTGTGGGCAGAAGTGGAACCAGGTGAAAGTGTTGGCAGAGAACCGAGTGCTCTGGAGACGTGCGGCTGAAGCCCTATCTATGTTCCTCTAGGAATTAAAGGAAACAATAATAATAATGACCGATGGCGATCAATACCTCAATAGCAGGATGCTTACCACCCATGTAGAAGTTTTCGGGTTTGACTGTCAGTAGATATCCAGAGAAGAAAGAAGGTCAGGAATGAGGTTACAAACTCGACCCTGTAAGAAAAGATAACACTACAGTTACCAAAATTTCATAGCTTAAAGCACGAAGCCGTATTTCTCTCTTGGAATGGAAAAAAAGGAGAAGTTGAGAAAGTGAGATACTGAGGTCAACTTAGATCGTCGCTATGGCTTACCAGACTACAATTAATGTAATAAATGGTGATTGAAAGGCTACGTTGAAGCCCAAAGGCTTTCTATAATTACCACTCTAGTACTCTATACTATACCGGGAAGAGATCAACACAAGTGAAACCTATAAAAGACAGCCAAGGGAACCCAATTACCAAGGAAGAAAGACAGATTAAACAATTGGCGGATCACTTCAAAGGACACCACCACCTGAGACCCGTCCAGAAATACCAACAACAGCACGTACACAACTGCAAGTTGATACCAATCTTCCAACGAAAGCTGAAGTCTTGAGTGCAATCAAGCTTCTGGAATACCCCCTGAAGCACTGAAAGCGGACCCAGAGACGACAGCAGATATGCTGACTCCATTATTGCAAAAGATCTGGAAGGAGGGAAAGGTGCCTACTGACTGGAGGAAAGGTTACCTCCCAAAACTGCCAAAGAATGGCGACTTAGGACTCTGCAGGAACTGGCGTGGAATCATGCTCCTGTCGACACCAATTAATATCCTGAGTCGCATCATCCTGGAGAGAATAAAGGACACACTGGATACAGAATTCCGACCAGAACAAGCTGGATTCAGGAAAGGCAAATCATGTTCTGACCAAATTGCAACTCTACGCATTATCATCGAACAAAGCATGGAATGGCAATCAAACCTCTACCTCAAATTCCTTCATAGACTTTGAGAAGGCCTTCGACAGCGTTGACCGCGAAGTAATTTGGAAACTACTCAAGTACTACGGCGTACCCCAAATATTCATCAACCTTATTCAACAGCTGTATGACAACGGCACATGTCAAGTGATCTACAACGGAAAACTCAGGGAGGCGTTTGGAGTAAACACAGGAGTCAGACAAGGGTGCTAATTGTCACCAATGATTTTTCTTATTGTGGTGGACTGGATTGTGCGTCAGACAGTGGGAAACGAGAAGACAGGGATATCCTGGACTGACGTGAAGAACCTAGAAGACCTGGATTTCGCGCGTGGATGATTTATGTTTGATGTCACACAAAATCGAAGACTTACAAGCGAAAACCAACAAACTGGTCGAAGAAACGGCAAAGACAGGACTCCAGGTGAACATAGACAAAACGGAAGTTATGAAAATAACCAACCAACAACAGCAGCAACATCCAGTGCCAATCACCATCAACGGGAGGGATTTGAAAGAGGTTACTTCATTCACTTATCTAGGGAGCATTGTCTCAACTACAGGAGGAACGGAGGAAGATGTCAAATCGAGAATCGGGAAGGCGAGAAACAGATTCATCAACCTGAAACCAATCTGGAAATCTCCGTCACTCAGCATCAACAACAAAATTCGGATTTTCAATACAAACGTCAAGTCAGTCAGTTCTTCTATACGGATCAGAAACTTGGCGGGTCACAAAGAATATTTCCAACAGCCTGTTGCAGACCTTTATCAACAACTAACTGTCTTCGTTCCATACTCCAGATCAGATAGCCGGAAAGAATCACCAACAAGAAACTATGGGAACAAACAAACAAAGGCAGAACCAATCGCTCAACAAATATGCAGGAGAAAGTGGAGATGGATTGGACACTCGTTGAGGAGGCCGTTGGGTGACATCGCGCGTCAGGCCAGTGCTCGAGTGGAACCCGAAAGGGAAGCGGCGAGTAGTGTGACGTCCAAGGGTGACATGTAGGAGATCGTGTGAAGAAGAGTTGAAGCAGTGGGGACTAACATGGATGTAGGTGAAAAGTACAGCAGAAGACAGAAACAAGTGGAGACGTGTAGTTGAAGCCCTATGTTCCACTAGGAACCCAAGGGAACAATAATAATGATAATACTATACCAGTGGAGCAATAATAATCAGCAGCTATCCTCTTCATCATCATCATCTTATGTACTCAGTTGTAAAGTGAAAACAAACGGTGCATAACTGTCCATTTGTCGATACACACCCACATGCAGATATGAAAACTAATTGTCTAGTTAGGCAACATCATTGAAACACTTGAATTGACAAGTGACATATTATCAACGTTGTATAGTTAGTTCACTGTAATTTATATATACCATACATCATTTATCATAGAAATATATTAATATTGACTGTTACACAGAAAATTACCTTTATACGATATTCTCTACCTCCTCACTTCCATTAAAGGTCAACTCTTCTAAGACTTACATGTAAATATGTGTGCGTCAATGGACTCTTAAATATAAATATATGTACACGGATAAGTGGAACGTGTTATCATTTATTCCCTTACTTCACTTTATGACAAGTTGACAAAGTGTGCTTGTCAGTGATTCTCTTCATAACCAAATAAAAAGGTGCACATTTCACTGGATGTACATGTTAGGCTGTATATGCGAGTGTTAACTTGATGTGTTAAGTGCTAGTGTTTGTAGGTTTGTATCAGGGGAATTAACAAAGTTGGAATTTACGGGTCATTGAATTTTCTCCTAATTGGTTGAGTGGACGACGAATTTGGTCACATAACATGAAAGTTTAAGGTTTGGTTCTTTGGCGGTGAGGTTGCGTGTGCTTACTGATGAAGAGTAGGAAATTAGGACGAAACAGCTGTTGGTTTTAAATGATTTTCCTAATTATGATCAAATTCTAACCATTGAAATTAATTCAAGTTCCTAAAAAATCGATCATCTAAAGAGTCTAATTTTCTTTGCTTTTATGCATTCATTAAAACTCATTTTCAAGTGTTGGTTTGCAGGGATTTGGTTGATTGGTTACAGAATTCTATCTGGAGCTGACGTCGATTGGAGAGCCATTGGAAAACCTGGGAGTCAGGTCATGATGAAAACCTGAAACCAGCCAAATCCCTACAAACCATTACTTCAATATCAATGAGATACTCACTGGCGACTGACCTTATTCGGGTAGGTAGTTCTAGTAGGATTCTAGTAGGAATTCGTGACCAGCAGGGTACAGCAGATCGGGTGTCAGGACAAATACTCGGCAAGCATGACATTGGCTAATGGTCATGCTATGTCATGAACTGGCAGAAGTTGAGATTCACAAAACTGGCCACTGAGTAGTCGGGTCCCAGTGGCTTAATTTACTACAAGCCACCTCACCTTGTAACCAGAAGGTCATGGGTTCAAACACTGGCCGTGGGTGTGCACTCATGAAGACTGCCAAATTAGGACGAAACAGCTGTCTGGTAGTGCTCCCTCCTAGGTGGTTTTCCAATGGTTCTCTAACCGATGTCAGCTCATGATGAAAACTCACTTTCCTGTTTTACTGTTCAAATCTACTTTATTTAATTTTTTTTAAACAATAAAATTTGTTTTTAAAAATTATAAACAGCCATATACGTTAAGGAGATTCAGGAACTAATTATCAACATCCCTAGTCTGGGAGTCATGGGCATTAGGCACCCACAACAGGGGGTTCGAACCCACGACTTTACGGATACAAGGCGAGCATGCCACTCGATGGCCCGTCCATAAATTCTAATTTCTATCAATTCGCGATTTTAGCACGACCACTAGCTCGTTAACTAAAGGTTCCGGGTGGGGAAGGATTCTAGGGTGAAGAGTGAGAAAATAATGCGAAACAGCTACCGAGAACTTCGTGATTTTCAGTGATCTCTCTAACTAATGCTGGTTCGTGATGAAACGGACATATGATAGTTAAACAGTTCTCTTGTAGACTATTCGTAAGTACTCAGTACAGATCATCGGTTTTAATCTCAACACTATCTAACTTCGCATTTCACTTATGAATTAGTTTCAATAATAATAAGTTTTTGAATAATCATTTTTAGGAATCCTTGATTAGGTCGTGGATACCTTATTCTGATGAATCACAAACTAGGAAGAAACAGATATCAGTGTTCATCTCATTTTTAATGTTGGTTTGTGAAGAAATACCCCTTGAAACATCAAATAAATCTCGCATGCTCAAAGTAATAACATTTCTAGAATCATCACGAGCTGAGTACAGAAAGACAACCATTGGAAAACCAACAGAGAGAACCAGACAACCAACCATTTCATCCTTGTTTCGGGCTCTTCATCAGTATGTACTCATCACCACATGGCGGAAGGTCGAACTCAGAACCTTCAGTTACGAAATAAACCTTATGACTTTTCGACCACTAGTCAGTATCAGTGGCGAGTATTCATCCTCACGCCAGTAACTTGGTAGACTCCACTGACCATGAATTCTGTCGCTAGAACTTTAGAAAACTCCGTTGCGTAGTCAATGAGTCACTGGTCGGAACTAGACTAATTTTCAATTTTTCTTTTGCTGGACATTCAGGGTAAAAGATGAGTTTGCATACCATCGGAATCTTGAAGTAAACTGAATCCCTGTAAACCAAAACTTGAAGAAAATCATTTTTGAAGTTTGCAAATTAATTAAGCATTTGCAGTTTACAGTTCAAGGAGGAAGTAAACTTTAGCCATAGTTTCCTTTGAAAACCAAAACTATTCATGTGATAAAATATGTGATCTACTTGGTACCATAATTAGCAATCAAGATAGCTCAAGTATTGGTTTTTAGGGATTTGATTGATTGATTACAGGATTTCATCATAATCTGACATCGGTTAGAGAACCACTGGAAAACCACCTGGGAGTGAGTGCTGCCAGACAGCTGTTTCATCAGACTATTTTTGGAACTCTTCAGCAATACTTATCCACCGGGCTTGATGGTCTACGAGCCAGCTCGCCTTGTGACCAGAAGGTCCTGGGTTCGAACCCTGGAGACGGGTGCGCACTGCCGAAGACTCTCAAACTAGAACGAAACAGCTATCCAGTACTCCCAGCTGGTTTTCCAATATTTTCTAACCGATGTCAGCTCATGATGAATCTTGTAACCAATCAAGAAAGGTGTTGGTGTAATGGACGTACTGTCTCGAACATCCCTCCTGGATGATTTATTAATAATATATATATATACTTATTTAGACACTAACTAACCTTGTAATTAACATACGTTTTCCCCCTAGACTGTGTATCAATAATTTGACATTTGCATATCATATGTTGATTTTCACCTTTATTATTTTCCTTTCACCTTGTTTAATCTTTCACTCCAATACTTCTCTTTGTGGTTGCAGATACATCTAGTGTGTTGTTCCACAGTATAAGTTTATTTCAGTGAATGAAGGTCATTCTGACCCCCGGGACTCTCTGTGGGGGCCTTCGTATGTGGTTCTTGTGGTCAGAGCTTTTGATCTCACCTCGTTGGGAATATTCCCGTCCATGATTCTAAGGTACTTTTTTAAAGTTGAACTTTGGTTAACTGATTTTGTCTTACAGTACCTTATTTTGCATTTAGAAACCTACTTTGCCTGTAGTGTTGAGGTAAATATGAGTTTTGATGTTATTATTGTTTCTGTCTCTCTGTTTGTCTGTTTTCAGCACAGAACTTTGCACCAATGTACGGCAGTTCAAGTTGCCACACTCCATGTAGCACACAAAGCAAGAGAAGAAAGTAAAAAGAAATGCAAAATAGGGGCAGTAGAGAGGGGTTTGAGATAAAAGGAATAATAATAACGTAGAACAATATAGTTTCATTGGAAATTATAGTTCACAAGGCGTGGATGCATCTGGGCCATTGACAACGATGATTTTGAGCCATATCACCGATTGTATCCACCCTTCATTGGTGTTTACCGTCCCGAGGACCCAAACAGTAAGTCTACACCTTCCTAAGCGGCTTAAACTAACTGTTGTAGATTTCATTGACTGGTGAGGCCATGTTTTGGTTTGACTGCCGCTAGCTCTTTTCCAGACTGACCCTATGTCAGCTAACATTGACTGTCGGTCGAGGAAGGCGTTGACTAGGCATACGTAACACATATCCCAACCATCTCACTTGATGTAGCTTCACAGCCTCGTCGATTGATTTCACCCTCCTCTTTACCTAGCACTCGACGCCTAACCTCAATATTGCTTACCCTACTGTACCATTTCACACAGGCCACAGAACGCAACTTCCCAAATAAGTGAAGTGATCAACACGCTCCACCAATCAATTCACTCCCTATTTCTGAGTTAGGAGTCGATGTAGTCCAGTCCTGTAGCACCATGTTACATTTGTCGGGATTATTGTTTAATAGAACCGCTAAAATATTGAAGAATAATTGCTCATTCCCTGCTTTTGGAACGTTTTTTGATAGCTCGTGTCTCAACGAAGTTTTATCAGCTACACAGTAGAACGTCTACATCGGTTTCTTGAGTTCAGACCATAACCAAATAAATTTGGTTGTTACAGCTTTTATTATATACTACTAACTGATTGAAAGTGCGTCAGTAGCATAGCTGTAGACTGCTCGCCGGCCACACATATGGTCCAGGGTTCGATCCCCAGCCAACGACAAACTCCCAAACCTCTCTAAGCCAATAATAACACTGGTAAACAGGGAAGGCTGGACATGGAACTAACAACCCCATCCTGTAAAAATCAACACCACTGCTACCGACACTTCAAAGCTCTACCTTAAAGCCCTATGTTCCACTGGGAACGTAAAGGAATAAAAAAACTGATTGAGTTGTGAGTAGATGTTTAGCCCTCACATCAACACCCAGTAGCGCCTGCCAAACCAGCCAGAGGGAAGCAATCTAAACATCGGACACCTGTTTCTGTCGTTTCGCGTCAAGTTTTTCAACAGCGGACACAGTTTAACTCACTTCAGGCAGCTGAATCAGTTCAAACCATCTGATATCTGCTTAATTGAATTTTAGATTTTCCCGTCGATTGATTGGACCGAAGTGCTTGGTCTCACGTTGACATGTCGGCTTCTTGTGCAGATGCGTCACGTAATTAGAATTTAACTGGTGGATTGTGAGTAGCAGTGGAATCCAGGATGCGCATTTCGTCCTATTTGGGACTCGTCAAGTAGCTGGATGTGCCTACATTTTCCAGTGAGTGATGATGTTCCCACCGAGGGAAATGCAGGTACATGCAGTGACAAGTCCCAAATAGGACTAAATGCGCACCTTGGATTCCACCGCTAGTCACCATCCACAAATTAAACATCTGATTTCTGGTTTGCTACTCAACCCTCAAACGAGTGAAATGACCCTCTGGTGTTCGTACCACTTCGATCTCTGCAATATACAACTATTCATCCCAGTCAATCAGTGGTACATTCATTTTATTATTATTTATGTAAACCTTGAAAATTTAATAATTAAGCCAGTGGGTGAGTACTGCCGATGATTCTGAAACTAGTGGGATGAAACAGCTGTCCAGTACTCCATGGTTTTCATCAGTGGTTCTCTAACTGATATCAATCTGTGGTCAAACTCGTAGAAACAAATTTAATCCTTACAAATCAACTACAGGAAAATTAATCTGATGCTCGCTAGTGACTACTGGCTACAGGACGGAGTTTCCTGGAGTTCTAGTGAGAAGTCATAACCAGTGAGGTCTATCTAGTCGGGAGTGAGAATGGATGTCCCACCGATGACAATCGTTTTTGCCAGTCACGCGAAAATCACGAATTGGTAGAATTTAGAGTTCGTGTGTTGGCCATTGAATCACGTCCCAGTGGCTGAATGATATACGAGCTTGTCTTGTGACTGGAAGGTCCTGGGTTCGAACCCCTGTGGTGGGTGCATGCTGTCGATGAGTCCGAAACTAGGGCAGGAACAGCTGTCCACTACTCCAGAACTGGTTTTCAATGGTTCTCTAGCTGATATCAATCCATGATCAACTCGTAAAAACAAAAACTAATCCTTTCAAATCAACTATAGATAATTCTACAAAATCTTCACCATAGAACAACTCCTATTGGTCAGAGAAATACACTACAATGGGCAAATAAGCACACACCCATCATATATTCACACACACATACACACAAGCAGACAGTTGTAGACTTCACACACACTCACTACATTGAAAATTGGAAACACATTCCATTCCATTCCATTCTCCCTTTTCCTCATAATTCTCTAACACTTCCTCTCCCATTTTGGTGTGTGCTAACAGCACCTTTCAAACACACAACTGTAATTACAGTGCACAAAAAATCCCATCATACACCCACGCAGCCTCTTAAATTTACACATTTTCCCCCTAAGAACCAATCAGAATCGTTGTTTCATTTGAAAAGCTATTTTCACCCTTCATCACAAAAGCGAGTCAGGGGGGCGGGGAAATCAACATGTACGCACACACACAAACACACCACACCAGGGGAATTAAAATATAGTCCGAAGAAAGGGAAAGTTAAAGTATATTTAAACCCTTATTGACATACAAATTTCATTTTTATATTTTACTGACTTTCTCTCTCGCTCTCATTCTCTTAGTTTTCCGAATTATTTTCTGACGGATATTTTGTGAATATTTTGTTGTTGTTGTTGTTGGGAGAATTTATGCTACAATCAAATTCTATGACATTGACAACCTCTTATCTACGAAGTGGATGCAATAATTGTAGTTGTACAACGCCAAATCAATGTATCTGCTATCTGAATAAATTCCCTTCGCATATTTATCCCCTCGCCTTGATGTCATCATCAAATAATAATAATATGAGTAATACTCGTAGCGATTTTAAAGTATATTCCCATGCTAATCATAATAATAATAATAATAATTGTAATTATTACTTATCTAATGAGAAATTATATGAATTACAAATGAAATCATTATCGAATCCTCCGGTAGATACTACTCATTTCCACAATAATAGTAGTAGTAATAGTAGGAGTAGTATAAGTAGTAATAGTACTAATAGTGTAAACAGTTGTACATATTCACCACAGAATAATAAATATCACAGATCTAATCTGAACGCTTCAATCTATTCACCGATAACAACAGCAGTGGCAACAGCAACAGCGATTCCTTGTAATGATTTCCTGTCAACTACCCGTCGACTGTTTCATCTCGATAAATTCACTGAAAGCAACCCCAGTCATGAGTTGTGTAAACAAGACGAAAAAGAAGACGCAGAGGCAGAAGTGGGCTGTTCATTTCTCCGTCATCCGAGTAATCCTCAACGATACAGTGATACTGATAAAGCGAAATTAATTTCACTAGCGTCATCTAATAAAACTGCAAATCCATTCCATCAACTGCTGACATCTTCCCCAACGACAATCTCGGCATTTACACCAACTGGATCCCTGCAAAATGATTCAAATGTAAATTTGTTGAAAGTATTAAATCGTGAATTTATTCCTTGGTGCTATGATCATGATCATGATCAAATGAATACTCCCTTGACTACTGATAATCATAATCATCATATTATCAGTAGTATGGTTAGCAGTAGTAATTCAAATTCTACCCTACTTAATAATCATCATCATTTCAATGAAACCAATTGGTGTCCAAATATGTTTACAATGAATGAATATTTTGATAGTAACACTGCTAAGAATGCTGTGTCTGATATGTCGTATACACAACAATATTCTCTATCTAATGAATTTCTTCTTATGAATAAATTGAAAGCCAGTGGGAATACAAATTTATCCTCTGTAATGAATAACTCGTCTAGTATGATTACAGATCGTCTGCCGCATATTGATTATACAACTTCTTCAGAAAGGATAAAAAAATTTTGGTCTTTAAATGATATATACAATCAATCGATAGATATGAGTAAGTGAGAAGGGGGAGTATTTAGTTTTTATAATACACGTGTTCATGCATATCTTTTTATACATATATAGTAGTCCTTGAATTCCGAGTCGAATCTATGACTTCACGTCTTAGGCTTCTGAGGTTTCAGTAGAGGTAGTATTGATTTCTTCTGATGTGAGATTACTAGCTTCATACCCAACCTCCCCTCTTTTCCGGTTAAGTGAGATTTAAGAGAATGTCGCCGGGGGAATTGGACCAAGAATCACTTATGTGGTTCGTAAACGGTGATTTTGGGTCATTTGTTAGCCTCATGCTCAAGTTTCCCTCTTTTGACTTCATCATAGATGTACTTGGAATGTGTGTGGGTGATATAAGCAGCAGGGTCTTCTGAAATGTTCAACATGTGGTGTATTCCACGTCAAATGTAAGATGATGCTCCTGGACTGGACTATATTGACTGCGCGTTTTTCAAGTTGGCGCACAGTACGGCCGATGCACTCAGCTCCTCACGAGCAAGTAAACTGGTATATGCAGGTTTAAGTAGCCCAGTGCGACAGCTTGTCTTTTGCGTTCTGGAAGAACAGTTTCTTGTAGGAAAACGTCAGTCGTAGACTTGTGGCAAAGCATATTTTCCTTAGAGATTTGCAGAGGCATTTACGAAGGATTTCTGTTTCAATGTCACCTTTGAATTCTAGATTAAGCAGAAGTTTCTTCTTCGGGACGGATTGAACTGGACGGCCGACGTTTTCTTATAAGAAACTGTCCAGCCAGAACGCGAAAGACAAGCTGTCTCATTAGGCCACTTCAACGTCCATACATCAGTTTACTTGCTCGTGAGGAGCTGAGTACATCGGCCGTACCATGCGCCAACTAGAAAAACGCGCTCGTGAACACTATCCAACCTGACTGGCGAAAGGAGAGCGAAAAAGTGTATATAGTTCAGTGACAGAATATCTGGCCGATTCGCGAGCTTTATTGCATCTCATTATAGTGAACCACTGAGCTGCTTATGCAAAGTAGGGATGGTAACACTTATTCTGTATAAGATTTAATTGTCTTTAACTGAATTTTACGGAGATTTATGATCGAATAATTTTTTAGGGAACTTAGAAATACATCAGAATAGTTGTCCAGTGAGTGATCCACACAGACTCCTCAATAATTTCTTGCCATTCCACTTTTATTCAATCAACCTGCAAGCCAGAATGAGGATCATTTCAGACTATCCCATATGACTAAATGCCATACTGAATTAATGAGATTAAAAGTAATCTAAAGTGAAAAGGAAGAATGAGCTTGTATATTGGTAGACTGATTGATTAATTAACATTAGAAGAGTAAATCTGTGTCATTCATTAATCATCACCTCTTATTACACCTGAGAGATGAATAGGTACTTTAGAAATGTCTTTCATGAAGAGAGTTAGTGCTCTCCACAATGTCTCCGCAAGTCTTTCTTAAGTAACTCAGGAGAGATTTAGAGGGAACAGTAAAGAAGGATACATAGAATAGAAGAATTAGTAAACTGTAACAGCAAGCTGCCAAGTAGGGTGAATAGGGTGGCGTTAGACCAACATGTTAGTACTATTGTAGACAGACACACTGAGTCACGCAAGAAATTAGCGAATATTATCTTGTCAGACCCTGAGGATCCTATCTCGACACAACTCTTTTATTGCCTCTAATCAGGTAGAACTAGAAGGCTTCCTTTATATTGTGTTTCTTTGTCTTTCTTTCACATCTCCTATGTATCTCCGCAACATTGCATCGTTTGCTTTCTCTGATGTCAAATGTATCTGCCTGCTATTTGATGTTTTGCGTGCCGATGAACGTCCGTTTATATACTACTGATAAATCTTATCAGTAGTACACGCCTCAATTATGTAATTAATTATGCTGAAAATTCCAAATTTTATCGAATGTACTGTTTGGAATAAGGCAATTGTTATTACTGCTATCAATCCTCGTACAATAAGTTTAGCTCATACAGTTGAATTATTTTGGGTCCCTCTTTAGTTCGCAATGCTTAGTTCTAAGGAACATTGACTTTTGTTAATGTAGTGTGACAAAGATGTTCTCCATAAAGGTAGTCTAATTCGGTAGGCATTATCAGTCGAGAAGAATTAGTAGAATATTCGTTAAGTACACGGAAGGTCTGAATTCCATTTCTTTACCGATCCAGTCCTAAAATGTGGACTGACTGGTGGTAAGCCCGAATCTAGTAGTTTATTTGTTGCAGAGTGAATTCTGTTTAGAAGGTCATTGTCAAACCCGAAGAGCTCGGCGGTAACGTTTCTAACTGCAGTGCTGGTTGGCTCCAGGAATCGAGTCTCAGAAGGGACATGAGTTCCTTGAAGGTTGCAGGTATGCCCAGCTGACTATTGAGTGCCAACAGACATGAAACCTAGGTCGAGCAGAGCTTCCTGACTATTATCTCTAACCATCTAACAATAATATTGATTCAAGTTGAATTCAGCAGCCATACTTCCAACTGATACATGAGTAAAGGGTACTTTCAGCGTCATACAATTAGAATTGAATTCTCAGCAATCATAGTTAATTGGTTCTTTTGTTCCCTGGTTGTGAACCAGAAAATACCCGAAACTAAACGTACTAATTTTAATGGTTGTTAGGTTAAAGGCGGACATATTATGAGTCAGTTTATCCTGGAAGGGGACATCCTTCTATTACTGTATAGAACTGAATAAATACTATTAAGATTAGGCTTGCAAAGACCTTCTTTATCTCCATATTTCTAGCTGTTTCTACACTTGTGTTCCTGTATATCAACATGCATAGCTGTAATCTGATCCTCCATAGAATCAGTAACTAGTTGGTGGCTTCTTAACTGTAACATAACTAATAATAACTTTATTCTACACAATATATATTTAGATTGCATATTAATTTGTTTATTAGATATATCAAAGTCATTGAAACAATATTATTTACTGGATGACGAAGATTTGAACACAATTTATTGTTTGAAATCATGTCAGTTATCATCACACAACTTCGCAAATTTCAGTTAGAGAACCATTGGAAAACCTGGCAGTAATGGACACCTGTTTTCTACGTCCTAGTTTGGGAATCCGCAGCAGTATGCACCCACCGGGGTTCGAACCCATGACCTTCTGGCTGCAAGGCGAGCTGTTAGACCATTAAACCACTGGGACCCAAAGCGGAGCCTGTCGGCCTCCCACCCATGGTCACCTCTTATAGAGTCGTTATCGCAGAATTTCACATAATAAAAGATGGGATATGTGTTCTAATTTTTGAGTAAGGTGGAGGCCATATATCACAAGTGTAAATTAGGCGTAGCACTTGGTCACTCCTTTAGAATATAATTCTGATGTAACTTGATGTAACATAAAGTGATATACTGTATCACTAATTGGATAACGTTTCGATCATAACTTATTGCCATTCATAATCACATCAGGGTTTTCATACAATTTCATAACCTTCTTTACATAGCCTTACTCCTTGAGATATTCCATATCTCCGGCACAGGCGTTGAGTCGTTCCGATTGCACGTGCGAGATGTTGAATCGATAAACAAAGCTTCAGTGAATAACCTCTCCCTCTCTCCACCTAACTATATTTACCTTTTAACACTCTCACCCTGTCCCACCTTATTTTGTGACTGCATACAAGTGAATACATTGCAATGGTCTTACTTTTTTCCAGATTATTTAACTCGGCGAGGTCAATCATCCTAGATCTAATTAATTCCTATATTCTGATAATATAATTGACCCCAGCCTACTACTCTGATCTATGTAATTGACCTCACAGTCATTGCTTGGCATTCGGTAGATTATATTACTTTGCTTAATTGGATCTATCGTGTCCTTAAGACAACAAAGTTTGTCTCTGAGTGAGTTGCGTTGGTCGGTTTAAGTGCCACCCTCACTAATTCCAGCCTCATTGAGAATCCTTTGTAAGGCGCCTGATGTTCCTTCTTTATACGGCAGTACTACAAAGGCTTTGAATTCTATATTATTCTCGTCACTTTTATTGCTAGTTTTAGTCTTTCTATGGTTCTTTATATATTTTTGAATAAATTATGGTGGGTGGTGTGTTATCCACTAGCAATGTTTCCTCTATGTGTTTAATTTCATTATTTAAATCTTCTGGGCTTACTGGGCTCTTGGTCCGACTACATAGACATTTGACTGAAACTATCTTTACCGATTATGAATTGGACGAATGCCCGGCGCTCTTCACCGGGTTGACTGTCCATTGGATGACAGTCTAGGGGAGATGGCTAAACCCTGATTCCAAACCTCCAACGACTGGCATATGAAGCTCGCTGGAGCTCACCGGCAGACGTATGGACAAAGGGCTTGTTGGATGTCCTGGATGTCTGGCCCCATTCAAAAAGGCGGATGAACCGAACTCCGGTCACCGGCTGCCAATGGATAGTGGACTCCCTACTCCACTCATACTGCCTTGTAGGTCACACTTGGTTGTGTAAAGGCTAGAGCTGCACTCTCAAACAAAAGGCGGAGCGATTCTGGGGACATCACTCGTACCAAATTCCCATGAAACTTCATGAACTCGCTTCATCAGATCGCCGCGCCTGGGCAGCGATGATTCGAGATGTTCATGAAGCCGGCTCATCCTTCCGTAGGAGATAGCCGAAGTAGAGTAGAGAGAGTAATTGGACGAATTAAAGTCTAAGTATTTATTAGAAGTTGTCGGTTTCCTATAAATGCTGGTATCTAACACACCGTCTTGTTTTCGTTTTATTCTACAGTCTAGCATGACTCTGTTCGTTTTTTAACTCATAAGTGAATTGGATTCCGTCTGCTATTGAGTTTATATATATATGAAAAAATTGATGGTTATGTTCAGATTTCAACACGGTGATGAATTACGTCACCCACATATCCCCATCATAACGTAGGAACAGGATTAAGCTTTCAAAGAACTTTGCGTTCTCAACTATCCATAAAATTGTCTGCTACTGTTGGGGATATTGCTGACCTCATTGTTACCCTATTTGTTTGTTTGTATGTTTCCCTTTGAAATTTGAATACAGTCCTATTCGCGTCTTCATTTTACTTCATTTGCTAGAGTGCCGGTGACCTGCTGACTCCTGATGGGAATATATATATATATATAAGTTTTATTCTTGCATTAAATCGTCTGCGTAAATGGTCCACTGGTAGAACACGCGCCAGGGAAGCATTTGATCTGGGTTCGATTCCCGGACGGTGGATACACCCCTAAATCTCACCCATTTTACTATCAGATATATAGTAAACCCAAAAGAAGAAGGAAAATTGGATGTGTAAAACTGAAAACGAAACCCTGGAACATGAAACCTTACGTCCTACCTAGAGATATAGGAGTTGGAAAACATTACATTAAGGATAGAGGTAAATTTTGGAAGCCAAAGAGGTGCAGCTTCGAAACGATCAGCCAGCAAGTTAGTAAAACCAGACAAATAAGCACGCAATCACGGATAAAGTATACTTCATGAAGTGTCATGAGATTAAACAGGATTTCTGGTAAATTATAGGTTAGCTTCAGGAAAGACAATGTCAAGTTCTAGACTAAGAACAGATCAGGATTAGGTGAACCTGATTAGGGAGATATTAGTGTTTGGTTCTAGATAGATTAGGGTTAAGGTGAGAAGATCAAATTTACGCTTCAGCTCTATGGCTTTTTCCAAAGTCATTGGTGAGTCAACGCCTCTCCGGTGCTGTCAGACCAACACCCTTCACTCGTCGTTTCTCATTCGAGGTTCCACTCAACCACTGGCCTGGCCCTCGATGTCACTCAGTGATCTTTTCAACGACAAAGTTAAACTATCATAGCCAAGACCACAGCGACCTTGAACAACCAATCAGAATTCAGATGCAAAAAAGTCGCATAACTGTTTAAAAATACATTAAAAAACATTACAGACGTGATATTGTTCTATACAGTCGTCGATAATGTGTTGTAACAATGTCTTCCAGTAAATACACAGATGCTCTGTAGAGAAATCATAACATGCGTGATAGATGCATTCATCCATGTTACTTTGAGATTCACTGATACCTCTGACACTGTTCTTCAACCAACTCGTAACTTTACCCATAATCCTAACTTCTGATCCTAAATTTAACACTAATCCTAACCTTAACTCTAAACCCTTAACCTTAATCTTAAAGCCAGTATAGATTTTCAGAAATGGAATCTAGAGAATTAGTGGAATACTGTGTCTGTCCTCTCCAAGTCCAAAAAGGCAGACATGACTTGGTTTGGAATGACATTTCATAGCATTCCCAGTGTTTAGTCGGTTCTTAGTTCGTCGGTGGCGCAGAGGTAGGATGCTCGCCAACCACGTATGTGTTTCGGGGATTCGATCCTCGACTGACGAGGTACTCCCAAACCTCGCTAAGCCAGTATTAAGACTGGCAGAGAGAGAAGGTTGGGCATACTGTTGGCTAGCGACCCCATGCCGTAAAAATAAACACCACTGCTACCGAAACTTCAAAGCTCTGGCTTGAAGGTGCCCTATGTTCCACTGGGAATGAAGGAATGAAAAAAGTCGGTCAACTTTTGAAAAACCTTGACTTTGGCAATGATACTTTAATTTTGCCTCCTCAACATGTGTTTTATCTACATTCATTTTCTTGAAAACGAGAGGACGTTCAGCGAATAGATTCTTTTCGGCGAATTCATTCACATAGCTGTACAATTGCATACAGGTAATACACGAATGATCTAATATAGAAACAAGGTTAATTAGACAGCAACTAAAGTAAGTTTGGCTTATTAAGTTAGATGACGTAATATAATTGACTAAAATGTTTCGACTTAGGTCAGCATAGCAACAGAGGTAATTACAGATACGCACTAAGTAGAGGTGGGGTAGAAAATAATGCCATTTAAATTAGGACTAAAATTGAGCAAATAAATTGAATGAGGTAACATAAATGACTAGAAATCGAGCTTTGATCAAGTCAGTAACAGTGATAATGAGGTGTCGAAATTAAATCCGGTGGGGGTAGAGAACAGGAAGGTTGAAAATGTAAAATATTACAATTGAGAAGACAAAATAATACAAATGAAGAGACAGGAAGAAATAGAATTTACCTGTCGGGTATTAAAACAGATTACGTCCATTGCAAATGTAGTGATTGAACGAACTTCTTCTTTATGAAGAGTTCAGGACTTACCAAGTGAATAGCCATTGCTTCTGCAGTTTGAAGAAGTTTCACTCGTACACTTTTAGGAAGACAGTTTCGTATTCTATAGACAACTTTGAAGTTTGTTTGGGGGGGTGTAGCTTGGTGTCCGGAATCTATCAGATATTCTAAGATAGAGCTGCATGGGGGCATCGTTTTTCTCCTTTGTAAAACCAATGCTGGTAAGTGTTCGGTGATACGTTTTGGATAGCGAACGCTGGATACGGCCGACATACCTGGCTCCACATGTGGGGCAGGTGAATTGGTAGATACACATTGATGAGGGCAGCAGTGGTAGCTTATCCTTCACGCTCATACGAATCATTAGACTTTGTGGAGAAAGTTAGTCGGAGTTCAGCCGCAAAGAAGGTTTTCTTAAGTGAACGTGATAGTCGACATATCTGTTGAACAGTAGGTATCTCAAATGGTTCATCCCTAGGGTTTCTTGTCACTATTTCTTTCTGGCTGGCTATTTTATCTTTAGTATGGTGAGAAGGGTGCAGCTGTCGACAAAAGTCTGCTAAGAATTCTTTTCGTGACACACCAACCAAGTACAGATGACTAACATAACGTTCGTGTTAAATATCCGAATTTTGTTCTTTGTGTCCTTTGAATGCAGCAGATTTCCAAACTCGTTTTTTTTCATAACATTACAAAGTTCATTTTAACTTTCCTGTTCAGACAGATTTTTTTCTTGCATTTTTTTGTCTTTCTATATCTATTTCAGGGAGTCCATCAACCCTTGAAACAGCTATAACCACGAAAACAGCAACTTCAACACTGCAAACAGTACCAACAACAACAACAACAATGATATCGTCGATGTCACATTCCCCTAGAACATTACTTCCACCACAGTGGGATTTCAATGGTAGTAATAATAACGCTAGTGGTAATAGTATTATTAGTATCAGGAATAATGACATTAAACCCACCTGTAATTCATCACGTAAACGTTCACACACAAAAGAATCAAAAACAACTGATTTTAAAAAGTGTAAGTATACCACTACCACTACCACTACTAACAATAACCATTTAAGTAGTTACTCTCAGGATAAATATTTCACTGAATATCCCTATCAAAATAACGACGACAGCGGCAATCATGAAATTATTGACAATAATAGTAGAATTAAGTCGAATTCTACTACCACTTCGAATGATGGAAAAAGAATATCAGACATAACTCTAAAGAATGTGATGAACAGTCGTCACAATGATGATAGAGGAGGTGGTTATGGAGATCCTGGCTATATTGACGACGATAACGACGATGGTGTCAGTCGCCACTCTTTTGTCGATGATGATAATGATGACAATAATGATACACAAAGTCAAAATGAATACTTGCCAACAATAAGTCGGAAAAAAGGTCAACTATCACATCATAATTTAAACAATATCAGTATGAATAAACCGCGTAAAGAACGTACCGCTTTTACTAAACAACAAATATGTGAATTAGAAAAAGAATTCACTATACACAGTTATTTAACACGATTAAGAAGATATGAAATTGCTGTAGCGCTGAATTTAACTGAAAGACAAGTAAGTTGTTCAAATACACTAAATGTTCAATGTACAATGAATATTTTTAGCGGTTATTTTGATTTTTATGTTTACTGACTCATAATAATAATAATGATACCGATAATAATTACAGGTTTGTTTATGAGCTGATATCAGTTAGAGAACTGCTGAACATCAGCGGTTTAGTCCCTTTTCGGGACTCTTCAACACAATATGCACTCGCCAGGGTTCAAGCACACAACCTTTCGGTTATAAGGCAACCTCGTAGACCACTCAGTGACTGGAATCCGATCCAACGGACATCACATGAATTCCAGCTTCTGCCATTTATCTTCTTACCGGGCTTAGTGGACCATGCTGGTAACGGTGTCTCAGTAGAAGTATTTCTTTTGTTTATATCCTCTTTATTCGAGTCTAAGAGGTGGTTTTCATCTTATCTTTAACTCATCAGTCGGATTCACCTGCCCCCTAGTAGATATTCGTGTCCCTACTTTGAACCAAAGTCATCGTTTTAAACGTAAAAACAAAGCACAACTGTTATGCATTAGATTGCTGAATGAAGATAGAACTCTGCCCTACAAAGGTATGAGTGACTATTTCTTTGAGTTTTTTTGAATCCCTTGTCTGTATTTGCGATCTCTTTTCCACCTGCGCATCTTATCTGATCAATTAGATTAATCTCTATGAGGATATGGGCTTCCTTCACATTACCTTAGATTCCAACTTGCAGTTAATTTCAAGTTTCATCAAGAACTGGTATACCAACAGGATGAACTAGGCATCTGTTTCGTCCTTATTTGGCTCCCATCAGCATTAAGTACCCACAGTCACGAATCCAGCTCATAGACGATTCAAACACTGAGACAGAATCCAATAACCAGTCCATGAATTCTGATTCCTGCCAATTCACTGTTTTTTATCGGCATGCCAGTCGATAACATCGGCAAGTGTTTGTTCACACATCCAACCTGGTATACCCCAGTGGTCATAACTTCTCACTGAAATTCCAGTCAATTTCATCTTATAGTCAGTCACTAGAGAGCATCAGACTAATTTTCAGGTTTTCGTTTCTAGAGATTTACTTGGTTTGAAGTTTGAGCTTGAAGTTCCCGAATTCGCTCCTTTATGGGCGGAGTAATGAGTGAGTACTGTTGAAGAGTTCCTTAATGTTAGACTGGATAATTTATCTGCTGGGGAATGTGATGCGTGAGCTCGTTGCTTGAAATGTCTTCTTCAGACATTTAGAAAGGCAGTTTCTAAGATCTTTTTCTTCTGTATCCCCTTTGAATTACAGGTTCATAAAGAGATTTTTCTTAGGAATAAATGTGATTTTCTGCGACGGAGGCATTTCCTGTAGTAGGATTTCAAGTAATGAATTTGGTTCATTTGATATTGTGTCTTTTAGACAGATTTTTCTAGAACTTTAGCATAGTGTACGCAGTAGGTTTTGCTATCGGATCAGTGGGACGAACCTCTGAAAGTTGATAAATTGTCCAGTCCATGGTGGTTTACGATATATTGATCTTTGAATCGAGCAGTCTAGTCTTCTGGAAATCAATACATCCCGGAATGGAAATGGCATGAATGATTCACATTCTCATATGGACTTTATTGGTGGGTATGCTGCGTTGAAGGTCTTGTGGAGATACTCTAAATCAAATTTTTCATCACAAATTATGAACGTGTCATCTACCTATCCTCTATATAAATGCAGCCGACGGATGAAAGGATCCAGGAAGTTGCTTTCGAGACTCACCGTGAAGCAATCAGCTAGGAGTAGAATGAGAGGAGACTCCATAGCTTACAAATTACACAGTTTGATATGAAAATTTACGATTTCTCATGATAGCTAAAAATATTCATCTCACAATATGTGATCGATCTACTTGACACGATAAATGACAAAGGGGTGGTCTGAATTGATTCATTTCTTTAAGCCTAGTCAGACCAGATACACTTCTGTTAAACTTAGCCTCAAACGACTGACAATTCCGTCGCTTCATTTTTGGCTGGTTAGTAAACAGTTCTGTTTAATGCAAGTGGTCTGCAACTATTCGTATCAATCACTAATATATACCATTATATAGTCTTCATGAACATAAGATGACAAACACTTATGACCGCAACTAGATTCATTCGATTTTATGTGCTCCAAAGGGTCTAAGTAAGCTACAATATAGTCTGCTAATCTGCAGGAGACAAGCTTTCTTTCAGTTTGAGACTTATTAATTGGTCTTATTATATCTCAGTGAATGTTGGTGTTTCGACTGAAGGTCAAACCCATCAATTATAGTATCCTCTACTAGATTACTATAAGCCACACTAAAATAAATAATATATATATACTTCTTCAATTATTTCTCCGACCAAGTCAGATTAGTGCGTCGGTGGTACAGCGGTAGAGTGCTCACCAACCACGCAGGTGGTTCGGGATTCGATCCCCTACCGACGACGCACTCCTTTACCTCACTAAGCCAGTAATAAGACTGGTAAAGAGGGAAGGTTGGGCATTAGGCTGGCTAGCAACCCCATCCCGTAAAAGTAAACACCACTGCTACTGAAACTTCAAGCCTCTAGCCTGAAGCCGCCCTATATTTCACTGGGAACATAAAGGAATAAAAAAAACCGAGTCAGATTAGAGAAGAGTTATTCGCCTACGACACAGTGCTTGCGCTATATTTAGATTACGAATTGGCAGAAGTTGGAATTCATAGATTGAATGCTCTACGAGCTGACTTTACAATAGCTGGGTCCTGAGTTCGATCTGTAGCTGTGTGATGATGGGTGCATACTTTACTGAAGAGTCCCTTCAAACAAGGACGAAACAGCTGGCTGTCCAGTATTCCCTGTTGGCTTTCCTAATGCTTCTCTCACTGATATCAAGTTGTGATCAAACCTATAATACATTTTTTTTATTCCTTCACGTTCTCAATGAAACATAGGGCTTCAAGCTAGAGCCTTGAAATTTCTGTAGCAGTGTTTATTTTTACAGGAAGGGGTTGCTAGCCAGCCTCATGTCCAACCTTCCCCCTTTACCAGTCTTATTACTGGCTTGGCGAGGTTTGGAAGGGGGCTCCGTCAGTCGGAAATTGAATCCCGGACCATGTGCATGGTCGGAGAGAGTCCTAACCGCTGTGCTACCGACGCACTATAATAAATTGAATGCCTAAAAACCAAGACGTGATAATATATAAATAGGTAGACATCAGTTTATGAATTGGGCATATTATAATTTAATGGTTTGTTTGATAGGTTGAAGGATTTCATTATGAGCTGACATCAGTTAGAGAACCATTGGAAAACCAGTGGGGAAGTGATGGATAACCGTTTCGTCCTAGTTTGGGACTCTTCATCAGTACGCATCCCTCCGCCACGGTTCGAACCCAGGATTTTCTGGTTACAAGGCGGGCTCCAATGGTTTTCTAACCGATGTCAGCTCATGATGAAATCCTCCAACCAATCAGAAAACATCTCTATAAACCAATACTTGACAATTGATCTGATGCTCACTAACGACTGGCCCTATTCAGGTAGGTGGTTACCTAGGGTTCTAGTGGAAAGCCGTTACCAGTAGCCTACAGCAGGTCGAAGCCAAGAACAGTTACTCATCGAAGAAGAAATTGCGCGAAGTGGTCGCTCTATGTCATGAAGTAGCAGAAGTTAGAATTCATTGACTGGCCATTGGATCAGGCGAGTCCCAGTGGTTCAGTGGTTTACCAGCCAGCTGGCCCTGTAACCAGAAGTTTGTGGGTTTGAACGCCTACTGATGAAGAGTCCCAAACTAGGCTAACGAGGCAGTTGTCTGGCCGATTTTCCAATCGTTTGTTTTTATTACAGCTTGATTTCACACCGTATATTTTGGTACAGGTATGGAGTTTTCAGCATGTGATATCGGTAGCCCAAATTTTACAGGCCGACCATAGATATCAGGTGTGGTCGGCAGGGGATCGAACCTCGAACCATGTGCATGGTCGGCGAGAGTCCTAACCACTGTGCCACCGACGGCAGCTTATGATGAAATCCTCCAACCAGTTATACTGAACTGTTGGAATGAAAATGTATCATGAAAGGAGAATTTAACAGACAGGATGTTTTTAATAAGTTTTCCGGCTTTATCCATGTCTACGGCGGTCTACTTGAATCACTGTTCTACCTGAATTTCCATCCGAAGCGATACACTATCATATTTTCCTCAATTCTCATTTAACCCGCGTTGAAACCTCAGTGGGTGCGTACTGATGAAGGGTCTCAAACTAGGGCGAAACAGTTGTCCAGTACCTCCAGGTTTTCCAGTAGTTCTCTAACCGATGTCAGCTCATAATGGAATTAGGAATAGTATAATTTCTAAACTTATCTTATGACAGGTGAAAATATATAATATAAATAATGTAGAGACGAGAATCTCCTACACACGAATTCATTTGTCTGAGTGACTGTAATAAGAATAGTAGTAGTAGTAGTAGTAATAGTAGCAGAAGTCTGGGGAAAAAAACACGAAAACACCATCACAAACACACAAAAGAATGTTAGTCTCTATTGCTATGCTATTCATGTTTTCCAATACAATTATATTATATAGGCACCCACTGTAGTAGTAGTAGTAGTAGTAGTAGCAGTATTAGTACATGATGCTCGTATTCTCCGATTTCTCTTTGGAATACTTACTATGCGATCCTAGAGTAGTCAAAGTTTACAGGAGAATATGCTGTTGTTGTTGTTTTTTACATCAAATAAATCATAAGTATAAATTATTCTGTTACTAACAGTGATGATATTGGTAGTGATCGTAGGTAGCGATGGGTGGGTGGTTGGTAGAGGGAACGTAGAGTGATATCCTTGGTGAACAGTGATAAAAAACCTAGTTTTCCATACCATTTACCAACCTCCCCACCCCCGCCTACACAGATACGCACGCACACACCCAAGAGAATAATAGCACACACACATATAGACATACAGACATACGCCCATTGTAAAGATGGGATCACCTGCGCGTCATCTATCACATACACAGTCAGTCAGTCACCTGGACAAGAACAGACATTACACACACACACCAATAAAAATATATCAAAAACACCACCAAAGGATGATACTCACACTGAAATTCATTCATTTTCATATTCACTGTTGTCTAGTCATACATCTATCACGTATTCGTATTGTAATCCTTTCGCCTGGAGTTGTTGCTAAGTGGACTGATGTTTATTTACAATGAGATTTGTGTTTTTTGGGGGGTTCAACACGTACAGGGCATATTTTATGTCTACCTTAAGACGCTTAGAATGGGGTGAAAACGAATGGGATAGGGTGGGGCCGGTGAAATAGTATAAATTTGCTGATATTATGGGTTAACCAGACCTCTCTCTCCTTCTCCCACTGTCTGTCTCCCAATCCACACACACACTCACTCACATAAACATGATCCTAAGACTAGGTGATCGCACTGTTCTTTATAGTGTGCCAAATAGGGTTTTATTTTCTAAACTAAATAATTAATTAATTAATTTAATTGTTTCTATGATCCAGTGGGATCGAGAAATGTTCATTCAATGCGTGTGCATTTTGTAGACCAGATGTAGCATTAGAATAAAAAATGGCAGTCAAAGACACTGGGTGACATTTCAATATCGAAGACATAAACAGGCGAGTAATAAAAGTATGCCATCCTTTATTGCTGTTGTTGTCAAGCTTCTATGCATCATGACAACTAGGTTGTTGATCAGCTTTTTAGTTTTAGGAGGGAACAAAAGGTTATTTCGTGTTCAAACATGCATGTTTTTTAGGGAGAAGTTAGGAAATCTTCGATGCCTAGTGGAAAAGCGGTTTTGATTAGGATAGTGATTGATTGGATTTTGTCACCAACAGTGAGATTATTTAATTCAATGTTAGATTTTCCCGTCGATTCATTGATTGGATCGAAGTGCTCGGTCTCAGGTTGACATGTCTGTTGGCTTCTTGTGCAGATGCTTCGATGATATCTGGGTATGTAATTAGAAGTTAATTGGTGGATGATGGTGACTAGCAGTGGACTCCAGGACAACGCGCATTTCGTCCTATTTGGGACTCGTCAACTGGCTGGATGTACCTGCATTCCGCAGTGATTGATGATGTTCCCACCGAGGTATATCCACTGGCTGACGAGTCCAAAATAGGACGAAATGCACGTTGTCCTGGATCCCACTGTTAGCCACTATCCACCAATGAAAACTAAGATTGTCTGCAAAGGAAAGAAAAAAGCAAACTAAAAGGAAATGAATCAGTCATGTACAACAATTTCATCTCAATTTGTAATTCTTTATTATTATTATTATTCGCTTGGATTCCATTTGAAACATTGGGATTCAGTCGCACATCTCCATCTCATTCTGTTCTCTGCAATATTTTGTTTTTAGCTGTCTTCACGATTCACTATAGGCTGTCATCTCCTCCTCATACGATCTACTCCATATCATCCTCTAACCCTTGCTCTCAGCTTGATGTTTCCCACTTGAGTTCAACTGGAAGGTATGACTGGAGTATGATGTTATTGAACAGTGCTCTCATTGTATGTCCTATCCATCTGCATCCGTAACTGATAACCAACAAACTGGCAGAAGAAGTGGATGGCGAAGACAGGACTCCAGCTGAACATAGGGAAGACGGCGGTGATGAAGATAACCAAACAACCAACCACCACCAGCCGCAATAACAACCAGTACCAATCACCATCAGTGGGAGAGATTTGATAGAGGGTACCTCCTGTCTTCACTTATCTGGCTAGGAAGCGCGTTTATAACCACAGCCAGCCAGCCAGAATCGGAAAGGCAAGATACACCTTCATCAACCTGAAACCAGTTTGAAAGTCTTCTGCACTAACTCAATCAGCCAGCGTAAAGAACAAGATTCGGGTTTTCAACACCAGTGTGAAGTCAGTCAGTTCTTCAGTGCGGGTCAGGAACTTGGGCTGTGCATCAAGAAAAGGATTTCCAACAAGTTACAAACTAACATCAGCAGCTGACTTCACTCGTTCCATAATGAAGATCAAATGGCCAGCCGACTGGCCAGAAAGAATTAGCAACAAGAAACTCTGCAGTGGAACAAATCAACCGACAGCAGATTGCTCAACAAATATGTAAGAGAAAATGTAGATGAACTGATTGAGCATTCGTTGAGGGGACAGTCGAATGAAATCGCGCTTAGTGCTGACCATCAATTGAGTAGAATCTCAATGGGGAGAGGCGAGAGGGTTGTGGGTATGAGGGTGACATGGAGGACATTGTGTGGTGTGGGGAAGATGTGAGATTATGGGTAATCGTGGACCCAGATGAAGAGTACAGCAGATGATAGAATGAAGTGGAAATGTGTTGTAGGAGTCCTATATTTCACTTGGAACCCAAGGGAATAATAACAACCATGGAAATGCTAAACTTGAACCTTTAATTCAAAGCGCTTGGGACCGGCTAGAAAACTAGAGAGCTAGTAATCTAGGCGACCTTATTCAACCTTATTCAACAGCTGTACGACAACGGCACATGTCAAGTGATCCACAACGGAAAACTCAGTGAGGCGTTTGGAGTAAACACAGGAGTCAGACAAGGATGCTCATTATCACCAATGATATTCCTAATTGTGATGGACTGGATTATGCGTCAGACAGTGGGAAAAGAGAAGACAGGGATATTCTGGACCGACGTGAAGAATCTAGAAGACCTGGATTTCGCGCGTGGATGATTTATGTTTGATGTCACACAAAATCGAAGACTTACAAGCGAAAACCGACAAACTGGTCGAAGAAGCAGCCGGGGAAGACAGGACTCCAGGTGAACATAGACAAGACGGAGGTTATGAAAATAACCAACCAACCAACAACAACAACAACAACAGCAGCAGCAACATCCAGCGCCAATCACCATCAACGGGAGGGATTTGAAAGAGGTTACTTCTTTCACTTATCTAGGGAGCATTTTCTCTACTTCAGGAGGAACGGACGAGGATGTCAAATCGAGGATCGGGAAGGCGAGAAACACATTCATCAACCTGAAATCATTCTGGAAATCTTCGTCACTCAACTCAGCATCAACAACAAAATTTGGATTTGCAATACAAACGTCAAGTCAGTTCTTCTATACGGATCGCTCAACAAATATGCAGGAGAAAGTGGAGATGGATTGGACACTCGCTGAGGAGGCCGCTGGGTGACATCGCGCATCAGGCCAGTGCTCGAGTGGAACCCGAAAGGGAAGCGTCGAGTAGTGGGACGTGCAAGGGTGACATGGAGGAGATCGTGTGAAGAGGAGTTGAAACAATATTGAATAACATGGATGCAAGTGAAAAGCACATCAGAAGACAGAAGCAAGTGGAGACGTGCAGTTGAAGCCGTATGTTCCACTAGGAACCCAAGGGAACAATAATAATAGTCAATAATACTGGTTATTAAGAGCACATAAGTCAACAAAGAAATTTCCTGCTTTTACGTTACTTCACCTCACAGCTGTTAAAAATATTTAGGTTCTCTATATTAGGAATAGTCTTACGTACTCGAAGGGGTCGTCAAATAATTCCCTGAGTGATGAATAATCGTTTGGAAATGGTTGATAAGGGACAGGAGCACAGCCGAAGTTACTCTTCTCGGTGTTATCACCCTCCATTGCGTAAATTATCTTAGCAAATAAAGGAATGTTACCAAAGATTTGTGTATAATAAGCTCTAATAGAATCCGCTTTATGCTTTCCGAAACCCATTTTTAATCTTTTCTTCTTTTGTCCCTTATCAACCATTTCCAAACGAGTATTCATCACTCAACCGTTTTGATTGTGTAAGATTATTCCTAATTTTTTCAGACATCCTTATTAGTTATCCACTTTGACTTGCTTCATTACTAACTGACAACTACTAACCTTTGACCTCTGTTGTCGTCGACCTATATTGTATATATTGACAGCCTAAATAGCTGTACAGCTTTTAATTGAAGTTAGGAAAAGAAATCCCATTTTCATCATCAACTGACATCGGTTAGAGAACCATTGGAAAGCCAGAGACGGAGTATTGGATAGCTGGCTATTTCGTCGTCCTAGTTCGAGCCTCTTCATTAGTACCAACTTAAAAGGGTTCGAACCCAGCACCTTCTGATTACAAGGCTGGCTAGCTCGTAGACCATTAAGCCACTGGGACTCTATCCAATGGTCAGCCTTCGAATTCCAACTTCCGCCAATTAACGATGTAACGCGGCAACTAGCCAGAGTCATCGGCGGTGAGTATTTATCCTCATACCTGACCTGCTGTACCCTACTGGTCATGACTTCCCACTAGAAGCCACCCAAATAACTACCTACCAGAATAGAACCAGTCGCTAGTGAGCATCTCATTGATATTCAAGTGTTGGTTTGTGGGGGATTTGAATGTTTACAAGATTTCATCATGAACTAGCATCGGTTAGAGAACCATTGGAAAAACCTGTTGGGAGTACTGGACAGCTGTTGGAATTCATGGGCTATCGCATCGAGTCTCAGTGGCTTAATGGTCAACGAACAAGCTGGCCTTGTAACCGGAAAGTCCTGGGTTCAAACCACGGTGGGTGCATACTGCTAAAGAGTCCCAAACTAGGACGGAAGAAACAGCTGTCCAGTACTCCCTCCCAGGTGGTTTTCCAACGGTTCTTTAACCGATCTCAGCTCATGATGAAATCCTATAACCAGTCAGATCAAATCCCCGCAAACCAACACTTAAAGATCCAATTTTTCTGACTTAATTCCATGAACTGGGAATTTTTAAAAAAACTGAATATTCTCAATAAACGGATCACTTCATCATTTCATTTCACACAAAATATCCCCTACCATATTCCCTGGACAATTTGCCAAGAATTCGTTGCTAAGGAAGAAATCAAAATTAACCACTGGTATTTTATGCATCCATCTTAGACAGAGAGGATAGGAGATGATGACAGTTCACAATCCTTGTCGACGATATCCATTGATGACACAGGTACCAAATACAGATTCGATCTAAGGAATGTTTTGTGTTGTTTGTTTTTTCCAAAGGATTTTGTTTTTATGATGTTCAACTTTCTAGACAGTTTGAAATTGTAGAGGTCATCATCAAAAGTGTGTTTGTTTGTTTTTCCAAACTGATTTATTGACACGTGAGGTGACGGATAAAATGGCTTGGTAACAAAGCAAGTATATGTGTATATATATGTGGACAAATAAAGGGGAAAAAAACTTGATATGAGACTAAACAATAACTTTTTACCATTCTGTAATAATGATAAAAATAATAATTATTATTATTATTACTAGGATAAGAAAAGTGAGCGAATAAAATCTCATAAATAATAATCATTGAGACAAACAGACAAATAAATTGTCTCCATGTCTCCATGCCAAATGACGATTATTCATCTGAAGGGTAATAATTGAAAAAAAAAGAAGGTGAAATTCAAATCTGGATCAGAGTAGTATTCAAACCAGTCGAGCACCTTCTATTAGCTGAACCCTAAGAGATGTTAACTGTTGTGCTACCGAAACTGAAAGATAAAGGGCAGCTCTAAACAATAGGAACCCGAACCGAAACGACCTTGCGAAACCAATCAGGTGACTCTGTTGTTTCTAAAAGTAATTATGGATGTTCTACACCTCTACTGCGATTCCTAATCGGGACCGGGACCACTATTCACACAGACGAATGGAGTAGTTATGGTCAATTGACGAATCTCGGGTATATTCATCATGTAGTCAATCACACAGACGGTTTTCGCAATCCTTTGGATGGAACTTATACTAATTGCATCGAAAGTTTCTGGAGTCACCTGAAAAAAAGGATTAGATTCGTGAACGGATCAAGAAATCCAATGAAATACAGTTATCTGGATGAGTTTATGTATAGAAGTTGGTTTAACATGAGTATAAAGACTCCTGTGAGAAACTGGGATCTTTTTTACAACATATACAAGAACTTTATCCTTTATAACTATTTTTTAACATTGCTTTGCTTTTATATAAACGATGTTTTACAATTATGCGCCGTTTTTTTTGAGCATTCTGATTGGTCGAAGTTATCTTTAACAAGGTCGTTTGTGCGTTCCTAGGTCATTTCGGTTTGGGTTCCTATTGTTTAGAGTTGCCAGATAAAGTACCTAAGCTAGTCACCTCTAGTGGTGGTATCTATCAATTCAACTGCTCCTGTGTATGGAGTCAGTTAGTTATGTTGGTGATCATTGATTGCGTTTTTTTCCTTCACGTTCCCCAGTGGAACATAGGGCTTCAAGCTAATGGCTTGAAGTTTCTGTAGCAGTGTTTATTTTACAGGATGGGGTTGCTAGCCTCATGCCCAAGCTTTCCTCTTCACCAGCATTATTTCTGGCTCAGCGGGGTAAAGGAGTGCGTCGGCCGCTATACCACCGCCGCATTGATTGCGTTAGGAAGTTAAATTTTTTGTGTTCGGAAACACATAACCAATATGGCTAAATAAAGGCGTTGTTGAAACTATCAACAGTCTGATATTAGATCACCTCGCTGAAGAGTTTTTCTTTATCATCTGTCAGGTATTGAATAAACTACCAAAGGCCTCTTGCATCGGTGACCCAGTGGTAGAATGCTCGTCAACCACGCCTCATGTGGTCCAAGGTTCGATCCCCGGCCGATGAGGCACTGCTTTAAATAGCTAAACCAGTACTAAGACTGGTAAAGAGGGAAGGCTGGGTGTGAGGCTAGCAACCTCATCCAGTAAAAATAAATACCACTGCTCCCGAAACTCCAAGCCTCTAGCTTGAAGGTGCCCTATGTTCCAAGGGGTACGTAAAGGAATAAAAACAACCAAAGGCCTCTAGATACGAAAAGCACTTCGAACAGCAGAAGTCATTACAGTTCGCTTAAATCAACAAGAAATCTGTGTGCAGAGGGAATAACTCTTTTTGAAAATTATGAAAATTTAAACCTTTATCCCTGAATATATGTGTGTAAAACTTGGGCGCTCTGGTAGTAAGTAATTCCATATTAGTTTGTTTATTAGGTAGATCACACAGTCAGAGAAACAGTATTATTATTTACTGGGTGACAAAGTTTTGAACACAACTTATTCCTGTTCATAATCACATCAGTTATAATCGCACGACTTCGAAACTTGAGTTTTATAGTTAGATTTTGTTCTTTCCTATTTGTCGTAGGGGTAGTAGAATTTTCCAGATACCTGGATGGGCAGGTGTTGAATCATTCCTATTACACGTGTTTGCAGTTGATTCGACAAACAAGGCTTCCGTTATCAATCTCTCCCTCCAACCTGTTAAATTGGATTTTAAAACTGTCATCTTATCCCATCCTATTGTCTGGTTTTACGTGTTATTGCATGTAGTGAATGGTATAACTGAACTATTCTCCAGATTTCTTCTTATCTTATTCGGGTTAACTAATCTAGATTTTGCTGCTAGGTTTTAATGCCCCGATAGCCTGAATGACTGACTCCGTTCTACTACTTTGACCGATGTATTTGACCTGACAATCATTCCAGCAGGGTATTAGATAAACTAAGTTGTTTTGTTTAATTGGCTGCACTGGCAGGATCCTTTAACCGACAAAGCTTATTTGTAATTGAGTTTGTGGATTTGAATGCCAGCCACTTATATTCCTGCCTGCATTGTTAAAAATTCTCCGTAAGTTGGCTTCCGAGGTTCCTTCTTTGTATGGAAGTACTACTGACGGTGATTTATGTTCCCTATCGGTGGTGTTGTCATTATCCTGTGCATGTTTGACTTGCATGTCGTCAATATTATTATTATTATCACTATCGCTACTATCATTATTTATTTTATTTTTACATTTTCCTGCACACATTTTGACTCATTTCCCATGGTAATTATCAAGTTTCAAAGCGTCTCTTATATGCCTCACTTTCTGTCTTAGATTTTCCTTGATACTACTTAGTTTTTGTGCTCTATTACTTAAACATTTCACCAATCCTATTTTTACTGACATAGGATGGGATGATCGGAAATCCAAATATCTGTTTGAATATGTGAGTTTTCTGTAAACGCTAGGGTGCTTAACTTCCCATCTTCTTTCCTTGTGACGCTACAATCTGACATTGGAAGCTCCTCTTCCTGACTTTCCAATTCATAAGTGAATTGAATTGCCTCCATCCTTGAGTTATCGAATCGACTACAAATACGTGTATAATAGGAATGATTCAACACCTGTCTACACAGATATCTGGAAAATTCTATTACTCCTACGATCACAAATAGGAGAGAACAAAGAAAACTATAAAACTCAAGTTTCGAAGTCGTGTGATTATAATTGATTATATGATTATGAACAATAATGAATTGTGTTCGAAACTTTGTCATCCAGTAAATAATGGGACTGTTTCGCTGACTGTATCTAATAAACAAGCTAATATGGAATTTACCCCTTAATCATTGAACTTCAGATTGTAATGGCTTTGAAACAGAAATTCTCTAAGAGACTCGTATTATCTTCATGTCTATCTAGTGTCCCACAATTATGATCCAAGAAATTATAATATATTTCAGAGATGGCACGATATTAGATCAGAGACGAGACCCACTGTCTAACCGGATGAAAACTTGACTACAGTCCTCAAGAGTAATGTTTACCTGTTACGTGATGGTACGTGCCCTGGGGTGGGTGTGTGGGAGGGTGATCGTAAACTGACGGTAATGACTCATTCATTCATACAATCGCATTTATAAACGATATTTTTTGTCAAGAAAGAGGGCAGTAACAAAAGTGATAGGTTGTCACGATCATAGTAGTTAATATTGATCAATGCATAAAAGCATTTGAGTAAGGATATTAGAATTACGTAAAACACAAAGTTAGCCGAAATGGTTGAATAATTTTCTTTTGTATGCAGTGAGTGCTCCATCCCAAGCAAAATACTAAGCCGCATCATCCTGGAGAGAATCGAACACGCCACCCTGGATGAAAAACTTCGACCGGAACAGGCTGGATTCAGAAGAAACAGGTCATGCATTGATCAAATCGCCACACTACGGATCATAATAGAACAGAGCTTGGAATGGCAGTCACCTCTCTGTCTCAACTTCATCGACTTTGGAAAGGCCTTCAACAGCGTCGATCGAGAGGTGATTTGGAAACTACTTCGCTACTACGGGGTGCCACCGACAATTAAACATCTCATCCAACAGCTGTACGACAATGCTGCATGTCAAGTAATAAACAACGGGAAACTTACGGTATCCTTCGAAGTGAGGACAGGAGTGAGACAAGGCTGCCAAATATCGTCAATGGTTTTCCTGATTGCGGTAGATTGGATAATGCGACAAACAGCGGGCAGAGAGGAAACAGCCATGAAAATGGACCCTTACGAAAAACTTGGAGGATCTGGATTTCGCCCATGATATATGTCTGATTTCCCACAAACTGGAATATATGCAAGCAAAAAGCAACAAGTTGGCAGAAGAAGCATCAAAGATAGGACTTCAGGTGAACATAGAGAAAACAGATATGGTGTTGAAAATTCCTGGGCAACACCACCAACAGCAATAACAACGATCAGCATAAATGGGATGAACCTGAAAGAAACAACCTCTTTTACCTACCGACCTGGTAAGCATCGTCTCAACTACAGGCAGACGGAACTAACGAGGATATCAAAGCAACGAGATTCGGAAAAGCAAGACAAGCTTTCACTACTCTCAAGTCTGTGTGGACGTCAACAGCACTCAGCATGAAAAATAAGATCCGGATTTTCAACTCCAATGTAAAGTCAGTGCTACTCACTATACGGATCAGAGACTTGCACTGCGCGTCGTAAAGAGCATCTCAAACAAACTACAGACTTTCATTAACAGTTGTCTTCGCTCAATACTCAAGATCAGATGGCCAGAAAAGGTCAGCAACAGGGATCTTTGGGAACGAACCAACCAGGAACCGATTGTGAAACAAATAGGCAGGAAGAAATGGAGGTGGATTGGCTGGCCATACTCTGAGGAAACAATCAAGTGACATCACTAGACAAGCCATAGCTCGAGTGAGACCCGAAAGAGTAGCGGCGAGTTGGTCGTCAGTGAGAGGGTGGGTGACTTGGAGGAGGTGATGTGAGGAGGAGATGAAAACGTGTGGGCAGACTTGGAGCCAGGTGAAGACCCTAGCAGAGAACCGAACGCAATGGAGACGCACGGCTGAAGCCCTATGTTCCTCTAGGAATTAAAGGAAACAATAATATAGAATAATAATGCAGTGCTCCAGTTTCTCTATCTAAATGACTACAGGCTCAGCAATGCAAAGGAGATGAAAGCGTATTGTCCTTGGCAGATTGTTCTTCACGTTGTAGATTACTCTGAAGAAGGAGCTTGCTGATATAGCAGAATGACCAGTGTTGACGATGTATTCAGCTATCGCACTCATCATACAGCCTCATACTGCCTTTCTACAACCATGCAGGATAGTATTCTTGAACCCTTTTAGATAGGATACGCATCGAACTATCAGTACACGCGACTCCACAGGAATAGGCGACCCGGTATGTGCATATACGAGTGATCAGGCTTCTGTAGACCATTGGACTACCGGAGAACACTACTCTTAGCGTTGTTCCTCTCAAAGATGACGAAATTTTTCTCTTAATAATATGACAGGTTAATTTCCCCTTGAAATCCACGTTGGTATTTAACCGTAGCTGGTAAATTAGCAGATTGGTGATTGGGATGCCACTGGGTTTGAATCTCCTCATGACCGCCCTTCCCATCAAGATGTTCATTTCACTTTCATGTATTCGCCAGTCATGATATCAAAGAATAAACTGTTAACATTCAATATTCAACTACAGAATCACAATATGTGACTATTGTGCTAACTTTTTTTTTAAAATTTAACCGAGTAATTATCAGAAAGAGGAAAGTAATCTTAGTATTTTTTTTAAATTCTTCTTTCTAGGTTAAAGTATGGTTCCAGAATCGAAGAATGAAATTTAAACGAATGAGAAGTAAGTACTACTGTCTGACCGATTGACGATTGAATATTAAATGTTGAATATTGAACAGATACGGGCTTTTTATTAGTGCGCTATTTTTGATTTCATGATATACTGGATGTTATCTGAGTTAAAGCTTTCCGTTGGAGGTGACTTTTAATTTATGCAAAATTAGAGCCTTTAATGATGTGCTTTTGTGGTTCAGGAGTAGAATTTTCGCCCAGAGACGCATGTGGTGTGGGTTCTGTTTCCGGCTGGTCCTTTTCCAAATCCCACTTAATTGGTAGTTGAGGAAGGTTAGGTTTTAGGCTAGGCACCCAATCCCATGAAATAAAACAACATCACCACTAATGAAACTTTAAAGTTCGTCGCTTAAACTTTTATTTTCCACTCGGAACGCCAGAAGGGCGAATTGATTGCTTCATGAAGAAGTATTTAAATGAATGTTTTGACGAATTTCAAACCAACGGTCCATAAAAAGAAAATTCAACCATTAAAAATAACTAAATATTAGTGGATGGTCAGTCGGTGGTTTGGCGGTTGAATATCCTCCAACCAGACACATAGTTCGGGCCTCGAGTCCCGGCTGACGCATTCTTAAATATCGCTTAGCTGATAGTAAGTTTGGTATGGAAGAAAGGTCAGGTGTGGTGCTAACAACCCCACCTCTTAAAATAAGCAACATCGGCCAAGTTAAAGTACCACCGCTCAGGAGTGTGAACTCTCCAATGACCTTGAACGAGATACTGTCTGGGCCTAATGGCGCTCACTTAGGCTGTCTTGCTTACTACTCTCAAATGCTATAGCAACCGTAACAGAAGGTAAATACAGAGTGAGTTATGCCATTCTCATGACTCACTTATATGACTGTGGACGATTTTCTATAGTCCATGGAGGCTATTCACATATTAAATTGGTTGGCAGGGTTAAAGATTTCATTAAATTTGATGGGTGTTGGCCTAATTTACAGCGGCTTACTGTTGATCAGCCCATGAGGAAATCGAATTCCCCCCCCCAAAAAAGAAACCATTATTTACTTATATTTTTCTGAAATATGTTTCAGTTTTTCAATAGATTTTAATTTCTTTTAAAACGTTCGATTTATTTTCGCTCCCTTTCTCCATAACAACCCAATAGGTAACAGTGTTTCCAAAGATGATTCCTATTCAATCCCCCTTCCATATGATGATGTATGTTCAAGTATGCAACAGCTTTGTTAGAAATAAATCAAATATTCTTTATAATGAAGCGGAAAATTTCAGAAAATTTCTTTTTTGTCTTAATTTCTTCTTCTCCTTCTGATACGATTAACTACTAAACTAACTCCACCCCCTTGCTAATTTATTCCACTTTTCTACCCCCTTATTCTTCTCCCCCTACGATATTTTTTTGCGTTGGCGTGTGAACGTGTCACCCTATTTGTGTGTGTGGGTGTATTGGAGTGCGTAGGCGTATTTTTGTGCGTTTCTGTCTCGATCACTTGTAATTTTTCTTCAAGATTCTTTTTAATTATTTGTCAAAAATAATCTTTTTTGAAAAAAATATATATACAATAATTTCACTAAGAAAAAATTATGCCTTTTGAATAATTTTTTGATAGAGTTCATCACCCTGATGTTCATTTCGTCCTATCCGAGACTCGTCAACTAGCTGAATTTACCTGTAATCCTGCGTTTGAAACTATGCGTATTGGCTTCGAGTCTCACTGGGAACGCCTTCACTGACTCATTGGGAAATGCAGGTTTTACCCCCACTGGCTGACGAGTCCCAAATAGGATAAAATGCACATTCCGGATTCCAGTGTTAGTCACCATCCACCAATTTACTTCAAAATAATAATAACAGTTTTATTCTGAACATTGTGTACATACCGTACGGAATTTTCATCGGAAGTTATTGCAGGATAATTTCTCTTTGTCTAGTATCTTCAAGTAAAATATCAGCTGACAGCTGCAAATCACATGACAAACTACTGTCTGATCAGAGCAGCAGACTGATCCTTTTGGTGATATTAGATAGTTGAAGGCAATCGGCGGGAAGCCTTGGACCTAGGTTTCGTGCTAGTTGGCACTCATCAGCAAAGCGTATCTGCAACCTTGAAGAAACTCATGTCCCTTCTGAGATTCGAACCCGCGTCACCCAGTGCTGCAGTCAGGTCCAACGCTTCCCACCGATTGCCTCCAACCATCTAATATGATCAAATCAATGTGCACCGAGATGGCGAGCTACCTAGAATGGTGGACACATTGCAAATACCTGACTGATAGAATTCAGTCTGCACCAAAGAAAGGACTAGATACGTCACACTAGCCTCAGGATGGTCGGGGGTGGGTGCCTTGCGCTGCGGGTTGGCCACCCCTCCGCACACCCCTCGAAATGCTCCCATATGACCGGGCGTCTTACATAGCCTCTCCTGAGGAAGTCCTACTCACTGCCTTCACGTGGTGGAGGTGTTTTCCACCAAAGTGAGAGGGCAAAAGCGGATGCCCGGCGCTCTTCACCGGGTTGACTGTCCATTGGATGACAGTCTAGGGGAGATGGCTAAACCCTGATTCCAAACCTCCAACGACTGGCACATGAAGCTCACTGGAGCTCACCGGCAGACGTATGGACAAAGGGCTTGTTGGATGTCTTGGATGTCTGGCCCCATTCAAAAAGGCGTATGAACCGAACTCCGGTCACCGGCTGCCAATGGATAGTGGACTCCCTACTCCACTCCTACTGCCTTGTAGGTCACACTTGGTTGTGTAAAGGCTAGAGCTGCACTCTCAAACAAAAGGCCGAGCGATTCTGGGGACATCACTCGTACCGAATTCCCATGAAACTTCATGAACTCTTATGTTCATGAAGCCGGCTCATCCTCCCTTAGGAGATAGCCGAAGTAAAGTAAAGTAACTAGTTACTAGTGTCCAATCGAAAAGACTGATCCTTTATCACATTTATTTCTTTTTGATTGAAAGCCAACTATATAAAATGTCCAGGTGTACAATTTGACACCCAAAGACATAACTTAGGAACACTTGTCTCATGCATTGGAATACGTCGCTATCGACGCGATCATACTTCCTCTCAGGTTTAGTAGAAATTTGAGAATAAAGGAAGTTTTAAGCAATTTAAGTACCCACGAGAGTAGATTAAAACAAAGTGAACGCGAGAAACTATATACAGTATAATGATGACGGTTTTCAGTAGCCCAAGTTTTAAACAGGCCAAGACCAAGAACATCCTAAGAATGATTTGTTTCTAAATTTGAGCACGGACTGATGTCAATTGGACAAGTTGTATGGAGGATTTCATCATGAGCTGACATCAGTTAGAGAACCACTGGAAAACCTGGGAGTACTGGACAGCTGTTTCGTCCTAGTTTGGGACTCTTCAGCAGTACGCACCCACCGGGATTCGAACCCAGGACCTTCTGGTTACAAGGCGAGCTCATAGACCATTGAGCCACTGGGACCCGATCCAATGGTCCTTGAATTCTAACTTCTGCCAATCCTCCATACAATTAAACAAAATCCCTACCAAACCAATACTTGAAAATTGGACAAGTATCAAAAACCAAAAGGAAGTACTGGATAACAAGCGGTTTCATTCTAGTTGTTTGGGACTCTTCATCAGCTGATATAAGTATAAAACTTAGACATTCTGGTAGAGCATAACTCCATTATGCGTAAGATTTTATTTTGATAAATCACACAGTGTTATACAGTAGTATTAACTGATGACCACGTTTCAAGCGCAATTTATTGCCACTCATAATGATATCAAGACACTGCTCACACAACTTCTTACTTCATTTATATGCATGTGTGGAATTGACTAGATATTTGAATAAAAATCAATATGGGATAATGTACATTCAGAAATAATAATATGAGTGTTATTGATCAAATACAATCAGATGGGAAATAAGACGAGTGTTTTCATAGTCATAATAAGTAACTTGTTAGGGTGTTATAATGTGCGTGAATTGAAATAAAATTTTCAGATTATATATTATCCTCCTCTGATTTGACTGACTGGTGGTAATTATATCTTCTAGATCTCTGGTATTTGCATTGAGTCACTTCTGTTGCACGTGTTGGGTGTAGACTCAGTGAACCAGGATTCAGTAATCAACCTGTCCCTCTCTCCATCTACTCATTAGACTTTTTAGAATTTTAACCCTCTCCCACCCACTCTATTGTGTGGTTGTGTGTTAATGCATGCAGTGCAATGTTGTGCTGAGCTTTTTTCTAAATTACTTATCTTCGAGGGGTCAACCATTCTTACCTTAGCTAAATTCTTATGTTCTGACAGGCAATCTCACTACTCCTGGTCTACTGATTTGACCTACGTAGTTGACCTCACTCACAGTCATTTATAGGAGTTTTGCAAATTATGTTATTTTGTCTAATTGAGTAAACCTACAAGGTCCTTTAACCTACAGAGCTTGTCCTACCTGAGTGAGTTTGTAGGTTTGAATGCCACCCGCATTTTTGCTTTCTTCAGTTAATATTACTGTACAACACTGTGTAATTTATCAAAATAAAATCTTAATAATAATAATAATTCAATAATAATAATAACAATTTGCTTTATTCCAAAAGAGTACATGTGATACAGAATGGAATTCTCAGCATTTCACTACAATATTGCATCCAGTTAGTACATTATCAATAAATAAAATTCTACATAGATTAAGGAAATCTCAGTTCATTATGACAACAACATATTGACATGTCGGTAGCAAAGCCAAAATTGAACAGTGTTTGAAGGTGTTAGAAAAGTAGATGCTAGCATATTTACTGGCGTAAGCGAGAGAAAGAAACAAAGCAGCACATAACAGAAAAAGAAGAGAGAGAAAAGGAAAAGAAAGAAAGAAAATGTTGTACCTATAAATGATATGAGTTGGAAAGACGAGATCCAGTTGTTCTACTGACTATTCAATGAGTTATAGGTTTCACGCGTAATGCTTTCTTTATCACACAGAACACGAGCTAAGTAGGGTATGATTGAGTTTTTGTACTTGCTGGTGCGAGCATATAGTTTTCTATATAGGCTTCTGGTTTTGCCTGATGAGATGCAAGGGGAGAGTTGTGAGTGAAGAGGGTGGTATGAGTTAGATAAAGTGGATTTGGCCCATTTTTCTCATGAGTCCAAGTGCCTGCCTGTCGACCAGAATATTAACAAGCTGGTTAAGTGGCATAATGGAGTTATAATCTACACTTTATATTCATTAACCAATCACCAAGCATGTGATTTCCGTTTACATCAAATAACATGAAATAGAATGTTCAAATAGGTGTATCGTATTCTGTTGTTAATGCCGAATTGAACTGTAAGGGTATGTGAGAATAATATTCCGTTGGCACACATTGTCTGTATCACACCACCACAATAAGAACATCTGGGAGTTAAATTCTAGCATTTCTTACCTTCTCGACGGTAAATTAAAATTTATTGCAGGATGTACATCGTTAAATTTGTCCACTTCCTAGTTTTTTCAAGGAAAATGTCAACTAGAATTGGTCCAAGTGGTAACCTCATAGCCACACCCTCAATACATTTGTAGAATTCCTTATTATATATGAAAAATGAACAATCTCATTGTGTGCGTCGGTGGCACAGTGGTTAGGACTCTCGCCGACCATGCACATGGTCCGGGGTTCGATCATCTGCCGACGCACACCCGATATCTATGGTCAGCCTGCGAAATTTGGGCTACCCATATCCAAGCTGAAAATTCCATACTTGTACTGAAAGTACGGTGTGGCATCAAGCTGTAATCAAAAAAATAAAAAAAGAATAAATAAAAAATATCTGTAAAGAAACTCCTTCACAGAAGATATAGAAAGACCAAAGTTGATGTTCCGTCTAATAATAATAATAATACCTTTATTCCAAACAGTATTTGCGGTACAGGTATGGAATTTTCAGCATGCACTATAATATTGCATCTAATTACCTCATAAATTTTATAAGATTTTGAAATCAAAAAGCAACAACCAAAAAATAAAAAAGAACAGCGTTGCGTTTACATTTTTAAACAATGCACCACAGGATATGAAATATAAAATTAGTGTGTAATAGAAGAAGATGTGAACAACAATATAATAGTAAGGAAGAAAGGAAAACAAAAACTAATGGGACTAATTGTTAGAGTGCTGCAGTAAGTTGATCCTGTCATACCTAACAGATTTCTCATCATATAACAACTGTGCCAGATAAGGTATTGTGGAGTTTTTGTACTTGGTAGTCCAAACATATAGCCTCCTATAACTCCTTGTAGTTCTACCAGATGAAATGCAAGGAGAGAGCTGTGTATAGAGAGGATGCTCAGGGTCTAACAATATAGTATTCGCTAGTCTTTTACATGACATTATATGTCTAACCACCTGCCCTACTAACGGCTTTTAGTGCCCTTCTCAGCAAAGCAAAGTCTTTCTTAAGTAGTCCAGGAAAGATTAGTGGGGAGCAGTAAAGAGGGATGTGTAGAATACAAGAGTTGACAAACTGAGAAAGCAAAGACTACTTTATACCAGACTGCCTAAACTCCCTAACGTAGAACGTTAAGCGAAACATCTTTCTAGTAACTAGCAAGATGCGGGAGGACCAGGAAAGATAGGAGGAAATACTCAGTCCAAGGTACTTGACATTAGATGTAATTTCAACCTCTATGCAGTCAATGATAGTGGGACTATGTGAGCTAGCTAGTTGTTGTAGGTCACGTTTTCGTCTGAAAGTGAAATTTACTACCTGACATTTAGACGGATTCAGTTTAAGACCGTTTGAAGAGGACCGCTGACTAATTTCCGAGAGAAAGTTATTTAATTTGGAACAATCCGACTGAGAGTTGACAGGCAAGGAGATAGAGAGGTCATCAGCATACTTAACAAAAGTGGCTACATCAGAATGGGGCAAGTTATGTAAGAAAAAAGAAAACAGAAAAGGAGAAAGAACAGCACCTTGAGGAACACCAGCCAAAGTAAGTGAGGTAGTGGAAGACTTTCTTACTAACTTTCTGCGCATATAAACTCTACTGTTTCTCATAGTAGATTAGAAATATAAACTTCTCCAAATGAAAGTCTAAAGTACATAGGATGACAGTATGTTGTGTGTGAATAAGGATAATATTTTGAAAAGAAAAAAATTGAAATGATTAATTCCAACGTTCCCCGCTTTCGGCAATCTGGTCCGAACTTCTTCAGGGAAATTAATTGAAATTAACATAACAGAGGTTTATATGCAGAAAAAGACATCTCTTGTTTTTTTAAAACTTTGTCCCTAATCAAATGAGTCATGAAACAGGTATCAACACGTATAATAAACAAAATTGTATGAGCTGTGATCACAATTTAACCTCAGACTTTCATGTCTTGTTAAGCACTTTAAACAGAGTGTACTTTTCATCAGATTACATTAAACTAAAAGTTCATGGTCGTAGATACCTGAATATGAAAATATTTGTGTAAATACGGCATAGAGTGATGTGTGTGTATGGGTAAACACTTGTAAAACATTTGTTAGCCTCTCCATAAGAAGATATAGACAATTGGGAATTTAGACCAAGTATGATTAGTTAGTGATACATATCCATTTTTATTTATTAATCAGGATTTCCTATGCATCAGCTAACATCACACCTTCATGTCTGTTCAAACTGTTAGTATCTAGAATTTTATGATTAGACGTATTTTCAAAATTATGGTGTTTAGGATTAGAGTTTAGTAGAAGCACCCTGTCGGATTTATTGCTTTGCCTTCTTTCTGAAGATTGAGCTGCTTTATTCGACCTACTGGAGTTGTCAGGTGACTCAACAGCTACGGATTTAGGATATGCATTCTGTTGCAGGCAACGGAGAGTAAAAACACGATGATTGTACCAATTACAGAGTTTATTTGTTAATTTAATTCGATCGCAAAATAGTTCAGATGAACTGTCGTCAAGATCTGACAGAATAGTTCTAAAATATTTGGGCGCCGAGTGAGAAGTAGACATTTGTTGGGATTCATCCATATATGTAGGGCTTCCGCAGATAGTCTTTCTTTATACGAACCAAAACCTTTCAGTAGAACCTTAGTCCTGTCAAAGTCGATCCTGTGTCCCGTTTCTGTCGAATGCGGTGTAATCGCTGATCTGTTTTCTACCTTCTTTAAGTCTGCAGAGGTCTTTGGAACCACCTTTAGACATTGTTTATGCTCTTTCACTCTTATATTTACCTGTCTGGAAGTTTCTCCTACATATACGGCGTTACAGTCCCCACAATTGATCTGGTACACACAATTCTGTTGGTTTTCTTCTTCTATTTTGTTATCCTTAACCTTCACCAGTGGTGAGCGTAAGGTGTTAGTTGTACGAAATTACACTCTTATGTTATTATTTTTAAGGATTCACTTTGTCTCATCGGATGTTTCTTTGTGGTAAGGAATCACCGCTATACTGAAACAATTCTTAGCAACAGGTTTCGATCCATCCTTATCTTCACATTTTAAACACATGTTTTATATATAAATCTCTGTTATGTTAATTTCACTTAATTTCCTTGAAGAAGTTCGGACCAATTCGCCGAACGCGAGGAAGGTTAGAATTACATATGTCCAAACCAAGTTCACTTTAAACAGTTTAAAAAAATTCGGGCATAGGGTATTTGATATTCATTATAATAAAGGCTTTTGTATTTCCTAATGAGTGAAAAACAAAACGATATTGTTGTTTTTACTGACGTTTCGCTATTTAATGCAGCTAATAGCTTTATCAAAGTATTATCAAACCAGAATTTACAAAATCTCAACTTATATATAACAAAGAGTTAAGAGGTGAGAAAGTAGACTTAGGTCAAGTTAAAAGGACATACTGAAAGTCAAAATAACAATGAAGATCATTAAATCAAATAACAAAGATAATAGTATATATGCTATGGTATCAAATCAAAGTTTACTAACTTGATCATCGTTCGTCAGTATGGAGTCATTTTCCGTTGTCAAATTGGCCAATTGGTAAAGATAACAAAACCAAGTGTAGATTGTTGGATTTGATCAGTGTTAAAAATTATAAAGACAGTGTCTGTTTACATAGTGAACTTGCATATCACATTCGTGTTGATTTTGTCACTTCATGGAGGGGGAGTGGGTGTTGTAATCACGTCAAATTCTGTTTTAGTCCATCATTCCTATTCACTAGACAATTTGGATTCCACTTGATATGAAGGTTAGAATTAGTCCTTTCAGTTTCGCTGAGGGTTTTTACAAATATAATTTTTAGAAATGTCTAGTTCTCACTCGGAGCCCAATTATTTGGGAACTATTATTCGGTCAAATCTTGATCACAGTTCATGTGGAATATTCCAAGAAAGTTTATGATCAGATCAACTGTTATAAAAATGCGGTAATTAAGACATACGAGTAATGACTCGTGTTAAATGTGATAAATTTAATTGAAAATGTGCCACTTTATACAAGATATGTAGACGACATTGTAATCATAAGTGATAAACCTTGTTCTGCCACCTCAATTTTAAATCGAATGAATGAAGTTCAGAATAGCATATCACTTACGTCTGTAGAAGAGGAAGATAATTGTTTATCTTTCCTAGATGACATATTGCTTAGTCGATGGCTTGATGGGTCAATAAAACGAAAACCTACCTGGACAGGACAGGACAGTATCTCAATTATCACAGTCTCTGCCCTGTTCAGTATAAAAGAGTCGTAGGGAGTGAGGTGCCTCTTCAGTAGAATCCAACGAATATGCACTGAAGACACACTTGATGAAGAAGAAAGAAAGTTGACACAAATTCTTGTTGATAATAATTATCCAGACAAGTTCATCAGGAGTAGTAGTCAGAACATCAAGACCCATTCTCCAACTCGCCCCTAAGAAAGACGTGTACATCAAGCTACCCTATATGGGGCATCATAGTAGCTTGACAACTAGACAAAGATTGAACGCTGCTGTTGAAAAGACTTTTTATGCAGTTAATTTAATAATAATTGAGAATGTGAAGCCAATATATCCATCCGTCTAATCCCTTTGAACATGCGAAAAATGATGTCACATCCCACTGTACTTACCAATTTGAATGTACGTGTGGACACACATACATAGGAAGAGTTGGCTTCAGAGCATATTCTTAAATGGCTCCAGAAGCAAAAAGAATCTTCAGAACCCATAAATGGTGAGAACAAGAGACCTAGCTCCTCTATTGAGAAACATATTATAGAGAAGGGGCATAAAATTGACGTTTACACATCTTTTAAACCTATCTATAAAACGTGTTTGGAGGAGGGAGTGTCCTAAAGTTTGTGGAAGCTCTAGGTGACAATTAGGAAGTTGAAACCACCTTTATGTGTTCATCAAAGCAACAATTCGTCATCACACTAACTAAACTTTCTTTGGTAAAGTTTATTTTGATCTCAACCAGGGTAGATGTACTATTACCTCTGTTATTTGGTTTAGTGATCTTCATTGTTATTTTCACCTTCAATATGTCCTTTTAACTTGACCTAATTTGTCTATTTTCTCACCTCTTAACTCTTTATTAATTTCATATATACATATTCCTATGACAAGTCCGTGTGTGATGGATCAGATTGTTCGAAATGCGTGCTGCACAAAGACAGCATTACACGACTAAGATAAATTACGTCTTCTTATTGCTTCGTCTAAATTCATAAAGGGAACTAATTGTTTTAAAATGTGATAGCGTAAAGTGAAATAAAGTTAAACAACCTGGAGCAAGGAAGGCTCAGATTCCCATAAATCATGTGATAAAATTAATTAATTAATTATTTCGATGATGGTGACTAGGACTGAAACTCACGGAATGTGCATTTCGTCCTCTTAGGGACTCATCAGCCACTGGAAATGTGGCTGCATCCCAAGTCAGTAATAATGTTTCTGATGACATTAAAATCCAGCCAAAGAGTTATCAAATAGAAAACAAGAGACTAGAATGCATTCGAAATAGAAAGAATTTTCCAAACTAGAATGAAACAACTGTCCAGCCCTTGCCAGCTAGCTATTCAATGGTTCTCTAACTGCAGTTAATTTGTGATCTAATTTGAAATTGATATCCTATGCTCACTTGTGAATGATTACAGCAGAAAAATTGTCTGAATTTCTAGTGAGGAATAATGAGCGGTAGTGTCGACTAGGAAGTGTGTGAGGGCACATACTCGCTGATGACACTGGCTAGTGGTTGCGCTATATATCCATGGATGCCTAGGATATTAGATTCTGTTCTATTGATTGAATAATCAATGAGGTTGCCTTATAACCGGGGGGGGGGGCTGAGTTTGATATTCGGTGTTATGGTTGTCGGCGCTTACTTCTGAAGAGTTTCACGCACGCACACACACACACACACTAGGAGGAAATGGCTGTCTAGTACTCCCTGGAGATCTAACTGATGTCAGCTCGTGGCCAAACCTATCACTAATATTCTATTAGCCACAATGGTTTCAAATGTCTCTGTACTTCCTATTGGATGCTGTGATCTTTCCTACTATCGATTCACAGATTGCATTGGTTTCTCAGTATTGTTTGTTGTAATTTAAGCAGGTTATTAGTGGTTCAGGTTTCTAACTTCTGTTCTAACCACAGCAATAACAGTACCAAAGATATTCAGTATCATATTTGATTAACTGTCCCAGTTAACTTTACTTTCAAGCATCGACGTGACATACATGAACTAGTTAGTTCCCATGATGCCTGTAGCATAGGTGGCACTGAAATTGAAACCAAGTCAAGCATCAAATACCTTGGATTAGTTCTTCCCTCTGACCTTTCATGGTCATCCCACATATTATCAATCTCTAAGAAAATGTTTCGCCTTACCTTCTAGATTAAAAAGTTAAGACAATCAGGTATCGACCAACCTTTAGTTCTGCAATTTTTAAACTCCTATATATTTTACCTATTGTACTCTATTGCTCTCCATTAATCTTTCCTGGGCTTCTCAAAAAAGACTATGTCATATTACGAAGGGTATTAAATGCTGTGAGTAGGGCTTGTGGTTTGCCACTGCGTGAGCTCGCCAATACTATAGTCGAGAGACATATAAAATCCTGTAGAAAATGGGCAAAGGCCGTACTGTCAGACCCCCTGCACCCCCTTTATTCACAACTATCCCCTTGTATCTCATCAAGTAGGACGAGAAGTCAATATCAGAAGTCATATGCTCGAACCACTAAGTACAAAAATTCTACAATACCGTATTTAGCCCGTATTTTATGTTATGAAGACTCTGTTAGACGTGAAACATATAAGTTTCTATGTAATTGGCTAAGTGAATCGATCCTTTCATTGTTCATCTTTCTGAAATTTTATGGTGTCACTCTTTCTATCGTTTAATTAAAACTTTGCCATTTTTATTTTAGTTGTTATTACTGTTATTACTATAATTTTATACATTATGCATATTTTTCCCCGTGTTACATACAGTAATTTGCTAAATAGCTGATATAACAACGTTTTGTTATCATTATTATGTAATGTTTACTAATTTTATTTGTTTCTTGTTTGTTTTTTTGTCGTTTTTTGAGTAAATTAGATGCAACATTGTACTGAATGCTGAAGATTCCTTGCTGTATCATTAGTACTGTTTTTGGAATAAAGCAAATTATTATTATTATTTACCTTGATTGAACACCAACTAGTAACTAGTGTACTGTGTCCAGTCCTTTGTATGGTGCAGACTAAATTCTATCAGTCACGTGTGTAATGAGGCCACCATTCCAGGTGGCTTGCCATCACGGTGCAGTGCACTGTGAATTGATGATATTAGATGGTTGGAGGCAATCGGTCATAGGAAGCCTTGAACGTAGGTTTCGTGCTTGTTGGCATTTACCAGTCATCAAAGAAAGCACTAGACGCAGTACACTAGTTAATACTTTTGAAGGGGTTGTGTTCTCTGAGCTGGATAGTTAATTTGCGAAGATTTCATTGTCCTACTAGGCAACATCTTCAGTGCATACTTCAATTTGCTGAAGTGACCTTTTAGATTTCTCCATGAGTTCATTAGTCATCTCTCGTAATGACCCTGAACGTGATTGGTTGTTTTTGTCTGCTTTCATGCCTTCCAGGCTACTTGTATTGGTACTGATTGTTTCCTTGACTTGAACTTTGACCCTTTGTGTGTAAGATTTCCTTCTTATCGATTGGTGAATTTTGTCCATCTCAATGTGTTTATTGATTCACGATTCACTAGAATACCAGAGTGGCTTCTAAAAATTCTCTAGCATTCTTGGTGTTTCCTCTGTCTAATATTTGAACGCTGGTTGTCCCAGTCGAATTGATGTCCATGGTTGTCTGTCTGTATGCATTTAGGCGATATGAGTAGGGGAGTGGATGTCGTGTCTTTTGACGTCTAGTTTATGATCATGGAGACGAAGACAAAGGGGACGTCCACTTTGCCCAATGTAGTGTTTTTCGCAATCGTTGCAACTTACTTTGTAGATGATGTTGATTTTATCTTCTTTCGCTGTTCAGTCCTTTGGTTGACACAGAGCCATCTGAGTGGAATGATTTTGTTGGCTTGTGTGAGGCGTCAATTCTTAAAGGTTTGAAGAGTCCTTTATGTATGATAGGGCGATTTTCCTTATGTTTTCCTTGGGGCCTTTGATTTGACAGGTTGGCTTGAAGGTATATGTCTTTTGATGAAATTCCATGGATATCCATTCTTTTAAAAGACGTCCATGAGATATCTTTCGTCAATTTTCCTTAAGATGGGAGTGCTGCAATGAGTCCTGGCTGGCTGGCTCTCTTGAATAGTGTTTGTATACGATTCCTTTTGTGTGTTATTGGATTTCTGCTATTGTAATTGAGTATTTGGTCCGTGTGAGCTGATTTTCTACAAAAACTTGAATTTCTAATTCCTCTGTGGTTGTTCGCTTGACTAAGATGTCCAGAAATGGGATTATATGTTCTCGGATTCCTCTTCTCTTGTGAATTTGGTGTCGTTGAAGATGTTGTTTATAAGGTGTTAGTTTTATCCAACTCGTTTCTTTTAATTATTACAAATGTGTCATCTATGTAACGTATCCAAATTTTGAATTTGATCTTTGGTAGGATTATGTTTTTGAGCCTTTGCATCACTGCTTTTGGAATTAAACCTGATATTGGCGATATAGTTAGTACCTAGTGCCCAATCAAAGTATCCATTGTAGTCCTACAAGAGGTCAATCACGAGCCCGAGTAGCTAAGGGGTAAAGTCTCTAACAGCAGTACTGGGTGACGCGCGTTCGAATCTCAGGCGGGACATGAATGTTGGAAATACGCTTTGCTGACTGATGCGTGCCAACTAACTAATACGAAGTCTTGGTCCCAAGCTTCCTTTCGACTACTTCCAACCATCTAATAAAACGATGTCTGTTTCGTTTGAGAAACTAATTTCAAAATAATCGAGAGAATTTCTAGCTCAGATGGATGATTTTGTTGTGATGGGTGATTGTGTCCTCTAACCTTCACAATTAAACCATCCAGTTCAGGAAATCACATAACAGCAAAAAAAAAACAACCAATTAAATAATTAAATAAACAATCTTTGATGTGTTTTGAAACAGAACAATAGGCACCTTCACTCCTTCCTTCCTTCCTGTATGACGTATGTAACTATGTGAATAATTTTTTACAGTGTTACACTTCCACACAAGCGCACATACATGTAAACAAAAATACACACACTCATCCCACTATAACTCATTATGTCATAGAAACTAAAAAAGGGAATGCATGCACGCATATTATTGGCATCATTAACTCCTAATTTAGCCTAGTTCATTTTGATCCTCTGTAGAGAGAGATAGATAGAGCGAGGAGAGTGTGATTGAACATTCTATAACATCATTATAAGATTTTCTCTGACAAAGTTACTTTTTTCATCATGAGCTGACATTAGTTAGAGAACCATTGGAAAACCACCTGGGAGTACTGGACAGCTGTTTCCTCTGTCCTAGCTTAGGACTCTTCATAAGTACGCACCCACCGACAGGGTTCGAACCCAGGACCTTCTGGTTACAAGGCGAGCCAGCTCGTAGATCATTAAGCTACTGGGACCCAATCCAGTGGCCAGTGCACGAATTCTAACTTTTGCCAGTTCACGACATAGCGCGACCCCTCGCCAATGTCTTCGGCGAGTAATTGTCCTCACACCCGATCTGCTGCACCCTACTGGTCACGACTTCTCACTAGAACCCCAGGTAACTACCTACCTGAATAGGGCAAGTCACTAGTGAGCATCTCATTGAATGTCAATGAGATCATTATAAGATTTTGTCTGACAAAATTACTTTTTTTTACGAGCTTGACCATAGATTGATATCAGATAGAGAAACATTGGAAACTAGCTGGGAGTAGTGGACAGCTGTTTCATCCTAGTCGGGGAATCATCGGCAGTACGCATCCACCGCCAGGGTTCGAACCCTTCCGGTTACAAGACATTGGTTGGTGGTCACGCTATATCACGAATTGGTGGAAGTTAGAATTTATGGGCCATTGAATCGGGTCTCAATGGTTGTATGGTATACGCACTTGCTTTGTAACAGGAAAGTCGTGGGTTTGAACCCCACGGTGTGGGTGCGTACTGCCAATGATTCCAAAACTAGGATGAAACAGTTCTCCAGTACTTCCTGGTTGGTTTTCATTGGCTCTCTAATCGATATCAATCCGTGGTCAAACTCGTAAACACAAATGTAATCCTTACAAACCAACTCTTGAAAATTACTTTTCATATAAAAATAGAATTTGTGCACTGTGCTACAGTATAATTCCATCATAGGTAAAATTTATTTTGATAAAGTCTCACAGAATTATACATTAATATTTACCAATGACGTCTCAAGCAAAACATTTTGCTCATAATCATATTGTGGTGAGAGCTGTCTACTAGCCAATTGGTTGACAGTAATTGAGGTCAATGTTTATGTATCAAATATTAGTCATGTTGTGGTGAGAGATGGTTGCTAGCCAAATTGGTTGACAGTAATTGGGGTCAAAGGTCAAGATGGACAGGCGGATACAGTTAACATGTAGATGAACTGACACAGCCACAAGAGATGCAAGGTTAACTTTGTGTGAGAAACAACCAGGAATGGGAACGTCACGCAATCCTCTCCAATTCTAACCCTGAAATCTGAAACTCCCGCGATTCTTAACACGTGACCACCTACTGTCTGCACTGTCAACGAACACGGTCTTATACTCTCACATAGACTCCTATCTACGAGTGAGACTGCAGCCCCTGTGTCGATTAAACACACCAACTCGCGATCATTTACCCGTAACTTCGAATATATCGCCCCCTTCTCCATCGCCCCTATTACCTCAAGTCTCGGAACACAGGAAGAAGACACAGTATATCTTTTAAAAATTCTTCATTGTCTTCTCTCCGGGCAGCGGTCTCTCCAGTGACCCAGTTTGCCACATGCGAAACACCGGTCTCTCCGCACGCTCAGTCTCAGCGCGGCCACTTCACGTTGCAACTCTTCGATTTGTTTCTCACACTGCTCGGATTTTGGTGGCTCTACCGCTGCAACCATCTTACTTACTTACCTTCGCAAGCTCCCCGGTGTTCAGTGGCTGTACGGCGTTAACCAGATGTAGCTGTTGGGATATGTGTTCTGGAACACTCTCCATAAACTGGGACGCCAACATTTGTGCCTCAGCATCTTCGTCCAGTGTTGGTAGAGCGCGACGAAGTAGGCTTGTCAAGGTCAGCGCCAATACGAGAGGATCACCGTCAACTCCCAGCTTCATGGTGCGAAACTGCTGCATTGCCCGCTCTCTGTCCATCGGGCTGTCAAACTCCTGCTTCAAGCGTTCCACCACTGACTTCCAAGTTGGTTGCCCCTCTGTTTGCCTCGCACTACCATATGCTGCCTTCGCCCGGCCTCTCAGTAGCGTTCCAAGAACAACCGTCTTCGCTGCTGGCTCTTGCACGCCATTCAACTCTGCAATAGCTTCGAAGTCCCTCAAGAAGATCCATATGTCTCCTTCTTCAAAAGATGCAGGCCATGGGACTTTCATTTCGCAACAGGCAGCGACACCACAATATTAAGGTACTCACACAACTTTCTAACTTCGTTTATATAATTCCATTATTTTCCATCGCTTGATTTGATTGGTAGTGTTAGTATTTCCCATATTTTTGGTATGAGTAATCAGTCATTCCTATTCTACGTGTTGGGTGTAGACTCGATGAACCAAACAGGATTCAGTAATCAACCTCTCTCTCCCTCCACCTATCTATATTACTTCTTAGAATTTTAACCTCTCCCACCCTATTGTGTAGTTATGTGTCAATGCATGCAGTGCAATGTGGTGTTGAGTTTTTCTCTAAATTACAAATCCTTGTGGGATCAATCATTTTAACCTTAGTTAAATTCATATGTTTTGATAGGCAATGTGACCACTCCTGATCTACTAGTTTGACCTATGTAGTTGACCCAACTCACAGCCATTGCAAGGTATTTTGTAAATTATATTATTTTGTTTAAAGGTGTCAGCTGGGTCCTTTAACCTACAGGGATGTCGATTAATTTCAGTTCTTAGGTTTTCCCCTACTACCTAACATAATTTAGAGGGATAGTTAAAGACCAACAGGGACCACTGGGCAGCTAGCTGTTTCGTCCCGAGTTTGGACTCTTCACTAGTGCACAACGGTCTTCCGAAAACGGATGCTATTTCGTGACTAAATCTACCATCTGAAATGAAATAAACCAAAACTCTTCAGTCCCCCCCTCCATAATCTAAATATCAATCTCCAACTAACTGATGGCTACTGAATAAGTGAGTGTCCTGAAACTGTACTCAGAAGTCATGACTAGTGGAGTTCCCTATGTGTAAAGACAAAGTGGGCATTAGTCGAAAACACTCATTAAGGGTTGGCCTTAACACAATATCATGAGTCAAAGCTAGAATTCACGAGTGATCGAATTCCAGGTCTATAGGCTGAACGAGCTTGATCTGAGAATCTGAAGTTTCTCGGACTCGATTCCTGGCACTGAAGTTATAGGTACCTATTTCTGAAGAGTCTCAAGCTAGGATGAAACACCTATCCAGTACTCTCTGGTTTCAAGTGGTTCTCTAACTGTGGCTAAACCTGTAACCAATCGAATCCCCGCAAACCAACACCTGACAATTATTGTAGCGATATTGTCGACAGATTCAATTGGTAGGTATAACTTCATTATTGACTAAAATTTTTATTTTGATAAAATCACATATTGTAGTGTTATACAGTAATATTTACTACTGATCACGTTTCGAGCACAAATTATTACCACTCATAACCATATCAAGGTACTCAAGGTACAGTTTTTTTGCTGGCAAGGCATTGTTTGAGGGCGGCTGTATATCACCAGTTAATGAAGTTAGAATTAGAACCTTGACATATAAGCGAACAATATTATTTTCAGGATTCATCGCCAGCTGACATCAGTTGGAGAATAATTAGGAAACCAGCTGGCAGTACAGGACAGCCAGTTGTTTCGTTCTAGTGCTCAGGACTCTTCAGCGCAGTATGAACCCACCAGGGGTCGAAAGCATAACCTTCTGGTTATAAGGCGAGGTTGCAGACCATTCAACCATTCAGCTATTGATCAGTCTTGTAGCCAATCAAATCCCTGCAAACCAACACTTAACAATATTGTTTTTTTTAATTCAATTTTAGATTTTCCCGTCGATTTGTCGAACCGAAGTGCTCGGTCTCAGGTTGACATCTGGGCTTCTTGTGTAGATGCTTCGATAATGTCTGGGCGAGTAATCAGAAGTTAATTGGTGGATGGTGACTAGCAGTGGAATCCAGAACAACGCGCATTTCGTTCCATTTGGGACTGGCGGTCAGCTGGATGTGCCTGCATTCCGCAGTGAGTGATGATGCTCCTACCAAGGCTCGAATCCAGTGCCCATAGTTTCAAACACCAAAGCGTTATCCACTAGACCACTGGGGCCACGAGAGCTGGCCACCTCTTGTGCAACCGGTCATATTCATTATTGAATTGAATTTTAGATTTTCCCGTCGATTGTTCGGACCGAACTGCTCGATCTCAGGTTGACATCTGAGTTTTTTGTGCAGATGCTTTGACGATGTCTGGGCAAGTAATTAGAGGTTAATTGGGGGATGGTGACTAGCAGTGGAAACCAGGGAAACGCGCATTTCGTCCTATTTGGGACTCGTCAACTGTCTGGATGTACCTGCGTTCCACAGTGGCCCAAATGGTCTAGTGGATAACGCTTTGGTGTTTGAAACTATGGGCACTGGATTCGAGCCTTGGTAAGAGCACCATCACTGACTCACTGTAGAATGTAGGTATACCGAATTGACGAGTCCCAAATAGGACGAAATGCGCGTTGTTCTGGATTCCACTGCTAGCCACCATCCACCAATTAATTCCTAATATTATTTTCAACTAGATCTTCTTTAGGCTTTACTCTAATTTACACAGATATAACCAATGACGGTGAGTTTGTGGACCAAAACATAATGATGTGTTAAATTGGTAGAAGTTAGAATTCATGAACCATTGAATTGGGTCCCAGTGGCTGAATGGTATACGAGCTTGCCTTGTAACCGTCAGGTCCTGGATTCGAATCCCAGTGGGTGCGTACTGCCGATGATTCCCAAACTAGGATGAAACAGCAGCTGTCCAGTACTCCCTGGTTTTCAATGATTCTCTAACTGATATCTATCCGTGATCAACTCGTAAAAATTAGGTTTTTGCAGGAGACGATAAGAATAACATAGGTAATGAGTGATATGTGTATATGTAGACAATTCAATAAATAAATAAATTAGGTCAAATCTTAAAAGGTGAAGTGGACATATAATCAGAGTTTAAATAAATATCATAAAAGTACTAAGGAAATGGAGAATAAGAAAGGGTGGGAGGATTTTGATTAGAATTCACCTAGGCAAGCAAGGGAGAGACACAAAGGTAGAACAAACTTCTTTTGTGTATATAAAGACTAGGATTGTTCCCTCGAACTGATTCCCATAGCTTCGACGATGTGTTTAACAGGTGAGTTAGAATTCCATTCGGAAGGTTCGTCGGAAATGCGAAAGATCACGTTGAAGACACTGCTTCCTCTGCCCACTTGGTGACTATTGCTATCATCAATCAAATCGGGAATCATGCGAGTGAATCAGCCAGTCCACGCGATTCCTGTTCGCAACTGAAATTGAAATCAACAGACATTGTGACATTTAGATGGATTTGGTTTAAGATCACTAAGGCGATCAGATCTTGTGTATAGCTTTGAAGGATTTCTCAAGTGAAGCTGTATGTTCTCAGTCCACGAGATATTCTTTTATTGAGCTACAGACATACCAACCTTCTCCCTTTGTTAGCCAGGCTGGTTAGAACATCTTTTTTAGACTATACTGCAGCTTTCGACTCTGTTCCTAGGACACTTTTATTAGGAAAGATGATTTCAGCACAAACAGAGTCCTGGGCAACTAGATGGTTGTATTCTTATTTTAAGGATAGGAAACAGCACACTCTTTTGGCTGGAAAGCGCTCCACTTCTCAGCTAACTGAAAGTGGTGTGCCTCAAGGTGCAGTACTTTCTCCATTTCTTTTCTCTTTCTTTTTGCATGACCTTCCGAACTCACCCAAAGTTAACTTCATTAAGTATGCTGATGATCTGACCGTTTCTGTCCCTGTAGTTTCCACACCGGATTGTTCCCATATGAATGGCTTCTTAGCTGAAGTTAAGGATTGGTCTGGATCAAATGGTCTTAAACTAAATCCAACTAAATGTAATACTGTTGATTTCAGCTTGAGAAGTGAAAAAGATATGCATGGATTGGTCCAATCTCATGATTGTTGTAATATTGATGGTACCATGATAGAGAGTAAGTCAAGTGTTTCTTATCTTGGAATTAGTTTCTCTTCAAACCTTTGCTGGTCGTCTCGTATTCTTATAGTTTCTAAAACAGTTTTCCGTCTGACCTATCACATAAAGAAGTTGAGGCACTCAGGTATAACCCAATCTCTTCTCATACAATTTATTAATTCATGTGTTTTGCCCATCATTCTTTATTGTTCTCCATTATTCTTCCCTGGACTACTCAAGAAAGACCATATAATACTACGAAGAACATTGAAGGCTGTAAGTAGGGTCAGTGCTATCCCTTTGACTCAACTAACTGACACTGTTGTCAATAGGCATATGAATTCTTGTAAGCACTTAGCTAAAGTTATCTTGTCTGATAGTGAACATCCTCTTTATTCACAATTGTTTCCTTGCATCTCTTCGGGTAAGACCAGAAGAAATTTCATAAACATTTATGCTCGTACTACAAAATATAAAAATTCGACCGTACCATATTTGGCACGAGTATTGTGTGAAGAGACGAATATCAGAAAAGAACTTTTACAACTTTTAAATCATTAACTAAACTAAAAAATGTAATGATGCATATTAATGCATGTGTTATTTGTTATATTATTTACTTATTATTCACTGTGACCTAGAAATGGTGTGATTTTGTTGGGGTTTTTATTTTTTTCCTATTAACTATCAATATTTTTAACATTTCATACATTTATATAATTATAAACAGAGCTAAACCATTGCAATATGTAAAAGAAACGCCGAAAACTCCATGCTGCAAATTGTTATTATTGTGGAATAAAGTGATTATTATTATTATATTATTATTATTAGAATTCGCAGGTCATTGAATTCCAGCCGAAGCGACTGATTTTTCAGCGAACTTGGTCTCGTAACCTGAAGGCGGCGGTTTTTATCCCTGACAGTGGAGTTGTATGTGCACACTGCTGGCTGTCCAATACTCCCTATTGGTGCTTCGTGATACTGGTTTACGATGAAATCTAACAGCTGAAATCAATTTACAAGTATTAGTTTTCGTGGGGATTTTTTTGTTTGATTGGTTGGAGGATTTCATCATGAGGAGACAATAAGGGAGGGTGGTTTCGTCCTAGTTTGGGACTCTTCAACAGTACCCTGAATCCCCATAAATCTTATCATCTAAATTTCACTATTAATTCACTAACGGATCGCTTTACTCCTTCCTTCATTTATGATACATGTGTAACTATGTGAATTGCTTTTTTTTCACAGCACTACACCTGCAAGCAAGCAGGCAAGCACACACACAAGCACAGATACAAACACATGGATTTCACTCAACCTCATTATTATATCATAGAAACTAATACAAAAGGCATCATTAACTTGTAATTTAGTTCAGTTCATTTGATCCCCCATGTAGACAGGTGGAGACAGAGAACAGATAGAGTAAGAAAGAGAGGGTGGAAAAAGGGGGTGAATATTCTATCGCACCATGACAAAATCTTCTCTTTCAGAATGACCTAATAATAGTATCATTTAAGTTGGGTTTTTCTCTCTTCTAATTCTGAACTACCTCGCCCCTCCCGCGCATATAAGCAGACAGCTGTTAGAAGGTGGGGAGAGGAAGAGGGAATGGGACAGGAGAAACAGGGAAGAATGAATGAATTCCTGATACACCCATCCACGTATGTAATCCAAAATAACACGTGACTTTTAGCTAATTAAAAAAACGATGATAATAATGGTAATAATAATTAACTTGACACCCTATTAGGAAAAATTAAAAATGAAGCTATTTGATTGATCTTTTTTCTGATTTTTTTAAAATTTTTTAAAATTTACAAATTTTAATTGAGATCCAAAGTGAATGATCTTTTTCGCGGAACAGTAATCACCCATTATATGTATGTATATTATAGTAGATGTGACCATAGCAACTGTAGCATCAATTTCAACTACACATTGAGTAGAAACTAACACGTTGACAGAATAGGCAATTAAAACAGGATTTCAGGTGAATATGGATGGACCTTGACGTGGGTTTCTGAATTTGTGTGTTACATTTACTTAGTTACATAAAACCATGCATTCATTATTTTTTTTTATTCCTTCACGTTCCCAGTGGAACATAGGGCTTCAAGCTAGAGGCCTGAAGTTTCTGTAGCAGTGTTTATCTTTTACAGGATGAGGTTGCTAGCCTCATGCCTTCCCTCTTTACCAACTTTGTTACTGGCTTAGCGAGGTAAAGGAGTGCGTCGGCCGGGCATCGAGCCCAGGACCATATTCATGGTCGCCAAGCGTCCTAACTGCTATGCCACCGACGCACATCCACACAGTGATACACCCATTGACTGGGTATAGGTTTTCAGGAGAACCAAACATACTCATCCCTGCCTCTTGCCAGACGAGACCGGCATGCAGGATCATCCTGTGGCGCAACCACTCGAGAGCCCTCTCCCTCGGTGGACCAAATGCATTTATTCCCCCTAATGAATTTTAATAAAGCAAGAACAACGACGGCGGTTTGTGCAGAATAATATGGTACCATCATTACTTATTTCGTTGACTTCTCATCAGCTGCTTACAACTTGCAAATTTTTCATGATGTCATTTTGACAGATATCTTCATTTAGGCGTAATTTATCCGAATTGTTTAATGTACCTGCGCAACACATTTCAAACAATCTGATCCATGACACACGGACTTCTCATAGGAATATGTATATATGAAATTAATAATGAGTTAAGAGGTGAGAAAATAGACAAATTAGGTCAAGTTAAAAGGAAATATTGAAGGTGAAAATAACAGTGAAGATCACTAAACCAAATAAGAGAGGTAACAGTACATCTACCCTGACTGGCATCAAAACAAAGTTTACCAAGGAAGGTGGTTTAGTGTGATGACGAATTGCTGCTTTGATCTCATAAAGTTGGTTTAAACTTCTCAATTGCCAGCTAGAGCTTCCACAAACTTTAGGACACTCCCTCCCCCAAACACGTTTTATGGATAGGTTTAAAAGATGTGTGTAAACGTCCTCTGTCTCTATAATATGTTTCGCAGTAGAGGAGCTAGGTTTCCTGTTCTCACCATTAATGAAGATTCTGTTTTCTTTTGGAACCATTTAGGAATATGCTCTGAAGCCAGCTCTTACTTGCAGAGATCGATGAGTCATCCCATGTGTATGTGTGTCCACACGTACATTCAAATTGGTAAATAATTGAAAACAGTTTACTGTAGACTTTCATCAAGAGGTGCCTTTTTCACTGCATATTGAAGGTTATATGAAATGCAAATGAAAAAAGATGAAATTGTCATTTGTCCGAAGGTGTGACAATATGGAGAGGGGAGATCTTGGAATAAGGCAGAAACAAAAGTTTATGGACAGTCTTGGAGACATCTAGGGGTGATCGCGGGGAACACAGTGAAATGGCTATGTGCTTTTGAGATCCTGTCTTCCACTTGGAACCCAGGGGAATAATAAAACGATGCTGATATTAATACTAATAAAATTAACGCTACCTTTTTGGTAGAAAGTGACCTTCTTGAATCAATTACTGAGGCGACAGAAGACTTTTTTCCTCTTCTTTCGTAAAAACCGCTGAAATTCGAACAGCTTATATTAGTCAAAGGTATCGACATTGTATGAAACAAATTTTTCTGAAATAAAAATCCAGGGGAGGGAAATTCCATTATTTCTCATAAATCGGAAACGAAGCCTGATAATATCTCTTACAATGTGGATCCGAAGAATCTGTAGTCCCTAGTCGGTGGATGAAGCGTTCACTCTTCTGAGGAAGACACTAAAAGACACCATAGAAGACGAACTGGACAACTTGAAGAGAATCTTCGTCGAGAATTGTTATCCAGAACGATTTATTTCAAAATGCATGAATCCTAGACAGCCACCCACGCTTAGCGTCCCGAAAAAAACTTCTCTGCATGAACCTTCAATTCAATGGAGATTCATCTGCGGAAACACTGAAAAATCGACTGCCCCCTTTCACTTAAGAAAACCTTCTTTGCGGCTGAACTCCGAATAACCTCCAGGAAATCTATGATTCGTATGAACGAGAAGGATAAGCTACCACTGCCGGTCTCATCCGTGTGTATCTACCAATTCACCTGCTCCACCCAATGCCCAAATTTTTTCAAACTGTTAAAAGTGAACTTGGTTTGGACATATATAAACTTGACAAACCTCATCTACACAGACACACAAATAATTATATATAAACGCGGTCGTACAGCTATGTGAATGAATTCTTCGAAAAGAGTCTCCTCTCTGAACGTCCTCTCGTTTCCATCTGACTCAATGGGGATATTTAAGTTACTAAAATGAAAATGACTACCCAACCCCATCCACGCCTCATAGATAAACATATAAAACCCCTAACGAACGAAGAAAACCCTACCTCTGTGCCAAAGAAGATGCTATGCATCAGCGTGGTGTTGAAAGGCGAATTTCTGGCTGATATTCTAAAGAAGCAAATAGCAAACGCCCTTGTAAAGAACATTCTTTACTGCTACATTACGATTGGTATTCTCTTGTCACTCAGCGCTCCGCAACAACTCTGGAGATAAACTAAGGCATTTAGCAGCTTCCGTGTGTATCTACCAATTCACTTGCTCCGATGTAGCAAGATATATAGGTCATTTGATTAGGCTGTCATCTAAAAGAGTCAAAAAACGTTATCCCGGTTGGCTACAGAAATATCACAAGGGATCAATTAGGAATCCCATAATTAGACATATATTTAACAGTTACTACTCAAGGAAAATCCATCCAAGGTTACCTATGAAGTCAAAAGAAGTCCCTCCCAGACAGTATGCCTTTGTATACTTAGCACTTCTGAGGCTTTAGTGATTGGAATGGAAAATATCGATTACAACTATGTAAACAGACGACATAATTTTACTGTCATATTTAACTACTTACGAGTAGTTTCACCGAAGTCTCAAAAGTTTCAGGCATAAGGCTCGTGATAATGCCTAATGGTTGGAAGCAATCGACGGGAAGCGTTAACAATTAGGTTTTGTGCTTGCTGGCGCTCATCAGCAAACCAGTAAATCTGAAACCTAAGGAGTAAAAGCTGCTACTCTGGGGCGATAATAATACGTACATTTCCATAGTTATTATTCCTTTTTCGTTTCAGACAGTTAAACCATGAATGCAGAAAATTAAAGAGATATTTTTCGTGTAGATGTTTAAAAACTTAGACATCTTGGTGTTCATGGTTCGACTGTAGAATGCTTGCCAATTACTCACATTGCCTGGCTTCGACTCGCGACTGACCTAAACCTAAACCTCGCTTAACCGGTAGTAAACTCAATAAACGGTGAATGAGCACTGCTTTGGGTTGTGTGTGAGACTAGCAGCCCCGCCCCTTGAAACCACCCCCTAATCCAAATGATATTTCGAAGCCTAAGCAAGGAGCCCTATTTTCCACTTGGAACGCGAATGAGTGAAGAAAAATGTGTGATAGTATGTAACTTTGATTGCACACTAGTCAGTAACTAGTGTGATGTGTCTAGTCCTTTCTTTGGTGCAGACTGTATTCTATCAGTCAGGTTTGCAACGTAGCCACCATTATAGGTAGCTCGCCATCACGGTGCACATTGATTTGATGATACGGTGAGCTACCTAGAATGGTGGCCATATTGCGAACGTGAATGATAAAATTTAGTCTGCACCAAAGAAAGGACTAGGAGCATCACACTAGTTAGTTACTAGTGTCCAATCAAATTATCCAGTACTGTCCTACTGGAGGTCAACCGCAAGCTGGAATAGCTCAGTGGCAACGTCTCTGACTTCAGAACTCACTGGGTAAAACACGGGTTCGAATCGCATAAGGTACATCAGTTCCTTGAAGTTTACAGATACTCCTTGCTGACTGGTGAATGCCAACTAACACGAAACCTAGGTCAGGCAAGGATTCCTGCCGATTGTCTCCAACCACCTAGTATGTAATTCTGCGTTAATTAAGTTTTTACAATGGTACTGCTATTGCTAGTTTGATGGAACTACTGCTCAAACGTACAACAACTGTACAGTTTCTGTTTAACAATTAATTTTACAAATAGGTTGATGACAAAGGTATGGGATTTCCACAAAGCCCTATATTTGTTAGCATATTTCCAGCAAAACTAAAAAATGTTCGTTTGAAAGATGAAATATCAAACACGAAACTGTACCGTCGTTACATGGATGACATTTTCACAGAATAGGCTTAATGTGTTTGTAAAGATATGATTTTAAAACATTACAATAGTGCTCATTCAGCATTCTATTTCATCTGTAAAGCAAAACACAATGATTGTTTTCCTTTGTTTTTTTTGACCTCTCACCATCGAGAAGAGATGAGTCCATCGAAAGGACTATGTTTAGTAAACTAGAAACCTAAGGTTATTATTATTTCCTTTAATTCCTAGAGGAACATAGGGCTTCAGCTGCACGTCTCCATTGCCTTCGGTTCTCTGCTAGAGTTTTCACCTGGCTCCAAGTCTGCCGACACGTTTTCATCTCCTCTTCACATGACCTCCTCCAAGTCACCCTCGAACTGACGACCAACTCGCCTCTTCCCGTTTGGGTTCCACTCGAGGGCTAGTCTAGTGATGATACTCGATGATTTCCTTAGAGTATGGCCAATCCATTTCCATTTCTTCCTGCATATTTGTTGCACAGTTGGTTCCTGCTGGGTTGGTTCGCTCATTGTCATAGATCCCTTTTGTTGATCTTTTCTGGCTGGCCATCTGATCTTGAGTAGTATTGAGCGAAGACAGCTGTTAATGAAGGTCTTTAGTTTGTTTGATGTGCTCTTCATGACGCGCCAAGTCTCTGATCTGTATAGTAGCACTGACTTCACATTGGAATTGAAAATCCGGATCTCATTTTTGATGCTGAGTGTTGCTGACCTGCAAACAGACTTTCCCGATCCTCGCTGCTTTGATATCCTCATCATTTCCGTCCGCCTGTAGTTGAAACGATGCTTCCGAGGTAGGTGAAGGAGGTTGTTTCTTTCAGGTTCCTACCATTGATGTTGATTGTCTGTTGTTGTTGTTGTTGCTGTTGGTGGTGTTGGCCAGGAATCTTCATCACCTCTGTGATGAAGTTAATATACCTATTTCCTTGATATTTGTATCAATAGAATACAAGCATAATTTGATCAGATGTTCAGCATATAGAACAAGGTCACTTTGTTCCAAAGACTGTAGACAGGAAGAACTTCACCTCATCTGGATTATTCTAACCGAAAAAGGATATTTAGAGAAGTTTATAGAAGTCAACAGGGCTTAGAACATTCGCAGAGATGAACTAGTAAAAGTGGAGAAGAAATCATTATTTCTGAGTCAACAATTCAAGGAACATACTTTTACTCAGATTTTATCTCAACATTTAAGTAAAAAGCAACGAAGAAGAGTTTCTCTCCTGAACACTCATCCCTATCCTTCAGCAGCCTTTCAATGTTCATTTTGGAACTAGAAAACGTCCTACCTAACCTCGGCTCTTCCTCATGCATACACCGTCTTAACTTTTCCTGTGGTTCATCTACTGGTTCTAGAATATTTATCACGTAGATTTAGAAATAGTGAAATAAAATGTATAAAAGGCCTAGTTCTCTTACTCTTGAAAGATACAGGGTATCAGATTGACGCTAAAATAGCCATTAGGTTTATAAACCACATTCCGTAGTTATTATCAGACGCAAAAATAGCTCGTCTCCTACATATGACCTCACTATTATTATTATTACTATTCCCTGAGGTTCCAAGTGAGACTTAAGACTTCAACAGCGTATCTCCATTTCATCGTGTTCTCTTCACTCTTCTTTATTTGACTCTACGACTGTCCATACTCTATCATCTCCTCCTCATACGACCTCTTTCATATTATCTCCACCAGCTTGTCGTTTCCTATTCCAGTTCCACTCAGGGACTGGTCTAGTGCGAGATATCACTCAACTATCTTCTCGGTTTGTATTGGATCCATATCCAGTTTCTTCGGCATGCTTTTTGAGCAATGATTTCTTTGTCGTTTCGTTGAAAAATGTTCCCTTGTTATTAGTCCTTACTGGCTGATCTGATCTGATCTTCAGTACGGAGGTAGCGACGTAATTTGTTGATAAAAGTGTGAAGCATGTTCGAAATGGTTTCACTGACACTCCAAGTGTTTGAACCATGTAGATGCACTAACTGACTTGACTTTAGTGTTAAAAATTCGAAACTTGTTCTTTATCCTATCATTATGTCTGTCTTGCATTTCGGATCCTGACTGCCTTTGGCGTCATCATAAGAAGTGTTGACTGCCTGTAGTTGAAATGACTCTGCCTAGATCGATGAAAGAGGTAACCTTCCTTTAATTTCCTCTCCCCCTATTGATATTTATCGTTGTTTCTTGCTGTTGTTAGTTGTCGGGTATCTTCATCACCTGTGTCTTTCCTATGTTCATTTGAAGTCGTGTCTTCACTGCTCCTTTTGTGAATTCACTGATCCTCGCCTACACATCTCCGAATATGTGTGTGTGACATTCGACATAAATTATCCACGAAATCTAGGTCTTCTATGGTCTTCTTATCTAATTAACAACGTGTGTCAGTTTCCTCACTGTTATATAACCTTCAGTTGTATTAACTTAGAGGATGGGAAGTTACACTATTCAAGTAATATAATTTTGTCTATCTAACTTCAGCTTTACATTTTTCGTTTGAAACTTGACAGTCAAAAGGACCACATTTTATGCATCCAGCAAGTCGCCTAGTTTTCTAGGTTACTAGCCTCTCTGAAGACAAGAAAAAGGCAGGATTGATAAATAGGGATACCTATTAAAACTTCTGGAAGCTTAGAAGTAGTGAACTTATTGTAGAAATATTCAGACAGAGAGAGAGAGAGATAGGGAGATGGCAGTAGACTGGACATACTTATTGAGCGGACATTCAAACGACATCCATCACACACACGCTAAACAGGCCTTTGAATGGAACCGGACTGGAAAGCGACAAGGTGGGTATGTATCGGTGGCGAATCGTCATCCAATAAAATAGAATACTTAAAAATATGGGTGTGCGTCGATGAAGAGTCCCAATATAGGACGAAACGGTTCTCTAGTACTCCTTGGTTTTCCAATGATTCTCTCTAAATTACATCATTCCGTGATCAGACTTGAAATAATCCTTATAAAATAATTAGTGCTTTTAATGAATTTCAACAAAACACTAAGAAGACGTAATTTATATGAATCGCGTTGTAGTGCAATGTGTCCAATGTTTTAAAACTTTGTCAACTAGGCTAATTTAACCTTTCTGTCTCTCTTTTATGAATATATAGTTTGCATTTATTCCGCTGCTGATACTTTTTTGGGTTTAGGCTTTGCTTTTCGCTTGTGCTAACAGTCTTTATTTTTCTCATTGCAGCGTAGCTATAGAACCTCGGGAATCGGTTGCAGTTGATCTCTACTGACCCCATATGAGTCGTTGTACAGTCCCAATTATACTAGTTTTCCATTTCGTCCATTCTCAAAATCAAATGAGTACCTGTTTCACAGTCACCTGTTATGATCGAAGGTTGCTGGTAACTCACCAACTGTCAAGGAACTTAGCCCTAAGTTCCTATTGTAACGAAGACGCTTTGAACCGATAAAGACTATGTACTAGTCCAAACTTTAAATCCAAAACACCAGTATTCTTTGAACGATTTTATATTGTTTGTCAATTAAAGCGAAGACAACTACAAAGTCTACAAACAAATGTTTAGTACAAATGAAGTTATAAAGTACTTTTATTCGTGTTATTTCTTCCGTCTTCCAACTTGCACGCGATCCTACCATTCGCGCCTTCGAGTTGCCCACCAATGGCTGCCAGTTCCAATAAACAAACGTTCAATGTTCACGTCCACTGACACCAACCTTCTAAGGGAGATGATACCCTGTTAGTACCTACTGGGGTTGAAGTTTAATTTCTCCTGTTTTCGAACATATAAAGGTGGTTTAAACTTCCCAGTCGCTAATGCTCTGGGGGGCATAAATGGACATATAGGCTTCATATTCTCAATTATTTAGATTTTAGCTGTATTTAAAGTCTTTCACCGCAGTGTTCTGTCTAATTACCAAGCTGCTATGTGTGTGCAGGATGCTTAAGAAGGATGTATATATGAAGACCAAAGGACAAACAAAAATTACGTCTTATCCCCATATATCAACCAATTTGAATTTATGTGTGCTCACACACATGTCGAAAGGACTCATCGATCCTTGCAAGTAAGGGCTGGCTTCATAACATATCCCTAAATGGTTTAGCAGGCAAACTGAGTCCCAAGAACCCATTGATAGTGAGAACAGACGACTTAACTCTTCTATTGCGAAACACATTATACAGACAGGATACGTCTTTTAAATCTATCTTTAAAATGTGTCTGGGGCGTATTCTAAAGTTTGTGGAAGCCCTAGCTGACAATTAGGAAGCTTAAACCATCTTTATGTGTTCAAAAACAATTCGCCATCATAGTGAACCTTCCTTGGTAAACTTTATTTCTGTGATAAGGATGTGTGTGATCGTATTCTTGGAAATGTGTCGTTCAAATTCATTACACCATTCAGATAAATTACACCTTCTTATGTGATTTATCAAAATTCACTTTGAAGAGTAACGAATGTCATCTTTCCGGTAGCCTTTAGTAATCTTGGCGCTAACTGAATTCTCTCAGTTAAGGTGACTGACTCATCATCGTGGTACACTCTGAAAAGTAATGTTACACAGTTGGTTTCAATCGTCACGGTACCCTAGACTTAGGTTTCGGGCTTGTTGACACAACATCAGAAAAACATATAATCTCTGACAGTTGATCATTTCCCACCTACCACCTAATCCTGCACTCGCTATAGATCAGTATGATTCCAATCGATATGTGAAGATTTGATTAGATAAATTCCTGTTAAGATATTGAATAGACAGTAAGGCATTGTGCTACTGCATAACAATTAGACAGAAAGTTTAAGAACTGACGTATCGCGAATTGACAGAGGTTGGAATTCGTAGGCTGGATACTAGATCTGATCCCAGTAGCTGAATGTGATGTACCAGCCCACCTTATAACCTGTAGGTTCTGTACTCGAACCCTGGTGTGTGCATCCTATTCTGAAGAGTCTCCACCTAGGACAAAACGGCTGATTGTCAATTACTCCCTGTTAGTTTTCTATGATTCTCTAACTAACATCAATCTTTGGTTAAACTGTAAATAATACTGACCCACTTCTTTCATCACACCCATACAAGAACTCAACAACGACAACAACAATAATAATAAACAAGTTGTACATGAGTATATTTCAAGTAAATTCCAGTTTTTTTGTTTTGTTTTATTTCCGCTTCCGGGGAATTTCTTTCACTATTAATATTATTAGTAATATTATTATTATTATCACTATTGGATCAGTATTATTGTTATGAATATTAATATTATAATTATTAACATAATTATTATTCTATAAACAAAATAATCGGTAAAATCGAGAATTTCTACTCATGAGTAATATTAGTAGTGTGACAGTAGTGTAAAGTAGAACAATAAACAGATGAAGACAGGGAGGGACTCTCAGACACGCGCCAGTGTACAAACACACACGGAACAAGACGAAAAACCAGTTTGGCGAGAAACAGAGGAAGATAAAAGTAAATCAACTTAAACATGAGTTAAAACCGCTCAAAACCATTCCAACAGTTGGGCAGTCAGTCAGTAAACACAATGGAAAGACATGTGAGTAATTAGTTCCACACACCGACGTCTATTGTTCGTCTGTTGAAAACAAAAGAAAGACGAAGAGGACAAAGACGAGGAACAGAAGAAGATTTATCTCTGGCATTCACAAATGAAACGTTGGCCGGCGTGTGTATGTGGGAGTCGAGTGGACGGCGGATAAGAGGGGAGGGGAGGAGAAAAAACCTCCTTTCTCTTATTAAATTGAATATTTTTGATTCAACTGCAAATCATCAGGGTATTTCATGGCATTAAACCACTCCATAATTGTCTCAGTAACAGTAACAATCATAATCATCATAATAATAAAGCTTCCAACTGACCAACATTAAACGAATTAAATTCAAATGTGAAACTCTGTGATGAGATGATGCGGTGGGATAGGTTAGGGTGGCCGGAGGGCGGTAAAGAATGAATAGAATACATATGTACAAAGATTAGTTGTATACTATGAATATTAATCATTCAATTAATCAATATGGGTGTCTTTGTGGCACAATAAACAAACAAATGTTAAAGAAAGGGTTTTTCGAAAGAAAGGCTGGAGAAAGAATAACAAAAATATTACACAAGAACACTCCCCCTCCTCCAGCCCGTACATACACACACACAAACTGACGCACTCACAAACACACACACAGTTCAGCATACACAATATTAGCTAGTAGTAAGAGTAGTAATCGCATAATAATGAAGAGTCAATCTTATTATTTTGTATTTTTTTAAACATTACTCAATTACTACTAATATAGTAATATCAGTAGTAACAATAATTATAATAAAAATCTGATGAAATAAATTAAGTACATGGACGCCACTTTCCGCCCTCTTCACTCTCCCCTCCCTCTCACCATTTAACATCTTCAACTTTTCAAAAAAACTTATCATATGTATATAAAAAATAGAATTTCTTCGTAGTTTCCTGTTGTTGTCGTCGGAAGACATACGTGTATACATCGCCGTTTTTGTGTGTGTGAATACGTTATGATCATTTGTCAGTAAGCTTTATATAAGTATACACTCTTGAGAAATAAATGTTAGAAAGGTTCATACGTCATATAGACAGTAGCAGCGGCGGCAATGTCCATGAAGACACACATATACAGAGAGATGCAGCAGTAAGGGAGTAAGGGCGGACAGAAATTACTCGAGTGGAAGAATACACTTAGGTATTACTATTATTATGATTATATACACACACAAGGAGAAAGTTGGACCGCCGTGCTGTGTCTTTTTTCGTTGATGAGAAAATCAATACACGTAGATGATATTTTCTTTTTTAGAATCTGTTAATCACAACAGTCGTTGTTGCTGTTTTTGTTGTTGTTGTTGTTGTTGTACTGGTAACTGCTGACAACGTCGGAGATGATGAAGTTTCTACTGTCGTTGAGATAATTTGACTGCTGTCATCAATGGTCGTAGTAGTAGCGGTAGTCGTAATAGTGGCATAGGGTGGCGGAGAAGGTCGATTCACGGATTCGTCTAATTCATAAACTAAAACTGGTAGTGGTTTGGACTTTTGAAAGGATCTTTTTAGATTTACTAATCTTCGACATAATGTATGACCCCATTGATTTATATACCAATCAGGTCCATAGCCTCTGGAAAAAGCAAAGTATGAAAAACACACGCAGGATAAATCAGGTGTAAACATAAAATGATAATAAAAATATTTGAGCGAGTTAAAAGTAGAGATAGCTATTCTTGAGGACATTAGTAACTTACCACCGGCTATGGACGGAACACCGTAGGGTAAGTCGGGATGTCCAATTTTTAGGGTCGACCTTTCCTAACCCCCTCTTTTCAGAGTGGAGAGATAGCATAACTGGCTGGCATACTGGTCATCTGAGGGAAGCACTTTACTGAGGCTGTTACATTCCTATTCCCCAACAGTACGACTTCGCCTACAGACCCCCAGCATAGTGTCAAAAAAGAAAATCTGCTTTTAGTCTAATCGCTATCCTAACAATCTCTCTGGCATGTTAGGACCTACGGGAACAGTTAGTTCCAGCATGTGTAGCTGGGATACATAAACCCAACTACCACGTCAAAGCAGCAACTATCAGTCCGACAAAGTCGGGGAGAAGAAGGAAGGTTGGGCATGGGGCTATCAACCCTACCTCGGAAGATCAATCCTATCCCTAGAGAAAATCACCACACTCAACTAGATAGTTTGGCACTCCCCCTTTCACAATATCAAAACCTTCATTTCATCCCATCTTCAATCCTTTACCACCGTCTGCCGCATCATCTATAAAAGTCTGGCAAAAATCAAGAAAATAAACATACCTCAAATTCATAAAACCATCATCAACCTGAAACCAATCTGGAAATCTTCGTCATTCAGCATCAACAACAAAATTTGGATTTTCAATACAAACGTCAAGTCAGTCAGTTCTTCTATACGGATCAGAAACTTGGCCAGTGTGTCACAAAGAATATTTCCAACAGCCTGTTGCACACCTTTATCAACAACTGTCTTCGTTCTATACTAAACATCAGATGGCCGGAAAGAATCACAAACAAGAAACTATGGGAACCAACAAAACAAGAACCAATCGCTCAACAAATATGCAGGAGAAAGTGGAGATGGACTGGACACTCGCTGAGGAGGCCGCCGGGTGACATCGCGCACCAGGCCAGTGCTCGAGTGGAATCCGAAAGGGAAGCGGCGAGTAGTGGGACGTCAGTGCAAGGGTGACATGGAGGAGATCGTGTGAGGAGGAGTTGAAACAGTATGGACTAACATGGATGGAAGTGAAAAGTACAGCAGAAGACAGAAACAAGTGGAGACGTGTATTTGAAGCCGTATGTTCCACTAGGAACCCAAGGGAACAATAATAATAATAATAACAATAGAAATGCAAGAACCTACTTTAAATCTATACGTGATAGTAAATACACCCGACAACCTTGACCATCATTACTTGGACGAATGTAAACATGATCTTCATAGACGTGACCAAGTATGCTATTTCCACTTGGATTCACCCCAGTAGTTCCAGTTCCAGTTGCTGTTGTCGCTGTTGTTGACTGTACACAAAAAGGTGTATTTACATTTGGAAAACTGGTATTTGTTATTGATTCGCTTAGCATAGCACAGCAACCATCGTCAAGGGTATACTGAAGACCACGGATTAAATGAAGTACGCACTTCGGTTGGGGATATGTATACGCCATGTGTAATTCACACAATTCAACACAATCAGATATTTGATCAATAATTTTCATTTCTGCCACTTCTGGATCCCATGAAGTTCTAGAATTCAAAGTATAATGATACAAGAAGTAAAAAGTAGGTTACTCATTATTAAAAATTGATAGAAAAATTCACCAAACACGTTTGCATGTGCGTGTGCGTGTGTGTTATGTGTAACGGCAGAATAGATCTACAGTCTATCAGTCAGAATGCAAAATGGACTAATATTACTATGATTATTATTATTAAAGCATGATTCCACACAGTATTTTGGTACAAGTATGAAATTTCAGCATGTGATAAAAGTAGCCCAAATTTAGCAGGCCGACCATAGATTTCAGGTGTGCGTCGGCGGGGGATCGAACCGCAGACCATGGGCATGGTCGGCGAGAGTCCTAACCGCTGTGCCACCGTCGTATTGGTTTGTTGGTTACAGGATTTCATCATGAGCTGACATCAGTTAGAGAACCATTGGAAAACCTGCAGGGGGTACTGGACAGCTGTTTCGTCAGCCTAGTTTGGGATTCTTCAGCTCATGATGAAATCTTCCAACCAATCAAACAAAATCCATAGAAAACCAACACCTGAAAGTTGATCTGATGCTCACTAGCGACTGGCCATATTCAGGTAGGTAGGTGGTTACCCGGGGTTCTAGTGGGAAGCCGTGACCAGTAGGGTACAGGAGGTCGGAAGTGTGTACAGTTACTCATCGAAGGAGACATTGCGAAGTGGTCGCACTATGACGTGAATTGGCAGAAGTTAGAATTCATGGACTTGCTGGCCAATGTATGGGGTCCCAGCGATTTAATGGTCTACGAGGTATCTCACCTGGGTTCCAACCCTGGCTTTTGGTGAGTACCGATGAAGAGTCCCAGACCAGGACGAAACAACTGGCTTTCCAGTACTAGCCGCGCTGGTTTTCCAATGATTCTCTAACTGATGTTAGCTCATGATGAAATCCTCTAACCAATCAAAACACAATACTATCAATCGTCACTTGGTTCCAATCATTCGAAATCGATATTTTAAGGAAAAAAAATCAATTTAATCCGGTAATTATAACAAACTTGATGATTTGAGCTTCCGAAAGTGATATGGATGATGTTGAACAAGGAATGGAGCTGGTTAAGAAGGTTATCACCAACATGGAAGAGGAGAATCAGCTTACAATTCATCCCACAGCTCCATGTCATAGACTTACCACCTCTTCACTTTTACCATCTAATACCAGGGCTAGCGAAGAGAGACGGGAACGAAAGTCTCTGGGATGACATCTGTAGTACACACCCAAGCCAGTGAAGCCAATATTTCCAGATGATGACACACTCAATGAGTGGTGATCGTCATTGTGTCCAAACACACTCTACAGGACCTCGAAATTACTCACAAGAAGATTCCGTTGGATGGAACCAATTCGACGCAGGCAGTGGTGGTCGAGCGGACGCAGATACTCAGCTGGAAGATGTTATGTTTCACAGACGGAGAAGAAAATTGAGTGCACCGAATTATTGTAAACTTAACACCTTTGATAGCCAGGCTAACATCACTACAGCACTTAAGGTGGCCCGAATTGGAGTATGTCACCTTCGCTTTCAGCAGACGATTTGATATCTCATCTATATGTCTATTCATAGATGAATATTGTTTCTATATCAGAATGAAAGTCATTAGAATACATGCACAGAATTAAAGTTATTATTAGTGACAGTGGTGCCCAACAAATATGTCGACGAAGATGGAGGTGGATCGGACGCATACTGAGAACATCGTTGACTGACATCGCAATTCAAGCATACTCTCGAGTGGAACCCGAATGGGAAACTACGAGTCAGGCAGTGGTCCGAAGGTGACATGGGCGGGGTATCGTGTGAAGAGGAAGTGAAAGCTTGCAGATAGTTTTGGAGTCAGCTGAAGAGGAATACACACAGGACAGGATGAAATGGAGATATGCTTCTGATGCCCTCTATGTTCTACTCAAAACCTAAGCGAATAATGACAATAATATGCATATAACTAACTCTTAAATATTTACTTCGCAACTACTTCGCTACTACAAAGGGGTGCCGCCAACAATTATACACCTCAACCATCCAACAGTTGTACGACAATGCTGCATGTCAAGTAATCCACAACAAGAAACTTGCGGAATCCTTCGAAGTGAAGACGGGAGTAAGACAAGCTGGCTGCCTACTATCTCCAATGATTTTCCTGATTGCGGTAGACTGGATAATGTGACGGACAGACAGTGAGCAACGAGGAGACAGGCATAAAATGGACTCACACAAAAAATTTGGAGGGTCTAGATTTCGCCCATGATGATATATGTCTGATTTCCCACAAACTGGAAGATATGCAAGTGAAAAGCAACAAGTTGGCAGAAGAAGCATCCAGAGAAGATAGGACTTCAGGTGGACATAGAGAAAACAGACGTAGGTGATGAAGATTCCTGGCCAGTAGCAACAACAACAACAACAGACAACAATCAGCATAAATGGGAGAAATCTGAAAGGAGCAACCTCCTTTACCTCCCTAACTACCGACCTGGGAAGCATCGTTTCAAATACAGGCGGAACCGGGAGGACATAAAAGCGAGGATCGGGAAAGCATGACAAGCTTTCGTTACACTCAAGTCTGTGTGGAGATCAACAGCACTCACCACTCAGCATGAAAATAAGATCCGGGTTTTCAATTCCAATGTGAAGTCAGTGCTACTCTATATGGATCAGAGACTTGGTACTGCCCCGCGTCTTGAAAAGCACTTCGAACAAACCACAGACCTTCATCAACAGCTGTCTTCGCTCAATACTACTCAAGATCAGATGGCCGGCCAGAAAAGATCAACAACAGGGATCTTTGGGAGCGAACCAACCAACCCAGCAGGAACCGATTGTGCAATAAATATACAGGAAGAAATGGGGTGGATTGGCTGGCTATACTCTGAGAAAACAAACAATCAAGTGACGTCACACGTCAGGCTCTCGAGTGGAACCCGAGCGGGAAGCGGCGAGTTAGTTGGTCGTCATTACGAGGGTGACATGGAGGAGCAGGCGATGCGAAGAGGAGATGAGAGCATGTGGGCAGATGTGGAACCAGGTGAAAACGTTGGCAGAGAACCGCAAACGCAATGGAGACGTTCGGCTGAAGCCCTATGTTCCTATAGGAATTAAAGGAAACAATAATAACAATAAATAATAATAAATATCTCTACTGAACAGGTTATCCTATTTTGATAATTGTACGATAGTTGTGTACTCAATTTCTCTCTAAAAACATGTGAGGTAATTACAACTAGTGGAAATCATAAATCCTGTTTAATAAAAACTAACCTGTCTTCACAGAATCGATTCAATATAACACGTGGATTTGATTCCGGAATGTGAAGTGAACAACGCCATAAACGTAAGGTGTTCGGTGTAGTTTTTGTTTCACTTGAATTCGGAATCTTTTTGTAATGAACTTCAAAACCATCCAATAGTTCATTAGCTCCAGAACTAAAAAAAATTGTAAAACACACAGAAATCCGCACATTTCAGTTAAACTATCATATCTGTGTGAGCGTGAGTCAGTGATTCAATGATTGAATGCTCCACGAGTTGCTCAATGTGGTCTGAGTTCAATTTCTAGTCGACGCACTGCTAAACTTCACCTAGCCATTCATTTTATATTTATATATATATTTTTTGATTACAGCTTGATTCCACACCGTATTTTTGGTACAAGTATGGAATTTTCAGCATGGATATCGGTAGCCCAAATTTTGCAGGCCGACCATTGATATCGGGTGTGCGTCGGCAAGGGATCGAACCTCAGACCATGTGCATGGTCGGTGAGAGTTCTAACCACTGTGCCACCGACGCACAGGGCTTCAAGTTTGAGATTTGAAGTTTCGAGTAGTGGTGGTTTCTCCTTTCTGGAGTAAGATCACTAGTCTTATGACTAACCTTCTCCTTTACTAGGTTTTGATATAGGCTAAGTGAAGCCAAGGAGTGTATCAGTGGGAAATAGAACATTAGACCACGTGAGGCGTGGTTCTTGGTCAGCAATCTGCCAACGAACCACAGATGCATCTGAATAATCAACGAGTTTGGTCTCCTAACCGGAAGTTTTCCTGTTCGGTCTCTGGCGGTGGAGTCGTGGGTTCGCAGTGCTGAAGAATCTCAAAATAGTGGAAAACAGTTGCACAGTACTCCTTGATGGTAAATACCAGTTATTCTTAAGTAAGTGTGCTATAAAGTAACAGCATTCACAGTATTAATTAGAACCAAAGTGATATTAATATATGTGTAAAACTTGGGCACTGGGGTAGTAAGTAATTCCATATTAGTTTGTTTATTAGATGTATCACACAATGAAGAAACAGTATTATTTACTGGATGACGTTTCGAACAAAATTTATTGTGGTTCATAATCATATCAATTATAATCACACGACTTCGAAACTTGAGTTTTATAGTTTTCTTTGTTCTCTCCTATTTCCAGATATCGGGGACAGGTGTTGAATCATTCCTACTACACGTGTTTGCAGTTGATTCGATAAACAAAATTTTATGTTATCAATCTCTCCCTATACCCTGTGACATTAGATTTTAAAACTGTCATCTTATCCCATCCTATTGTATGGTTGTGTGTAACTGCATATAGTGCTATAGCTGAACTATTCTCTAGATTTCTTATCTTATTCGGGTCAACCAATCTAGATTTTGCTGCTAGGTTTTTATGTTCAGCTAGTCTGACTGCCCCTGTTCTACTAGTTTGACCTATGTATTTGACCTGACAATCATTGCAAACAGGGTATTAGATAAACCAAATTGTTTTGTTTTAAAGGCTCTACAGGATTGATCCTTTAAACGACAAAGCTTGTTTCTAATTGAGTTTGTGGTTGGCTTAAATGCCATTTTCATTCCTGCCTTGTTAAGAATTCTGCGTAAGGCTTCCGAGGTTCCTTCCTTGTATGGAATTACTACTGATGATTTATATTCCTTATTGTTGGTGTCATCACTAATATTATTATTAGTATCATTATTATTGTTATTATTACTATCGCTACTATCATTATTTATTTTATTTTTACATTTCCTTACATATTTCCTGACTAATTTATCCGGGTAATTATTAAGTTTTAAGGCTTCTTTTATGTGTATCAGTTCCTGTTTTAGATTTTCTTTAGTACTACTTAGTTTTTGTGCTCTGTCATTTAAACATTTCACCAATCCTATTTTTACCAAAGTGATTGATAAACCATCTTTGATTAAGTAAGAACAATGTTCTTTGATCTTTTATAACTCTTTCTTAGAATGTAGAATCTCTCTGAGCTTCTGAAGAAATTTCTTCAACAGATACAAAGACAAATCCTTAATAATTTCTGCCTACTTAGGAATGAATTCGATTATGGGGCTTGTAGGAATTTGGATTAATTTTAATCCTTAGATTTTCGAAACGAACCAACTTTGGAGTTAGAGAAGTCATTCAGAACCAACAAGAAGTACTGGAGAGCTATTCCCTCCCAGTTTGCAGTTCTTCAGTAGTTCACACCCACGAAGTTACTACCAGGTTTCGGACTCGGGGTCTTCAGGTCACGAGACCAATATTCAGTGACCCGTGAATTTTAACTTTGTGAACTCATTATATAGCGCTATCCTTAACGAATGACTTCGACGGGCATCCACTTCCATCCATAGAATTCCCAGTGTTATCCCACTACATATTTCTTCATTCTTTCTTTGTCATCCGAGTTGAATGTAAGCTGTGAAGCTCTAAGCTTTGAAGTGTCAGTTGCAGTGATGTTATTTGCTCTTCCACAAGCTGGGGTTGCTTGCTTGTCTGTCCTTCAACCTTCCTTCTTTTTTAGTTCTACTAAAGCCTACTGAACTAGGCTCGGTTTAGGAGAGTATGTCGGCAGGGAGTCGAACCCAGGCCTTTTGTGTGATTAGTAGCCATTCTACCACTAAACCACTGAAAGTTAAAACCATCTGAAGAGCACCAATAGCAACAGGGGAAGCAACAGGAGGTACTGCAGTAAGAGGGAAGAAAGAAAAAGTAGACAGAAGCTGTTCTACGGAGGTTTTGTAGTTCTTATAAGAGTGTGCAGATGGCTAATACTCCTATATAAGTTGGAGAACTAGTCCTACGTAATCCCACATGTTGACTACACCAGGATGTTTCATCTGAACAAAAAAAGCTTCCTATTGTTTTCCCTGTTTTGAATTCAATTTTCATTTTCCCCGGGTCGATTGGGGGCAAAGTTAAACAACAGTGTTCAAAAGGGATGAGAACACACGAGTGACCTTAAGCCAACCAATCATATAAATTATTGATTTTTGCACAAAATATGATGTTTATTTACAAGAAAAGGCATGAAAACACATTAAACAGGGTATATTTCTCTGACGTGACTTAAAAATACGTCACAGTGATAATGAAAAGTATCAGTTTCTGAGTTAGACCATTTTCTGTACATGTATTCACCGAGGTGATTTAAGGTGAACTTGTTTTGTGTGACCCGTTTATCGCTCTTATTCGGTTTTGCAGTCTGCCCCAAAAGCCGTCGGTTGAATTACTATGGTTTCCAGTGAGAGAATCGACGACTACTTACTGGCAAAATGTGGATGATAAAACAAATTAGAATAAATAATACCACATCTAAATCTATCCCTAATTGTAACCCTAACCTTGATCCTGACCCTAACCCTAAACTTAACACTAACCGTAACTTTGTTGATAACCCTAACTTATAACCATTATCCTAAACCTAATCCTAAACCTAGAGAGCTATTAAAACATTATCCAAACAGTACTTAAAAACGTGATCTGCGTGAAATTTTCTCCTTAGTTGATGAAAAGCGTTCATATTTGTTCTGTAGTAAAGATAGGTATCCTTAGCCAACAACTAGCATGCGTTCAAGGTCATCGGAGCGTTTGCATCCCTTGGGACGCTATATAGTTTAACTTCACCGTCGATTGAACGAAATGCACATCCTGGATTCCACTGCTAGTCTCCATCCACTAAACCGTCCCAACCTAATTCTCAAACACTGCCGAAGAGTCCGTACTAAGAGCCGACGCGTAAGGAACAGCGGCCAAACACTTCCGTTCTATAATAACTGGTACTCCTTGCAAAAGAGGTGGCTTTCATGACCCACCAAATGGTCTAATGAATAATTTATTATATGACTGGAACTCACAGAGTGAAAGTTACATAAGGGTGAATGAGTTGTGTTACAGAGTTTAAATAATCAACGAAGTCGTCTCGTAACGTGAGAGTCCTGGGTTCGGTCCCTGGTGAGGTCGTGGATGAGTGCCGCTAAAGAGTCCCAAACTGGGACAAAATAGCTATCCAGTACTCACAAGTTTCATGTCGCAAACCGTCCGGATTTGATCCCCGGTCGATAAACTCCAAAGATTTGCCCAGTTTACTGGCAAGTGGTAAATCCCGAAAAGGGGGGGGGAATTCCTCCTCGTGGAGACAACAATACTATCACCAGTGAAACATCAAAACTTGAAATTCGAAGCTTTATGTCCCACTTGGAAAGAATACAGTGAAAAAGGGTATTCTTTTGGATATGATAGAGAAGATTTGTAGCTCAGGTGGATGATTTTGATGTGGTTGTGTTCTCTGAGCTGGATAGTTAATTTGCGAAGCTTTCATCACCCTACTGGGTGACATCTTCAGCGCATACTTCAAGCTCAGAGAACACAACCACATCAAGGGTATTCTTTTACTAAGATTAAATAAGCATCCAATGCTCCATGGTGGTTCATTCGATGACGTCCATCATCATGACGACAACAGTTCACAAGGAAAACTGGAGTGAAATGCTCAGTCTCTGCTGATATATCAACTCTCAGCACGACGAATTCAAAGATACCTTCTTTGGTTGAAGCTGGCAGTGCAATTCAAGTTAGTGTGCGTTTCGACCCACTAAAGACTCGTCATCTGGTGGATGTGCTGGATGTATTCTATTCACTGAGTCAATAATAATCCCAATGAGATTTGAATGCAGCACCCATCATTTGAAACGCTAAAAGAACATCTACAAGTGGTGACAGCCAGTTCTTTTGCTAGGGGGTGTCATCACTCGCTCACTCACTCCAGTTAACGAGTTCCAAATAGGATGAAATGCGCATAAACTGAATCCCACTGTTAGTCACCAACCGCTCAAGTAAATTAAAAGTTGGCTCTGGATCGAAACTGTAAACAATCAGACCCCTTTACAAACTAATATTTGAAGATTAATCTGATGCTCACTAGCCACTGGATGTATGCAGGAAGTTGCCTAAACTTCTAATGGGAAGTCGTGATCATCTGAGTCCACCATGTCAGGTATGAATTGAGTTACTCGATGATAGCATTGGTTGACAGTTGAATGGTCTACGAACTGGCCTTTTAACCAGAAGGACCTGAGTCCAAATCCCGGTGGATGCGCACTGTTCTGAAGAGTCCCGAACTGGGACGAAACAGCTGCCCAGTACTCCCTACCTAGTGTTGCTTTCCAATGGTTCTCTAACTGATTGCAACTATTGATAACACCTGTTAAAAGAAAGTGTCTTTAGCTAAGACAAATAAGTATAATGTATAATTACATATAAATATATATATTCACTTACTCAACACCATAACATTTCATAGCTTCACGATTGATAACATTCCAACCTTTAGACTTGGATGATGAACATTCACGTATTAAATCAGTCAATGATGTTTGTATCCATTGTGGCCAATCACCATTAGCTATAATTGTTTCTAAATCTTGTGGTATAGGCGTTAAACTTGTTAGTAGAGTTGAATGATTCAGTAGAGAACATGATATCTAGGATGAAAAGTTTTAGAAAAAGAACAAATATGTAGATACATATAAAAATTTCAAAAATAGAAACATTATCGACTATGCAAAATGACTTTGACCTGAGTGACTGACTGGTTTCAACATAGAACTTTGCACCGAAGTGCAGCACTTCGAATCGCCACACTCCCTCCAAGTAGCATACAAAGCAAGAGAAGAAAGTAAAAAGAAATGCAAAATAGGCAGAGTAAACAGAGATATTAGGCAAAAAAAATAGTAATATCGAAGAACATTATAGTTTTGTTGGATATTATAAGTCACAGGGAGTGGATGCATCTGTGCCAGCTATCAATGAGAACGATTTTGAGCCAGCCATATCACCAATTGTCTTCTGCCTTCATTGGTTTTTACTGGTCCAAGAAACCCAACCAGGGATTCTAAATCCTCCTACGTGGCTTAAACTAACTGTCGTGAATTTCATTGACTGATGAATCCATGTTTTCGTTTGACCACCACTGGCTCTTTTACAACCCGACTCTATATCAGCTAACATTGCCCGTTGTCAAGGAAGGTGATGGCTAGGGATGCATGCGTAACACGTGTCCTGACCATCTCAATCGGTGTAACTTCACTGCCTAGTCGATCGATTTCCCCTCCTTACGTAGCACTCGACCGACGTCTAACCTCAATATTGCTTACACTATTATACCAGCATTTAATACGGGAGATAGAACGCAGCCACCTATAATCAAAGACAGCTAGCCGGCCTTTCCATGTCTTCCACTTTCAATGACCATGTCTCACTGACAGTCATGAAGGAGTATGGAGTGAACTGCTGAGAAGTACACACGCCCTCTAGTCGATAGTCAGCCGCACATTACGTCTACGCCGGAGATGGCGTAAACTGGAATATGCGAAGCTAGCCTTCTGTATCCGTGCCGAGATTTCGTCAGCGACCAACCTGCTAGCGATGGCTGATGCAACCTCACAAGCAAGTGAAGTGGTCAAAACGCTTCACCAACCACTTCACTCTATATCTGTAAGCTAAGAATCAATGTAGTTCAGTCCTGTAGCCTCATCATCTTACATTTGTCACCAGGAGTGAATCGCATGCAAAACATTCGCAGATTGCTGCTCCTCAAAGTGTTCAGAAGACTCTGCATTATGTCCTCGTCCTCACCTAGGAGGGAGGTCTATATCGTTTACATATTCTAAGTCAACGAGATTATTCCCTGGTAGTAACACGTCAATCGGTGAGTCGCTGAAGTCAGTCAGGGTTATGTCCATTAGTACGTCTATGATGAAATTGAATAGAAATGGAGATAGTGGGCATCCCTGACTGACACCACTAATTTTCACCATTTCAGATGACAACTCGCTGTAAGCTCTTACCCCGCTGTATGCGTTCGAGTAGAGTGCCTTGATTAGTGCAATATATATTTACTCGGCATTCCATTCACAGCCAAACATTGCCATAGTACCTCTCGGTCAACGGGATCGAATGCCGCCTTTAGGTCAACAAATATAACGATTGTTGGACGCCGGTAGTGAGTATGCCTATGCTCTAAAATCTGTCGAATGGTGAAGATATGATCAATACACCCCCTTCCTGGTCTAAAGCCTGCCTGGTTCTCTCGTGTTTGTTCCTGCCGTGAACCTTTTGGTCTACGCATTATTATTGAGCCTAGAACTTTAGATACCGCCATATTAGTCAAGCTAATCCCCCTGTGATTATCACAGGAAGACTTGTCTCCCTTCTTGTATATCGGGATAATCAATGACTTACACTAACCCGATGGAACTTCCTTTGATTCCCAAACGCCTCCTAGTACCTTAGTTAATGCAGACAGTAAACTGTCTCCACCGTACTTAAATACCTCTGGGATCTTTGACCACGTTGATAGCGAAGTAATTTCGAAACTACTTCATTACTATGATAAAGTACCCCAACACTTTATCAGCCTTCATTCAACAATTCAATATGACAAGGGCATATGTAAAGTGATTCACGACACAAAACTCATCAGTGAAGACACGAGTATGAGAAGACTGCATACAATCAACGATGATACTCCTCAAAGTAGCCGATTGGAATATTCAACAAGGAGACAGGCAAAGGTTGAACCGAGAAGAACACTCTAGAAGATTTGGACTACGCGGATGACATATGTCTAATATCGCATAAACTCGAAGATTAATGGACAAAAAACAAACAAATTGTCAGAAGAGGCGGGTAGAGAAGACAGGACTCCAACTGAACACAGAAAAGAGTGAGGTTTTTGAAGATACCTAAACAACAATAACAATAACAACAAGCACCAACCACTATCAAATTTGAAGGCACATCCCGATGACGAGTCCCAAATAGGACAAAGTGCGCATCTTGCACTTCACTGCTAGTCACCATCCACCAATTAATCTCTAGTTACATGCCCAGAAGCGGACATGTCTACCTGAAACCGAGAACTTCGGTTCGACCAATCGACGGGAAAATCTAAAATTCAATTAGATAATTAATATGACCCGTTGCAAAAGAGGTGGCTCTCGTGGCCAGAGTGGTCTAGTGGATAACGCTTTGGCGTTTGAAACTATGGGCGTTGGGTTCGAGCCTCGGTGGGAACATCATCAGTCAGTAACTGGGGAATGCAGGTACATCCAGCTAGTTGACGAATCCCATATAGGACGAAGTGCGCGTTGTCCTGCATTCCACAGCTAGTCACTATCCACCAATTAACCTCAAATTTGAAGGAGGTTACTTCATTTTTTAAATCTACATAATATCGTTTCAATTACAGGCGATAGTACGGAAGAAAATGTCAGAACGAGAATCGGAAAAGGCAAAGCAGACCTTCATCACTCTGAAATCGGTGAGGAAATCTGATGCACTCAGGATAGGGAACAAGATTCGAACTCTAAATAGACGTGTTGAGTCAGTTCTTCTATATTAGTCTGAAACTTGGCGACCACGTCACGGAAAGCATTTCTAACAGACCACTGCAAACTTTTACCAACATCTGCCTTCACTAGCTCCATACTGAAGATCAGATTAGGAGGCAAGAAAGAATCAACAAGAAGAAACTTTGAGAACAAACCAATCAAGAACCTATTACTGAAAAAAACATTCCGAATAAAATGGAGGTAGATTGGACACAGGCTGAGGAGACCATCGGGTAACATCGCGTGCAATGCAGGACAACGCTCGAGTGGAACCGCATTGGGAAACGGAGAGTTAGACATGAGTTCGAGGGTAACACGGAGGAGATGAAAGCATATGGGCAATCTTGGAGCCAGATAAAGAGAACTGCAGAGAACAGGACAAAATGGAGATGTGCTGTCGAAGCTCTATGTACCACTTAGCTTCCAAAGGAATAACAATAATATCAAACTTAAATTCTAGTTAGGTATATCACAGAGTAGTTGGTCTTCAGGTTGCTTCTTCCCTTCCTTTGTGTTCCCGGTGGGGCATGGGGTTTGAAGTTCTAGTCCCGCATGGTTTGCTTCTAGGGGAAGAGGTTGCTAGCGTCATGCCCAACTTTCCTTCTTAACCGGGCTTACTATCACATAAGAGAGGTTTAGGAATGTGTCGGTGGCCGGTAATCAGAAATGGACCACTTGCAGCTTGGCTATTGGCCATTCTACACCTGAACCACTGAAGCAAATGATACCACCTACCTACCTTGAAATTCTTTAACTTTTCAGACACTATTACTATTCCTTTGGGTTGCGAGTGGAACATATAGCTTCAACAACACATCTCCATTTTGTTCTATTTTCTGCTATCCTCTTCAGATGGGTCGACGACTGCCCATAATCAGTAAACTCCTCCCTCCCACACGACCGTCTCCATCTGACCGACCACCCACTCGTCGCATGCTTCCCATTGGGATTCCACTCGAGAAATGGCATGCATTATGTGCGATGTCATTCGGCGGCCTCCTCAATGTATGCTTGATCAATCCATCTCCATTTTCTCCTACATATTTGTTGAATAATAGGCTCATGCTTGTTGGTTTGTTCCCAGCCAGAGTTTCTTGTTGACAATTCTTTCAGGCCGGCCATCTGATCTTCAGTATGGAGGCAGCTAGTGAAAGTGGCAACTGTTGATGAAAGCATGCAGTAAATTGTTGGAAATGCTTCTCGTGATACACAGTAAAAAATTTATGACCCGTATAGAAGAACCGACTGACTGACTGACTTCACATTCAAATTGCACAAAATCCGAATCTTATTGTTTATGCTGGCTGGCTGAGTGATCCAGTGAAGCAGAAGATTTCCAAACTGGTTTCAGGTTAACGAAGGCGTATCTTGCCATTCTGATTCTGGCTAGCTGGCTGACTTTGACATCTTCATTCGTGCCGTCCGTTGGCTATGCTTGAAACCATGCTTCCTTGCTGGATAAGTGGAGGAAGTAACCTCTATTAAATCTCTCCCATTGATGGTGATTGGTGCTGTTTGTTGTAGCTATTGCTGTTGGTTGGTTGGTTATCTTCCTCACCTCCGTCTCCACCTTCTCTATGTTTACCTGGAGTCCTGTCTTCGCTGTCAGCCTACTTCTTCAGAGAGTTGACTGGTTTTCGCCTGAAAGTCTTCGAGTTTGTGTGACATTAAACATAAATCATCCCCACATGCGAAATACAGATCTTCTACAGTCTTCTTATCGGTTAGTGCAGTGTATTCTTTTTTTTCTCACTCACTGTAAAGAAATACATAGTCTGACGCATAATCCAGTCCACCACAATTAAGAATATCATCGGTGATAGAAGTGGGCAGTCAGCTTGTCTTATTCCTGTATTCACTTTTCAGTGACAAGTATTCAATTGTAGTAATTTGATTGATATCAAAGTTAGATTTTATCCCGAACTAAGAGCATCATTTAGAGACCTATTGAAAACTGGCAATGGGTACTAGACAGCTGTTACAGCTGTTTGAAAATGCTTAGCAGTAGGGACATTTCACCTAAAAATCGATCACATCTTTACAACTCAACATTTGAGAGTGAATCTGCTACTCACTACTAGTGACTAACTACAACAGGATGTAATTACTTAGAATCCTAATGAGAAATTAAAACCAGTATAGAGCCAATCCACCTAAAGTTGGGTGTAAGCACAAATTCTCTCCAACTGGGTATTAGATAGAGACAGGTCTGTGTATACTATCATGAGTTGGTAGAAGTCAAAAGTATTGGGACTTTGAATTTTCTTAGCCCATTGGCTGAATAGCAACTTATTTCTACCTCGTTACCTGGAGATTACCGGTTAGATGTCTGGCGGTTGCGCAACAGCCAGATATACTTTGACAGTCTTACAACATTAAAGTCTTGACAATAATAATAAGACGTTTCGTCAGAGCTATAAGCTGTCTAGTTATCAGCTGAACTGCGAAAACGAAGTGGAAGAGTTCCAATCTAGGACGAAACAGCTGTTCAGTACTCTCTACCGGATTTCCAATGAATCACTCTCTCTCTCTCTTATTGACGTCTACTAATGATAGAACACCTGTGGCCAACCGAACATCCTGCAAATCGACACTTAAAATTAACCTAATACTCATCAGTTCTAATGAGAAGTCGTGACCAGTGGGAACCACTAAGTCGGGTAAGAGAACGGTTACTCACCCAGTCACACTGGCTGGCGGTTGCCTTATGTATACATTGCGAACTCATGCGCTAGCCATTGGATCAGGTCCTGATGAATAAATACTCCATGAGCTCACCTTGCAACCAGAAGGTTATGGGTTCGAACGCCGACGATGGGTGGGTACTAATGAAGAGTCTGAAACAGCTGATGCTTCAGTGCTCTCTCTCTTGGTTTCCCAACAATGGTTCTCTAACTCCTAATTTCAACCGATAATCAAACATGCAACCAACCAGCAGTCAAATTTGAAACGATTCATTTATCTACAAACTAACTCTTAAACGGGGTACAATGGCTGAATTCTATACGAATTTGCCTTGTCTTCGGAAGGTACTGGGTTCGAACCCTGGTGGTGGGTGAGTACTGCCAATGATTCCTAAAAACTAGGATGAAACAGCTGTCCAGTACTCCCTGGCTTTGTGCGTCAGTGGCACAGCAGTAGAATGCTCTCCAACCACGCCTCATGTGGTCCGGGTTTCGATCCCCGGCCACCGACGTACTCCTTTACCTCGCTAAGCCAGCAATAAGACTGGTAAAGATGGAGGGTTGAGCATGGGGCTGGCTAGCAACCCGATCCCGTAAAAATTATCACCATTGCTACAGAAACTTCAAGTCACTAGCTTGAAGGTGTCCTACGTTCCATTAGGAACGTGGAGGAATAAAATAAAAAATAGTAATAATAACTCTTAAACATAAAAAAGAAATATTTTATAACCAAATGAATTGTACTCACTTGAAATAAATTCGGTGCTAAATTAATCATTGCACTTAGACTAAGTTGAGCAGCTCGTTGATCAGCTAAATCTTTTGGATCTGGTCCACTTGTTGTTCGTCTTAAACGTCGTGGACTAAGACTTACGCCTTGATTAGACAATGTTGGCGGTTTAATTAATCGATAAAGAGATGGAGCAAAACAAACTGCCAGATTACTAGCACTCATCTAAAAATAAAAAGGAGAAAAAAAGGGAAAACAAGGAAAGGATCAAATTTAACACGAATACTTTATTTTTTCTCTTCATTACTTTGAGTTCTTAGTGGAACATTTGATTTCAAGAGGTGAGCTTTAAAGTTTCAAGCGAAGTGGTCGATTGATTGGGCCGAAGTGCTCGGCACTTTGTTCGAACATCACCACTCACTGACTGGGGAATGCAGGTACATCAAGCTAATTGAAGAGTCCAAAACAGGAAGAAATCCGCGTTGTCCTGGATTCCACTGCTAGTCACCATCCACCAATTAACTTCGAAGTGGTATGTTTTTACTGGGTGGGGTCGCTAGCCGCCTCACACCCAACCTTTCTTAGGCTTACTACCAGCTAAGCGTAGTTTAAGAGTACGCTGACCAGGAATCGAGACCGGGACCGAGTGTGTAGTTGGCTGGAAACCACTGACTGAACCACCTACGCACAAATCAATAACATGATAAATCTTTAATAAGAGATTTTGGAGGTGACAGGGATAAAGGAGGATGATGATCAGGAGGGCTTCGCGTGCTTTTGGAAGTGTGTGGGCGGTTGACACTTCCCGACTACTCACACCGTGGAAGTTGATATTTCCTCAGCGTACCAGAAACACAGAACCACAGAACCCAGGGAACAACTGCTTGAGTCCGGTCAAATATAGCCTGTATGAGCTGGCTTTTTGGTTTGGTTCCGTATTAGTAACTTACCGTCGGCTACGGACGGAACACCGCAGGGTAAGTCGGGACGTACAATTTTCGGCGTCGACCTTTCCTAACCCCCACTCTCTAGAGTGTAGAGACAGCATAGTTGGCTGGCATACTGGTCATCTGAGGGAAACACCTTACTGAGGCTGTTACATCACTATTCCTCAACAGTACTAGTTTGCCCACAGACCCACAGCATAGTATAAAAAAGAAAATCTTAGACTATGTCGGTAACTGCTTCTAGTATAATCACTATCCTAACAATCTTCCTGGCATGGCAGGACCTGGAGGGACATTAGTTCCAGCCAGTGTAACTTGTTGGTGGGTCATTGCGATATGCAAGCCCGACCACCACGTTAATGTAGCAGCCATCAGTCGGGAATAAGAGATTTATTTAAATTATGTGATTGGCGGATTTCAAGCACACTGATACAAGCAAACAACTATCTGACTGGATGACCTTAGAGCGATCGATCAGAGTGGATCAGGCTCGTTGGCCTTAATATGAACAAAACTGGATTCTTCCAATAGGTGCGTAGGCATCACACCTCCAATCTAGTGAAGGTAATGTATAAATTGTTCGACTATTAGTATTTTCTTATGTTGTGAGGGGAACACAGGGCTTCATCAGCATATCTGCATTTCATCTTGCTCTCTACGGTATTTTTTCTCTGGCCCCACAACCGTGACTGTAAGCTTTTATTTCTGTCTCACGTGATATCTTCTACGTCAGCCTCAGACCACCGCTCAACTTGTCGTCTCCATTCGAGTGCCTGTCTGGAACGTGATATCACTCAACAGCCTCCTCAGTGAGTATCCAAACCATCTGCATTTCTTCCTGATCATTCATCGGGTAATAGATCCTTAGCTGGTTCGTTACTAGAATTTCTTGTTGTTTGATCCTTTCAAGCCGACCAGTTTTCTGAGGTTCAGCATGTCTTGATGAAAGTAGCCTGTTGGCAATAGTTTTAGTAAGATGACAGCCAAGACTCTGAATTACAGAGAACCACTGAATGACATCATAAAAGTGTTGAAGTGAATATAGAAGTAAGACAGAGCCGCTGCCTATTATTACCGATGATATTCTTAATTGTGGTGGACTGGAGTATGCGTCAGACTATGTGTTTACAGTGAGTGAGAAAACAGGAATACGCTGAACTGATCGATAAGAAGACTGTAGAAGAACTGGATTTCGCATGTGGATGATTTATGTTTAATGTCACACAAACTCGAGGACTTGCAGGCGAAAACCAACAAACTGGCTGAAGAGACTGTCAGCGAAGACAGGACTCCAGGTGAACATAGAGTAGGTGGAGACGGAGGTGATGAAGATAACCAACCAATTAACCAACACCGACAGCAACAACTAGCACCAATCACCATCAACGGGAGAGATTTGACAGAGGTCACATCCTGCCTTCACTTATCCGACAAGGAAGCACGGTTTCAACCACAGGCAGTTGGACGGCACGGATAAAGATGTCGAAGCCAGTCAGCCAGCTAACCAGCCAGTGAGCACTGGTAAGTCAAGATAAGCCTTCATCATCCTGAAACCAGTTTGGAAATCTGCTTCCCTCGCTCACTCAGCCAGCTAGTATAAAGAACAAGATTCGGATTTTGTGCACTATAAATGTGAAGGCAGTCAGTCACTCAGTTAGTTATTCTATATGGGTAGCAAACTTGCATTGCGCGTTAAGAAAAACATCTCCAACAGGCTGGCTCCATACTGAAGGTCAAATGGCCAACTAGCTGGCCGGTCAGAAAGAATTGGCAAGAAGAAACTCTGGCTGGGAACAAACCAACAGGCGAGAGCTGACTGCTCAACAAATATGCAGGAGAAAATGAAGACGGATTGATCGGGCACACGTTGAGGAGGCCATCGAATGACATCGCGCTCAATGTAGGCAATTTCTCAAACGAAATTGGGAGAGGAAGCGACGAGTGGGTCGTTCGAGGGTTGTTGTGATGAGTACTGTAGATCGTTAGAGTAATAAATAAAAACCCTGATGGAAAACGGTTTCCCGCCCAGGTTCATAGACAAGAATATCAAACCTAAGAAGACTTCCGAACTAGTCCAATCCGTTCCAAAGAAAGTACTTCTGCTTAATCTAGAATTCAAAGGTGATATTGAAGCAGAAATCCTTCGTAAACGCCTCTCCAAATCGCTGAGGAAAAAATACTTCGCCGCAAGCCTACGACCGACGCTTTTCTGTAAGAAACTGTTCAACCAGAACGCGAAAGACAAACTATCGCATTGGGCCACCTCAACGTGCATATATCAGTTTACTTGCTCGTGAGGAGCTGAATACATCGGCCATACCATGCGCCGGCTTGAAAAACGCGCTCGTGAACACTACCCAGCCTGGCTAGTAAAAGGAGACCGAAAACGAGTATACAGTTCAGTGACAGAACATCTGGTCAACTCAGGACATTCAGCGCCTTTCGAAAAATCCTTCAAAGTAATATACAAAATTCAAATCAAACCTATCAAAGGGAGTCAAATCAAGACATCTGGGCATAGCTGAGGTGCTATCCAAAAGCTCAAACCCACGCTCTGTATCCAAAAGAATTACGTCCAACCCCTGTCCCTGCCACGGCCATCATAAACAGGTTAAATTTTTCTAGTAATGACAATCTCATCGCCTTTCTTATCTACACTTCCTGTTTATTCATGTTATTTTAAGTTTTCTTAATCCCTGTCTACACTACCATATTTTCATACCCACTCTTCCTGTTTATTTTGTCATTTTACTATTTCTACATATTTAATCCCTGATTGCACAATGTCAATCTTCTTAGTTATTATGCTACTTTATTTGAGTTTTACCCATCCCCCCTGTTTGTTTTGTCATTTTAATTCCTAATTGTAATTTTTTATTAATTTGACCCTTAACCAGAAATTATTCTGGAACTTTCCCATCCATTTGATATAAATACACGAATGTACAGCCTAGATGATGACTTCGTCGAAAAGGAAATTTTCTTCGCTGCAACTGTCTTTTTATTCCCTATAATAAATACTTGTCTCGCTTTTCCTATCTGACCTTGGCTATCTTTGACATCCTTATCTGTGCATTCCGAGTATTACTCCCTTAGATTTCTGCAGTTAGCGGCGACTGGTGTTTGTTGTTGTTGGTAGTGGTGGTGATAATTAGATATCTTCGCTGGGTTTTCCTTCTCTATTTTCCACCTAAAATCTGGTCTTCGGTACCTCTCTTGCCAACTTCTTGGTTGTCGCATGTAAATCTTCGAATTCGTGGTTTATTGGACATAAACCATCAAAAATTTCCAGTCAAAATGCGTCTGATACACGAAAAATGATAACATTAAGCGTATGTAAAAGAGATCTCGAAATCAGAATGCCCCCTAGTACACGACAACACACATACACACACAAAATATACAATAAATCAAGAAAACAAATTGACAATAATCAACAATGACTAACTATTCTTCACTAACCTCAGTCACATCACTATGACGTGATAAATGATTCAGAAGGTACAATAACTTCTGTAATACAATACGATTTTCATCCGGTAGGCTAATTAATATCCAGCGTAGTAGATCAATTTGAACTGAATTTGGAACACCTAGAAAAAGAGGGGAGAAAAGAGGAGTACGTTACATTATCTTCCGTTTGTATTGTATATGTGGAGTGAATTTCAAGCTTTAATGATAACTATTTCGTCCTAGTTTTGGACTCTTCAAGCAGTGTGAACCTAACACTCCACCACCACCCTGAGTTAATTAAACTCCAGGATCTTCAGGTTACAAGGAGAGCCTGTTGACTGTTCACAGTCACTGGTGCAGGATCCAGTAGCAAGCTTGTCAACTCTGATGTCTGCTGCTAATTGATGTTATATGTAGCGCCACAGTCAACCAATGTCATCTACGAGTATTTGTCTTCCCATCCAATTGGATGTACATCAAAAACTTTTCACAAGAACATCAGACGGCTTAGTTCTGTAGTCAGTCAACCAGTCAATGACTAGTGAACATCAGAAGAATCTTCAAGTGTTGTTTTGCAGGGATTTGATTGGTTACAGTACTTCATCATAAGCTGATATCAGTTAGGGAACCACTGGGAGATCTAGGAGAACGAACCCTGGTAGGTGCGCAGTGTTGAAGAGTACCAAACTAGGAGGACGGAAACAGTTGTGCCAGTACTCCTAGCTGGTTTTCCAATGGAACTGGCTACAGTTACCGAACTATCCTTGGTGGAGTCGTGGATGCGGATTGCTGAAGAGTCCGGCACTAGGGAGAAATAGCTGTTCATTACTCTGTGCTGGTTTTCAATTCCTTTCTGACTGAAGTCAACTTGTGATCTAACCAGAAATCGATTAAATCCCTGAAAAGCCTTCACTATATTATATGACGTTAGAATGAAATTATTATGACGAAGTCAAATTCTTTCTCATATGACAAAGGTTGAGAATTGCGATTCAGCTTCAAGATTGTAAAAAAGGATTCCTTTTATTATATTCACAATTCATTTGTTTCATGGGCGTCTATGGTGAACAGAAATCACTTACATACATGAAATTTTAAACTCAAAATTATCATAATTACAATGAATTGAAATAGGAAAATTTTGCATAAGGCTATATACTGCTGATTTATTGAGATAAAAGTAGTTATATACCACACACACATCAATCAGTAGTGCTCGCTAGTCAGCCAGCCACCCAGCCGGATGGGGGGGATCTAAATATCAGACGGCCGTTTCACTCGTTTAGGGGACGAGGTCATCATCGATGTACCCGGTTGGAAGACTCAGCTCACAGACCTGAGTAGAGTGTTGGTTCGTGGGGATTCAACTGATTTACTACAGGATCTTATCATGAGCTGATGTCGGTTAGAGAACCACTGGAAAACCTGGGAGTACTGGACAGCTGTTTCCGTCGTCCCAGTTCGGGACACTTCAGTAGAGCTCTATCACCAGAGTTCATACTCCCCAATCTCCCAATGGTTCTCTAACCGATGTTAGCTTATAATGAAATCCTGAAAACCAATACTTGGGTGGGTGATGGTGAAGAGTCCCAAACTAGGACGAAACAGTTGTCTAGTACTCCCAGGTTTTCCAGTGGTTCGCTAACCGATTTCAGTTCATGATGAAATCCTTTAACAGACTTGAATCAATTGTAACTGCTCGATTTCTGGTTAGCTACTTCGGCGAACTGGCAACACTACTCTTATTTCAGTCAGTCAGTAATATATAATTATGGTAAAACTTTATTTCAGACAATATGTGAACACATTATAGAAAATTTTAGAGTATCTAGTTCCAGAATATTTCCTCATGATGCAGAATTCACATGCCAAGCAATAATGTGAATTGGCAAAGTTAAACTTTAAGCACCACCAACCTTTCAGACATGAAAAGACTAGCTGTTTTTGATCATAGGTGTCTGCGTTCTATCTACATCCTGTGTTAACTGCTGGTATAATAGGGCGAGCAATATTGAGGTTAGACTTCTTTCGAGTGCTAGGTGAACGGGGGGAAATCGATCGACGAAGCTGTGAAGCTACATCGACTAAGATGGTTAGGACATGTGTTACGCATGCATCCCTAGCCATCGCCTTCCCCCACAAGAGGCGATGTCAGCTGACTGACATAGGATCAGGTTGGAAAAGAGTTAGCTTGTGGTGGTCAAACCAAAACAACAGTTAGTTTAAGCCAGCCAGCCAGTCACGTAGGAAGGTGTAGACTTCCTGGTTTGGGTCCTCCGGACGGTAAACACCAATGGCTGGAGACAATCGGTGATGTGGCTGGCTCAAATTCGTTGTTCTCAATGGCTGGGTGAGATGCATCCACTCCTTGTGGCTTATAATATCCAATGAAACTATATTGTTCTTCGTTATTACTATTCCTTTGTCTCACACCTCTGTTTACTGTCGCTAATATGCATTTCTCCTACTTTCTTCTCTTGCTATGTGTGCTACATGGAGGGAGTGTGGTGACTTGAACTGCTGCACATCGATGCAAAGTTCTATTTCGAAAAAAGATAGACAGACAGACAATGCCACCAACTACCAATCAGCGAATGACCTCGAACGCACGTGGTACTAATGACGTGAAGGAGGCATTTTTAGTTATGGAAAACATATATTTATGGAGAAAATGCTTAAAAGTGTAGAAAAGTGTTACAGAGGATACCTTTCTCTCACATTCGATAAAAATAGCTCTCTCAACAGAATATTATTCCATTATGGGTAAAATTTATTTTGATAAAGTCTCACAAACATTTGTAAAAGATTATATTTGTAAAATCTCAGCGAGATTGAAATGAGTAATTCCAACGTTTCGTTCGGCAATCTGGTCCAAACTTCTTTTACAAATATCTACTTCTCACTTGGCGCCCAAATATTTTAGAACTATTCTGTCAAATCTTGACGACAGTTCATTTGAAAGTCTCACAGTGTTATACAGTAATATTTCGAAACGTGGTCATCAGTAAATATTACTGTATAACACTGTGAGAATTTATCGGAATAAATTTTACCCAAAATGGAATTATACTCTACCGCCACAGTGCACAAGTACTATTCTTATATCAACAGAGTAATTTAACTAAATTGGATGCATGTAATTATTTAGGTCTTTCAAACCCTAACAATAACCCGAATCTTTCCTGAACCCAGCCCTAACGTGAAAATATCCCTAAACTAACTGTAATCTAACTTGATCAAACCTACTGCCGCCTTTGTTAGGTTAACCTAACCTTAACTTCTCCTTGGCTTAAAAGGTAACTTAATCTTTCTCAAACCTAAGCTGAAACTTGCCAGATATCCCATTTAATATCATAACACTTCGATGAGCATATTTTATTGATGATGACAACATTATTTGCCAGGTTTCATTAACTTGCTCAGTGAGCGTTTCAAGGTCATTGGTGCGGTTGCACTCCATTGGCAGTAGTTAGTGGTGCTTAAAGTTTAACTTAGCCTTTGAATTACTTCCTTTGTTGAATTGCTGCTGCATATGAAGAGAAAACCAATTCTGTACATTTTGTCCTCAATTCTTTCGAAAACTGCATAGCATACACTGGGAAACTAATTAAATATGCGCACGAGTCAATGTATTGGTCGTTTGATATAATTGCACGATTGAAACAGTAAAAATGGCAGAAGAGTTTAAGCAGCATTTTGATGGATGGTAGCCTAGTGATTTAAGCAGGCTGCCAGTAACAGTCAATAGCGGTGATTTTTTATTTTTATTTTTGCGGATTGAGGTTGCTAGGCTCCCCCGCCCGATTTCCCCCTGTTTACCGAGCTTACTTCCGGTTTGGCGAGAATCCTACCGCTGGACCACTAACGCCCTTAAAATATGCTTGGTTTCTTGATTGCTATAGTTTGGTAGTGCGTCGGTGGCACAGCGGTAGGGTGCTCGCCTACCACGCAGGTGGTCCGGGTGCAATCCCCAGCCGACGAGGCACTCCTTTACCTCACTAAGCCAGTTTTATAAGACTGGTAAGGAGGGAAGGTTGGGCATGACGTTGGCTAGCGACCCCATCCTGTAAAAGTAATCACCACTACTACAGAAACTTCAAGCCTCTAGCTTGAAGGGGCCATATGTTCCACTGCGAGCGAAAAGGAATACAAAAAACCCAGTTTGGTATCAAAAAGATCTCATTTGTTGTGCGGTGAACTAAATAATTTCGGTTACCAGGAAAAAAATGTTGTAGAAATTCACCCCCACCCCATTGAACTATGTAAATGTCTTCGTCTAACGGCCTTAAACTAAATCCTTCCAAATGTCAGACTGTCAATTTCAGTTTCCGATGTAAACGAAAGTTAAATGAAGCCGTTGGTTCCTATGACCCTTGCAAAATTCATGATACTGATATATAAACCAAGTCTGAAGTTAAGTATCTTGGATTAATTCTTTCTTCTGACCTATCCTGGTCCTCCCATATCTTAGTGATTTCTAAAAGAATATTTCGTCTGACTTTTTACATTGAGAACTTAAGACACTCAGGCATAACTCAACCCCTCCTCCTTTGACAAGTTTTCGACTCGTGAATCTTACCTATTCTTCTTTACTTTTCACCCTTATTCTTTCCTGGATTGCTTAAAAAAGACTATGTCATACTTCGTAGAACTCTGAAGACTGACCGTCAGTAGGACGAGTGGTATCCCATTGGGCCAAATCGTTGATATTGTCACTGATGATAGGCACTTGATGTCATGCAACAAATTCGCTAAAGGAATTTTGTCAGACACTGAGCACCCACTCTACCCGCAGTTTCAGGTAAAACAAGAAGTCTTTTCAGAAGAATTTATGCACATACGTCTAAGTATGAAAATTCCAGTATACCATATTTGGCGCCACGTACTCTATGTGATGAAAATAGTGTCAGACATGAACTAACTAACCTTCTTTGCACCACTAAATAAACCATTTCCTCCACCCTTACAGCATCATACTTTATTGTTATTGTACTTCATATATTTATAATCCTCTCAATTTTTTGTTTTTGTTTATTTTTTTCATAAGTGTGGACATAATTTTAAGCTGTGTTATAACTGTTAATTTTGTGTTTCCCTTCACAATACTATATCAACAGAACGTTAGATTCAATAATCTATAACATGCTAAAATTTCCAAACTGAATCGACAATACCGTGTGAAACAAACTCACTGTTATTATTATTATTATTATTATTATTATAATAATATTTAATAATCTCAATTCGTGCTTCGAATATTTTTGACACCACATTTACTATATAATCGTAAATGTGGATAAATTCCTCCGGTTAATTTTGTTTTAATTTTTAATTTTATTTATATTTTGAGTAAATCAGATGCAATATTGTGATAAATGCTGAGAATTCCATTCTGTATTATAAGTAGTGCTGTTTTTGGAATAAAGTAGATTATTATTATTACTATTATTATTATTGAAAATTAATTAGCAAAACTGTGAATTTGAAGCAGGCGTAATACTTGGGCATGATTGAACAAAACTTACATACGTAGACATTGACAAGTACAGTTGCCAGTTTACTTGTAAATAGACATTCAGGTAGTTCACGAAAGAATTGTTTCAACAGGTCGGCTATATCATACGGTTGCCAGTCATCAAATTTCTTCCAATCTATTGTGAAAATAATAATTTTAAAAAATAAGTAAGAAAAAAACACAACTAATAGAGATAACAAGAAAAAAAGAAGATCAATAGCAAACCAAGTGTGTTATTAGATAGTTGGAGGCAATTGGTTGGAAGCGTTGGTTCTAGGTTTTGTGCACTCACCAGTCAGCCAGGAACTCAGTTTCCTTTCTAGGACTCGAAACCGGTGCTATTCAGTGCTGTAGTCAGAGATGTAATCACTGAACAGTTTAAGATTCACAGTAATGGTCACCTAGCATGGTGACCAGACTGCAAACTTGCATTATTATTATTATTGTTTCCTTTAATTCCTAGAGGAACATAGGGCTTCAGCCGTGCGTCTCCATTGCGTTCGCTTCTCTGCTAGAGTCTTCACCTGGCTCCAAGTCTGCCCACACGTTTTCATCTCCTCTTCACATAACCTCCTCCAAGTCACCCCACCATCACACTGACGACAAACTCACCGCTTCCCTTTCGGGTTCCACTCGAGCGATAGCTTGTCTAGTGATGTCACTTGATGGCTTGTTTTCTCAGATTATGGCCAGCCAATCCATCTCCATTCCTTCCTGCCTACTTGTTTCACAATCGATTCCTGCTGTGTTAGTTCGCTCATTGCCAGAGATCTCTGTTGCTGATCTTTTCTGGCCGGCCATCTGATCTTGAGTTGCATTGAGCGAAGGCAGCTGTTAATGAAGGCCTGTAGTTTGTTTGAGATGCTCTTTATGACGCGCAGTGCAAGTCTCTCATCCGTATAGCAAGTAGCACTGACTTCACATTGGAGTTGAAAATCCAGATCCTATTTTTGATGCTGAGTGTTGTTGACCTCCACACAGACTTGAGAGTAGTGAAAGCTTGTCTTGCTTTTCCGATCCTTTCTTTGATATCCTCGTCAGTTCCGCCTGTAGTTGAAACGATGCTTCCCAGGTAGGTAGATGAAGGAGGTTGTTTCTTTCAGGTTCCTTCCATTTATGCTGATCATTGTCTGTTGTTGTTGTTTGTGTTGGTGGTGTTGTCCAGGAATCTTCATCACCTCTGTTTTCACTATGTCCACCTGAAGTCCTATCTTCTCTGGATGCTCCTTCTGCCAACTTGTTGCATTTCGCTTGCATATTTTCCAGTTTGTGGGAAATCAGACATAAATCATCATTGGCGAAATCCAGATCCTCCAAATTTTTTGTGTGGGTCCATTTTATACCTGTCTCCTCATTGCCTGCTGTCTGTGTGTGACATTATCCAGTCTACCGCAGTCAGGAAAATCATTGGAGATAGTAGGCAGCCTTGTCTTACTCCGTCCTTACTTCGAAGGATTTCGTAAGTTTCCCGTTGTGGATTACTTGGCATGCAGACAGCAAACTTGATTGTGGTAGAATTTAGTCTGCACTAAACAAAGGGTAAAAGGCACGACACTAGTCACTTGCTACTTATTGTCCAATCAAAACGGGAGAGTGCTGTAACTTAAATATGTCATAAAGAGACTGCGAGCTATTCAAATGGAGTCCAAGGAAATAAAGGCGCCCATCTGCAAAATCATTCTAAAGCAGTGAATTTTATCTTATCAAATAAAGGAGTGTTTCTAAAGATGTCTTATGAGAACTGTGAATTTTTGAGAACAACTATGCAATACGAAAGAGTTAATAAGGTGGAAACTAAAGTAAAGTTAAATAATTAAATTGAGTCGCTCCGTCCTCCTTTATGGCTGTGAAACCTGACCATTGACAGTGGAAGACATGAAGAGGCTGGCTAGCTGTCTTTGATCATAGGTGTCTACGTTCTATCTCCCGTGTTAAGTGCTGATATAATAGGGTAAGCAATATTGAGGTTAGGCGTCGAGTGCTGGGTCTTCTTTCTTTTCTTTACTTCGGCTATCTCCTACGAGAGGATGAGCCGGCTTCATGAACATCTCGAATCATCGCTACCCAGGCACGGCGATCTGATGCAAGGTTTTGCGACAGGGTTGTCCAATTCTTGTTCCACAGACGGAGTTCGTAGACGGTTTGTAGCCCCAGGCACTCCATATCAGCCTTGACTGTACCTCGTTTGTAAGAGAGTTCATGAAGTTTCATGGGAATTTGGTACGAGTGATATCCCCAGAATCGCTCGGCCTTTTGTTTGAGAGTGCAGCTCTAGCCTTTACATAACCAAGTGTGACCTACAAGGCAGTAGGAGTGGAGTAGGGAGTCCACTATCCACTGGCAGCCGGTGACCGGAGTTCGGTTCATACGCCTTTTTGAATGGGGCCAGACATCCAACAAGCCCTTTGTCCATACGTCTGCCGGTGAGCTCCAGTGAGCTTCATACGCCAGTCGTTGGAGGTTTGGAATCAGGGTTTAGCCATCTCCCCTAGACTTTCATCCAATGGACAGTCAACCCGGTGAAGAGCGCCGGGCATCCGCTTTCGCCCTCTCACTTTGGTGAAAAACACCTCCGCCACGTGAAGGCAGTGAGTAGGAGTTCCTCAGGAGAGGCTATGTAAGACGCCCGGTCATATAGGAGCATTTCAAGAGGTGTGCGGAGGGGTGGCCAACGCGCAGCGCAAGGCACCCACCCCCGACCCTCCTGAGGCTTTGGAGTGCTGGGTAAAGAGAGGAAATCAATAGACAAAGCTGTGAAGTTACATCGACTGAGATGGTTAGGACATGTGTTACACATGCATCCCTAGCCATCGCCTTCCTCGACAACGTGCAATGTTAGCTGACTGACATAGGATAGATCAGGTTGGAAAAGAGTTGGCTAGTGGTGGTCGAATCAAAACATGGCTTCATCAGTCAATGAAATTCACAACAGCTAGTTTAAGCCAGCCAGCCAACCTGGTTGGACAGTAAATACTGATGAATACTGAAGACAATTGGTGATATAGCTGGCTCGAAATCATTGTTGTCATTGATGGCTGGCGCAGATGCATCCACTACCTGTGACTTATAATATCCAATGTAACTATATTTTTCTTCGATATTACTACTCTTTTTGCCTCATGTCTATGTTTACTGTCTCTACTTTGCATTTGTTTTTACTTTCTTCTCTTGCTTTGTGTGCTACGTGGAGGGAGTGTGACGATTCGAAGTGCTGTACATCGGTTCAAAGTTTCAGTGTCAAAAACAGACATACAGATGGAATTAAATTGAGTGACGTAATTTAATTGATGGGATTGAGTAGAACTCAGCTTAAATTGAAAGTGAGTCAAGTGGAAAGCAGTAATTACAAGAAGTAGAAAGCTTAAAACTCTTGGGCTTTGCTCATCGAAGTGACGCTGGTAAAAAGCAATCTCAGTACGGATACAAAAGTCCTGTGTAGAATTTGCAAACTTCCGTTATATCTCTAAGGCTAAGCATGATATCTGACTGTTGGTCCAAAGACGTTTGTAATTACTCAGGAGTTCGCTCTGTCCTTCTTTATAATTCTGATATATGGTAGCTGAGAGTGGGAAACCTGAAGAAAGTAGCTGCCTTGCCAACCAAGTAGGGAATTGTAGACTGTCTGGCTGGTTGGCTGGGGTCCTGAGGATGCTGAGAATCAACAGATGAAAACTGCTGGAAATAGGGCTAAAAATCGCTGTCAGTAACACAGAAGTGTTCACTCTAATTGTACTCTCCGAGATCTAGAAAATCCTCATGTTCCTGTACTTTTAAACCTTGACTAACCGGTAGTAAGCCTGGAAAGCAGGGAAGGTTTGGCGTGAGACTAGCGATCCTACTCTAGAGGAACATAGGGTTTCAGCCACACGTCTCCATTGTCTTCGGTTCTCCGCCAACGTTTTCACCTGGCTCCGAGTCTGCCTACATGCTTTCATCTCCTCTTCTCATCACCTCTTCCTCCATGTCACCCTCGCAATGGCGACCAACTCGCTGCTTCCCGTTCGGGTTCCAGTCGACAGAGAGAGCCTGGCGTGGGATGTCACTTGATTGTTTGTTTTCTCAGAGTATGGCCAGCCAATCCACCTCCATTTTTTCCTGCATATTTGCTGCACAGTTGGTCCCTGCTGGGTTGGTTGCTTCACTCCCAGAGATCCCTGTTGCTGATGTTTTCTGGTCGGCCATCTGATCTTCAGTAGTATTGGGCGAAGACAACTGTTGATGAAGGTCTGTAGTTTTTTCGAATTGCCCTTCATGACGCGCCAAGTCTCTGATCCGTATAGGAAGTACCACTGACTTCACATTGGAATTGAAAATCCGGATGTTATTTTGCATGCTGAGTCCTGTTGATCTCCACACAGACTTGGTGAGAGTAATGAAAGCTTGTGTTGCTTTCCCGATCCTCGCTGCTTTGATATCCTCATCAGTTCCGTCCGCCTGTAGTTGAAACGATGCTTCCAAACCCTACCCAGTAGACAAGACGAAAGACAACACCACCGTTACTAAAACTCTAAAGCCTACATCTTTAATCTCTGTGTTCCCATAGGTACGCAAAAGGAATAAACAGTACGCAATCTATGCAAAAAACAACTCACTTATATCCCGTTCAATTTCTTCTCTTAACGCCAACATTCTTAATTTACCTCCAGGACGTCGAAATATTCCATGCGCTGTAGTTCCATTCATTTCTAAATGATCCATCATATGTACAACAGCTGGTGGCAGTGGATAACCAAGTCTACGTTGCCAGCTAGACAGTGATTGGCCGAATACAGGACCACTGTATGCTACATTATGATGAACTGGTAACTGTGTGATAATACGTTCATTTTGTTGAGAAATAATACTATTTTGCTCAGTGGAATTCAATCGAGTAGCACAAGTTTCATCATTTGAATTAGAAAATGCTTTTTTATCTGATAAAGGTGAAGTGGTTAATGAATTCGCTAAGAGATTTGAATCACCGCTAGACAGTAGAGCACGATATTTTATAAATCGCCTGAAATGTATAAAAATTAAAATGACCATTAGTGTGAATTAACTACTTAATTCTAAAATAAGTAGTTAAATATTTTATATTAAAGTAAAAGAGTATTTTATCTATCAAACAGATGAAAAGAACTAAGACTAATTAAATATTACCTGTGATTTAATGTTTTGTCTGGACAAACACAAAAAAACTGAAGCTTTTAGACCTCCTACTGAAACCAAGAACCTATTGGCCACAAAATAAGTATGCCCAAGGGAGGTGGATGGTGACTATTGGCGGAATCCAGGGGATACGCACTTCGCCCCATTCGGGACTCGTCATTTAGATGCACCTGCACTCCCCAGTGAGTGATGGTGGTTCAGCTATATCAGTAAACGACATGCAAGTACACACAACCATGCAATAGGATAGATGGGATAAGATGACAGTTTCAAAATTTAATTCGCGAAAAATACCCATTAAGACATTGAAATAAGAACAAATTAGTTCGGCGAAGAGTCTCTTTTCGGTGAATTCATTCACTTAGCTGTACAGTCGAAAATATATACAATTAATTTTGTGTGTGTGTGTGTGTGTACATTAGGTTTGTCAAAATCAAAATAAAAGTTAGTGTGGGTTGTTGATTATATCATCAAAATAATTAAGAAATTAAAATGTGGGATTAATAATCAAAGTTGTGACTAAGTGGGGTGAAGATTGGTAAGATGTGAGTAGGGTTACGTAATATAGACATGTTTAGAAAGATTAGATATTAGTGAAGGAGTATGGAGACAAATATGCAAATAAACTAGATAATAGGTGAAGAGATTGAATGGGTTAGTTACTAAAATTTGTTATACGAAAATTGCAAAAAATTCGATAACAAAATGTTGATGACAGATAAACTTGAAATTAAACCCACGGTAGTAGGAGGGGGTGGAGAAGTTTCTTCTGTGTGCATAAATCAGGCTTTTCTATCCAAATCGCTAAGGCTTCGGCAATACAAAGTATACGGAAGCTTGTCGATTTTGGAAGGCTTCTTTTGACTTTATAGATGACTTTGAACGACTTCTCCTTGCAAATCGAATGACCAGTGTTGAGTATATGCTCAATAATGGCGCTCCTTATTGCTCCGTTGTTACCTTTCCGTAGCCAGGCGGAATAGTGTTCTTGAACTCTTTTAGATAAAACTCGCATCGAACGACCTATATACCTCGCCCCACAAGAGCAGGTGAATTGGTAGATACACATGGAAGTGGTCAAATGCGATAGTTTATCTTTAGAGTAGTTGAAGAACTATGGCCGGGAGGAAAGTGTCAGTCGTGTGTGGCAGCGAAGAATGTCCTTCTGAGCCAGAAGGTATATAGGTAGGAAGCGAGGTATATAGGTCGTTCGATGCGAGTTTTATCTAAAAGAGTTCAAGAACACTATTCCGCCTGGCTACGGAAAGGTAACAACGGAGCAATAAGGAGCGCCATTATTGAGCATATACTCAACACTGGTCATTCGATTTGCAAGGAGAAGTCGTTCAAAGTCATCTATAAAGTCAAAAGAAGCCTTCCAAAATCGACAAGCTTCCGTATACTTTGTATTGCCGAAGCCTTAGCGATTTGGATAGAAAAGCCTGATTTATGCACACAGAAGAAACTTCTCCACCCCCTCCTACTACCGTGGGTTTAATTTCAAGTTTATCTGTCATCAACATTTTGTTATCGAATTTTTTGCAATTTTCGTATAATAAATTTTAGTAACTAACCCATTCAATCTCTTCACCTATTATCTAGTTTATTTGCATATTTGTCTCCATACTCCTTCACTAATATCTAATCTTTCTAAACATGTCTATATTACGTAACCCTACTCACATCTTACCAATCTTCACCCCACTTAGTCACAACTTTGATTATTAATCCCACATTTTAATTTCTTAATTATTTTGATGATATAATCAACAACCCACACTAACTTTTATTTTGATTTTGACAAACCTAATGTACACACACACACACACACAAAATTAATTGTATATATTTTCGACTGTACAGCTAAGTGAATGAATTCACCGAAAAGAGACTCTTCGCCGAACTAATTTGTTCTTATTAAAATTTAATATCACAGGGTGGAGGGAGAGATTGATAATAACGGAAGCTTTGTTTATCGAATCAACTTCAAACACGTGTAATAGGAATGATTCAACACCTGTCCACTCAGATATCTGGAAAATTTCTACTACCCCTACGATAACAAATAGGAGAGAACAAAGAAAACTATAAAACTCAAGTTTCGAAGTTTTGTGATTATAATTGATGATATGATTACGAACAATAATAAATTATGTTCAAAATTGTGTCATCCAGTTAATAATAATACTGTTTCTTCACTGTGTGTGTGATATATCTAATAAACAAACTAATATGGGATAACTTACTACCACAGTGCCCAAGTTTTACACATATATTAATAATAATATATTTAATTGAATTTTAGATTTTCCCGTCGATTGATTGGACCGAAGTGCTCGGCCCCAGGTTGACATGTCTATCGGCTTGTTGTGTAGATGCTTCGACGATGTCTGGACATTTAATCAGAAGTTAATTGTTGAATGGTGACTAGCAGTGGAATCCAGATGACGAGTTTCAAATATGACGAAATGCTGGTTGTCCTGGATTCCACTGCTAGTCAACATCCACCAATTAACCTTTAATTACATGCCCAGACAACGTCAAAGCATCTTCACAAGAAGCCGACAGACATGTCAACATGAGACCGAGCACTTCGGTCCAATCGATCGACGGGAAAATCTAGAATTCAATTAAATAATTAATATGACCGACCCGTCGCACAAGAGTTGGTGGCTCTCGTGGCCCAAGTGGTCTAGTGGATAACGCTTTGGCGTTTGAAACTATGGGTACTGGGTTCGAGCCTCGGTTGGGAACATCATCACTCAATGACTGGGAAATGCAGGTACATTCAGTTCGTTGACGTGTCCCAAATAGGATGAAATGCGCGTTGTCCTGGATTCCACTGCTAGTCACCATCCACCAATCAACCTCTTATTACATGCCCAGACATCGCCGAAGCATCTGCACAAGAAGCCAACATGCCAACCTGAGACCGAGCACTTCGGTCCAATCAATCAATCGACGGGAAAATCTAAAATTCAATTAAATTATTAATATGACCGGTTGCACAAGAGGTGGCCAGCTCCCGTGGCCCCAGTGGTCCAGTGGATAACGCTGTCGCGTTTGAAACTATGGGTACTGGGTTCGAGCCTAGGTGGGAACATCATCACTCATTGAGGAATGCAAGTACATCCAGATGACGAGTCTCAAACAGGACGAAACGCGCATCTTGGATCCCATTGTCAGTTACCATCCACTAACTAAATTCTAATAATAATAATATAGGCTTGAATAGATCAAACTTACCAACTAAATGGTGATCGATTAATCGAACAATGTTTCTCAGCTAAACTCGCCAACTGTATTAAAGCTAATTTACGTAGTATCGTCAACTGTCCAACAGATAATGACCAAAAACTTGCATACTCCGCCGTCTCATCATATTCACTTTTAGTATCATGAAGTATAATCTCTGCATTGTTAACCATTCGACTGGACAGTGTCGGTTGATGCAAACCACTTGATAGTGTACTACTGGTAATCGGTGAAGTATATATAGGCGTTATAACATTATTATAATTATTGCCATAATTTGTATTGATAATCGATTTGACAGGTGTAGACTGTTGTTGTTGGTGTTGTTGTAAAGAACCTGACGACTGGTAAGTTGAATTGTCATCTTTAGCAGTAAGATGATAATGACTGCCATCACCTCCACTGGCTGATTGTGTATGCGCTAATATCATTTTCTTATGAGATGGTCTTGAACGACTTGACCAACGGAATGGATGTTTTCTAGGCGATGTATATTTTCCAGGTTTTACAGGTTGTTGGACAGTGGATGTAGCATCGTCAGTTGATTGTTTAATCTTAACATCGGCTGGCGTTTTATTCTCTTCTACTCGTACACTGTTGAAATGACAGAAAAATAACGGATGAGAACTCTTATATACATAATTCATGAAACAGAATAAACGTATGCTTGGAAGCAATGATGCTCACAATACGGAACTTTATGTGATAGTCTTGATAAGAAGACTGTTAGAAAACAAGTTTAGAATAATAATAATAATAATAACAATAGCAGCTTTAAAGAAACAAAGTCGACACAAACTCTGGTTGATAACAATTATCCAGACAAGTTCATCAGGAGACATAAAGTAGTCAGAACACTAAGACCCATTCTCCAACTCGCCCCTAAGAAAGACGTGTACATCAAGCTACCCTATATATGGCGCATCATAGCAGCTTGACAACTAGACAAAAATTGAACGCTGATGTTAAAAAGACTTTTTATGCAGCTAATATCATAATAATTGAGAATGTGAAGCCCTTATAGCATGAGAAAAGTGATGTCACATCTCACTGTATTTACCAGTTTGAATATGTGTTTGGCCACACATACATAGGGAAGACTCATCGATCTCTGCAAGTAAGGGCTGGCTTCAGAGTATATTCCTAAATGTCTCCAGAAGCAAATTGAATCCTCAGAACCCATTAATGATGGGAACGGGAGACCTAACTCCTCTATTGCTAAACATATTATAGAGACAGGACATAAAATTGACGTTAACACATCTTTTAAACCTATCTATAAAATGTGTTTGGAGGAGGGAGTATCCTAAAGTTTGTGGAAGCCCTAGCTGACAATTAGAAAGTTTAAACCACCTTTATGCGTTCAAAGCAGCAATTCGTCATCACATTAAACCTTCCTTGGTAAATTTTGTTTTGATACTAGTCAGGGTAGATGTACTATTGCCTCTGCTTTTTGGTTTAGTGATCTTTATTGTTATTTCGATCTTAAATATGTCCTTTTAACTTGACCTAACTTGTTTATTTTCTCACTTCTCAAATCTTTATTAATTACACCCAGACAAATGGCAGCCGGAATTCAACGATGCGTTAATTTTAGGAGGTACAGCAGGTCGTGTGTGAGAACGAATATTCACCATTGATGACACTGGCCAGTGCTTGTCGTGGTGTGTCTTGAATTGGCAGAAGTTGGGATTCATGGGCTGGCCATTGGATAGAGTTCCAGTGGCTTAATGGTCTACGAGCCGGCTCGTCTTGTAACCAAAAGTTCCTGGGTTCACACTGATGATGAGTCACAAACTAGGCCGACAAAAGAGCTCTCTAGCACTCCCAGGTTTTCCAATGGTTCTCTAACTGATGTCAGCTCATGATGAAATCCTGCAACCAATCAAATCCCTGCAAACCGATAACTGACTTCTAACTTTGTCAGTTCGTGACCGCTCAACGTATGCCTTTGATTAGCGCCTACTTCATCATTCCTGACACGTGAGAGGGACCCCAATGGACACAGCGTCTCAGTACAGCTTCAGAATATCCATCCAGTAGGCACTTAAGAGCCGGAGATCATAAACTTTGTTGTTGTAGGGGCCCTGATTAGTTTGATGCTGAACTTACAAGGAGAGCTGACAGAACTTTAAGAAGGTCCATCCATAGGAAACCTATATGGGACGGCCAACTGACAAGCTTCTACAAGTGGGTACCAATCAGTCGAAAAAGAAACCTAATTAGATCTCTTGCTACTCGCGTCCGACGCATCTGCAGGTCTGATACCCTGGAAGAAGAACTACACAACCGTTCTCCACCAGGATTCATAGACAAAAACATCAAACAGGAAATTCAAAAGCAAGAGAGGCCATCCGTGTCAAAAAAAGATACTTTATATGAACCTCGACTTCAAAGGTGACCTACTCAGCGATGTCCTTAGGGGGAGAATTTCCACTTCTTTAAGAAGAACTTTCTTTGCGGCAACATTGAGAGTAGTGTTCTCCAGTCGCCTGCTAATCTGCAGAAGCTCAAAGGAAAAGACCCCACACCTGACCACTTCTATGTGTATATATCAGTTCACCTGTTGCTATGGGGCCGAGCAGGTACATCGGTCATTTGACATGCATCCTGGCAAAAAGGGTCAAAGGACACTATCCAGAGTGGCTGCAGAAAGGAAGTAGGGGCCGTATAAGGAGTTCAATAATCGAATATCTCGTCACTACTGGTCATTCCATCTCAACAAACGCCTCCTGCTTCAAAGTAATCTACAAAGTGAAGAACAACCGTCTTCTTTGCATTTCAGCCATTCAGTTGAAAGAACCAGAACTATGCATACTAAAGAAAATTATTCAACCACTTCTACTATCATGGTAACAACTCTGTTGATTTGACTTAACTTTTGTTTGTATGCTTATTTTTCTAACTACTTAAACTTCTTGTGTAATTCCATATGTTATTTTGTTTCCATGTTCACCCTATGTACACACACATACAAAACAACCATATATATTTGCGATTGTGCAGCTATGAAAATGAATTCGCCGCCGAAAAGATACTCTTCGCTGAACTACTGGTCTTCTGTCAAATTAAAAACCATAAAAAAGATCCTCATTTCAACTGATCATATCTGCATGAACTAACTTACTTTGGTGCTGAACTTCTAGATCCCGATATCAAGGTACCATGAGGAGATGATTGATATTTTTTCATCGCTGAGACTGTTTTTGTTGTTGCTGTCGATGTTGTTGTCGTTGGCTTTCTCTGCCTATAATGAAATTCCATTTGTATTAAATCTCCAATTTGTTTATTTAAATCCCATATATCATCCATGATGTTTTGTTGAATCGATAGATTTTCAGCAGATCGTGAAATTGAATCTGGATCACTTGAAGCGGTTGTCAACATGGGTGAATGTTGTTTTTGATGAGCGGCAGTGTTACGCTTTCGGTGTATCGATGAACTTGATGTTGATGGAGGTGTAATTGAGCCTACATAATAATAATAATAATAATAATAATAAAGGGATATATTCATGTCAAAAATGGAGAAACAAATGCAAGGTATGTTAGGAGGATTTATGCTCTGTAAACGTCGTTATGTGGATGATACTGACTGACTGACTGGCTTCAACGTAGAAATTTGCACACATGTGCAGCAGTTCGAGTCGCCACACTCATTCCATGTAGCACACAAAGCAAGAGAAGAAAGTAAAAGTAAATGCGAAATAGAGACAGTAAACACAGATATGAGGCAAAAAGAAATAGTAATATCGAAGAACAATGTAGTTACATTGGATATTATAAGTCACAAGGAGTGGATGCATCTGCCCCAGCCATCACTGAGAACAACGATTCTGAACCAGCCATATCACCAATTGTCTCCAGACTTCATTGGTTTCTACCGTCCCAAGGGCCCCAATCATTCAGGGAGTCTACACCTCTCTACGTGGCTGGCTTAAACTAATTGTTGTGAATTTCATTGACTGATAAAGCCATGTTTTGGTCTGATCACCATTGGATAACTATTTTGCGATATGACCTTATGTCAGCTAACATTGCCAATTGTCAAGGAAGGTGATGGCTAGGTGTGCATGCGTAACACATGTCTTAACCATCTCAATCTATGTAACTCCACTGTCTCGTCGATTTACTTCCTTTTCTTACATAGAACTCGACTGATGTCTAACATCAATATTGCTCACCTTATTATACGAGCACTTCACACGGGAGATAGAACGCAGGCACCTATGATCAAAGACAGCTAACCGGCCTTTCCATGTCTTCCACTCTCAATGGTCAGGTCTTACAGCCAGCCATAAAGGAGGACGGAGCGGACTGCTGAGCAGTACACACACCGTTTGGTCGATAGCCGGATATCACGTCTACTAGGCCAGAGATGGTGTAAACTGGCATATGTGAAATGAGCCTTCTGTATCGGTGCACAGATTTCGTCAGCAATCAACCCGTTGGCGTTGGCTGATGCAACTTCCGAAATTTGTCTTCTAAATATCTTATTCAAGTAATAAAGGTGTTTTTATTAATAATACTGAACTGAAACAGTAAAAGAAGATGTGTAATATTAATGCCTATAGAATTTTCATTTTAATATGGCAACTTATGGCCCCTATATGTTCTTAATTATTGGAGATGTACGTATGTAAGAGGTAAGAGAATCAGTCTTGAGATCTGAAGTACTGAATGCAACTCCATGATAATAAGCAGAAATGTGAGGAATAAGAAATAGTAACATAGAGGAACAATAGGGTTTTTTGGATATGACAGGGTGCAGACAGTGAATGCATCTGTGCCAGCCATAGCTGAGAACAATTTTGAACCATATCACCAATTGTCTCCAGCCCTCATTAGTTTTTAGCATCCTGAGGACCCCAACCAGTCAGGAAGTCTACACCTCTCTACGTGGCTTAAACTAGCTTTTAATGATTTCATGGACTGCTTTCAAGTTTCCGTTTGACCACCTACCACTAGCTCTTTTCCAGACTCACCGATCCTACGTCAACTAATATAGCCCGAAACAATTAAGGAGTGGTCAACGAGCATTCACCGCTGAATAATCACCGCACAGATACATCATACAGCAGAGTTTCAAAAAGTATGAAACCGCAGTATGTAATGAAATTTTTCAACCGACTATTTCTGTCTGTCTGTCTGTCTGGATTCAACAAAGAACTTGGCACCGAAGTGCAGCAGTTCGAGTTGCCACGTTCCAAATATCACACAAAGGTAAACAATAAATGAGTGAAGAGAATCAATAGACTTTTGACATGTAAAAGAGCGAAACAGAGTGAGTAATGGTAGAAAGGAATATGAAAGATTACAGAGACTGAATACATCTGCCTAAGCCATTGACAACGATTTTGAGCCATGTCACCTATTGTCTCCAGCCATTGATTCTTAGAGTCCCGAGGGCGGGCCCCAACCCGGAAGTCTGCATCTCCCTACCTGACTCAGTTTCACTGTCAAACATTTCATGGATTGATACCATGTGTTTGCTTGGCCACTACTCACTCTTTTCCAATCTGCACCTTTATCGGCTAGTAATGCCCGTCCGTCGGGGGAGGCGATGGTTAGGCATGCGCAGCACGTGACCTAGCCATCTCAATCTATGTAAATTTATAGCCTCGTCGACTGATTTTCCCTCTTTGCCCAACACTCTACGCCTCACATCGACATTATTTACCTTATTATACCACCTAACGTGAGAAAGAGGTCGAAACATCTATGATCGAAAACAGACAACCTTTTCATGTCTTCAACTCGTATTGGCCATGTTTCAGAGCCATAGAGAAGGACGGAGTGAACTGCTGAGCAGTACACACGTCCCTTGGTTGATAGCCGGATGTCACGCCCACGCTAGACATGGCGTAGACTATTTCAACAAACCATGTTTAAGAATGCCTTCGACAGCGTTGACCGCGAAGTAATTCGGAAAATACTCGAGTACTACGGCGTACCCCAAATATTCATCAACCTTATTCAATAGCTGTACGACAACGGAACATGTCAAGTGATCCAAAACGGAAAACTCAGCGAAGCGTTTGGAGTAAACACAGGAGTCAGACAAGGGTGCTTATTATCACCAATGATATTCCTAATTGTGGTGGACTGGATTATGCATCAGACAGTGGGAAACGAGAAGACAGGGATATCCTGGACCGATGTGAAGAACATAGAAGACCTGGATTTCGCGCGTGGATGATTTATTTTTGATGTCACACAAAATCGAAGACTTACAAGCGAAAACTGACAATCTGGTCGAAGAAGCAGCAAACACAGGACTCCAGGTGAACATAGACAAGACGAAGGTTATGAAAATAACCAACCAACAACAACAACAACAGCAGCAACATCCACCGCCAATCACCATCAACAGGAGGGATTTGAAAGAGGTTACTTCATTCACTTATCTAGGGAGCATTGTCTCAACTACAGGAGGAACGGACGAGGATGTCACATCGAGAATCGGGAAGGCGAGAAACACTTTCATCAACCTGAAACCAATCTGGAAATCTTCGTCACTCCTCACCATCAACAACAAAATTCGCATTTTCAATGCAAACTTCAAGTCAGTCAGTTCTTCTATACGTACGGATCAGAAACTTGGCGGGTCACAAAGAATATTTCCAACAGCCTGTTGCAGACCTTTATCAGCAGCTGTCTTCGCTAGCTCTATACTGAAGATCAGATGGCCGGAAAGAATCACCAACAAGAAACTATGGGAAAAAACGAAACAAGAACCAATCACCCAACAAATATGTAGGAGAAAGTGGAGATGGATTGGACACTCACTGGCTGAGGAGGCCGCTGGGTGACATCGCACGTCAGGCCAACGCTCGAGTTTAACCCGAAAGGGAAGCGGCGAGTAGTGGGACGTCAGTGCAAGGCTGACATGGAGGAGATCGTGCGAAGAGGAGTTGAAACAGTATGGACTAACATGAATGCAGGTGGAAAGTACAGCAGAAGACAGAAGCAAGTGCAGGGCATGCAGTTGAAGCCGTATGTTCCACTAGGAAAGCAGGGGAACAATAATAGTAATAATGTTTATGAATAGGCCAGAAGAAAACATGGAAGACAGATTACTCAATGAAATCATAACTTACCATGAGGTTGTAATGAAGATCTATACTCATCAATACTCGTAACATCTGATAGAAGACGTGCCAGAATTGGATCTAACTCACGATGTGGATTTCTACTTGATACAGATAAAATATCCTCATGTTGAACAGGTATTGAGTAGTCTTCAACACCCCCGACACCACCACCACTACCGAAGACAACAACACTATCACCTGCCTGTGGATAATGCAAAGAATAATTTCTAGATGAACGTGACGATGATCCTGCAACTGTAATCGATGAAGCAGAGGATGTCTTCAAGGCGATTGGCTTATTCTGTTGAAGACATTGATTCAACTGATGCTGATATGCATCTTGATGATAACTACCACTAGGTGACGATGAAGACAATACTAATATGCCTTGTGTTGATGTGATTGATGAAAGACTTGGTGAAGGCGCAGAACGTGTTGTATTCCCCGAGGATGATGATGTTTGAGGTTGAACTGACAAGTAAAGTGGTCGATAATCAGATGGACGTTGTTGTGGTTGTGGTTGATGTTGTTGTTGTTGTTGTTGAATATGGCTTGTATTTTGACCACGGGAATACTGTTGAAGTTGATTCGATCGTGAATAGTTTGGATAACGACCCATAAAACTACCTGTACGAAAATTAATCCGACCAAGTGTACCAAAATCTATACAATCATCAGCTAGTAGATTAATCTCGTTTGATTCACATGTAGGCAAGGAATAAAATGCACTACTCACATTACCACTGTTAGTAGTATTAGTTGTAGTAGTAGAGGTATATGGATGCGATAATGACGAATCTTTATTTTCACTTGCCAGTGCTCGTGTACCAGCAGAGACTGTGGTTATTGTAGTCGCGTAGGTCCCCGTCGAGGTGGTACATTTTGGACAAGTGTTTCTATGAATTGATGATGCGACAATCGGTGTACTCAGAGTACACGGTGGCGGAGGACCTAGTCGTGTAGACCATTTTGTACAACCAGGTGATAATTCATCATCATCATCATCATGATTTGATGACTGTCGTTCATAATATTTTGTAATAGTTTTTATTGATTTCTGATCATACGGCATAGAACTACGACGTAGAGATGTCTTATCAGCAGCAGCAGTAGTCGTTTTGTTAGTATTATTAATCGTCGTAGTCGTGGTAGTATTCGTTGTATGCATTGAATTATCTAAAGATTTACTTGTATGCCCACTATTCGATCGTTTTAATCGTGAAAGGGTTGTTTTCAAGTGTAGGCTTGCTGTACGTATTAAAGAGGAGGCCAAATCACCGGGATGTATTTGTTGTGGTTGTTGAGCATGGGCAGATTTCCCTCCGGCAGTGTGATAATTTCCTGTGGTTTTACTTTTTTCAGATATGGCATGATTGAATAAAGCTTTATGATGATCGGATTCTGTGAGGGTGGTTGTCGTTGAAGTTGGTGGGGATGTTGATGAGAAGAGGTGACCACGTTTCGATTGATATTGTTTCAGTTGTCTTGGTGTTGTACGCCTGACATCAACACATTTCGGTTTATTATCAGAGACATTCTATAAAATCAAAAAGTAAAGTATTATGAATGTCAAAGTCTAGAAAATACGACGAAAAAATGGAATTACAAGTTTGGACATTTCTTAGTGTTTGGGGTTCGAAATTAGGACCTTCCGGTTACAAGACGAGTCATTAGACTACTTAACCTCAGAGACCCGGTCGAATAACCGGTGAATTCAAACTTCTGGAAATCCACTATGTCTAGAGCAACCACCAGCCAAAGTCATCGGTGAGTAACTGCCCTCTTACGTGGTTGATTATTATTATTGTTTCCTTTAATTCCTAAAGGAATATAGGGCGTGTCTCCATTGCGTTAGGTTCTCTGCTAGAGTCTTCACCTGGCTCCAAGTCTGCCCATACTCTTTCATCTCCTCTTCACGTGACCTCCTCCAAGTCACCCTCGCACTGACGACCAACTCGCCACTTCCCTTTCGGGTCCCACTCGAGCAATGGCTTGTCTAGTGATGTCACTTGATGGTTTCCTCAGAGTATGGCCAATCCATCTCCATTTCTTCCTGCCTACTTGTTGCACAATCGGTTCCTGGTTGGTTTGCTCCTAGAGATCTCTGTTGCTGATCTTTTCTGGCCGGCCATCTGATCTTGAGTATTGAGCGAAGACAGTTGTTGGTGAAGGTCTGTAGTTTGTTCAAAGTGCCCTTCGTGACGCAGTGTGGCGTCAAGTCTCTGATCTATCCGTATAGTAGAACTGGCTTCACATTGGAGTTGAAAATCCGGATCTCATTTTTGATGATGAGTGCTGTTGACCTCCACACAGGCTTGAGAGTAATGAAGGCTTGTCTTGCTTTCCCGATTCTTGCTTTGATATCCTCGTCAGTTCCATCCGCCTGTAGTTGAAACGATGCTTCTCAGGTAGGTCGGTAGGTAGGTGAAGGAGGTTGTTTCTTTCAGGTTCCTTCCATTTATGCTTATTGTTATCTGTTGTTGTTGTTGCTGCTTTTGCTGTTGGCCAAGAATCTTCAACACCTCTGTTTTCTCTATGTTCACCTGAAGTCCTGTCTTTGATGCTTCTTCTGCGAACTTGTTGATTTTCGCTTGCATATCTTCCAGTTTGTGGGAAATCAGACATATATCATCGTTGGCGAAGTCCAGATCCTCCAAGTTTTTATGTGAGTCCATTTTATGCCTGTTTCCTTATTGTCCGCTGTTTCGTGGTTGAGGGACCAATCAAATCCCAGTAAACCAACAATTGAAAATTCATCTAATATTCACTAGCGACAAGTTCTATACAGGAAGTTATTTACAGTTACAGCGAGAAGCAGGAACCAGTGGCGTCCCCCAACTTAGGCAACAGAACAGTTATTCGCTTGTGACACTGACTGGAGGTTGCATTATACACACTGCGAATTGGTAGATGTTGGAATTCATGATCTAGCCATTGGATCAGCTCGCATTAGCTGAATAGTTTAAGAACTCACCGTGTAATCGGAAAGTCATGGGATCAAAATTCATTGGGTAAGCACCGTTAAAGAGCCTCTCCAAACTAGGGCAAAACAGCTGTTGACTTTCCAATGATTCTATAACTGATGTCAACTTGTTATCAGACCTGTAACCAATCAGATTCCCTCAAACCAACACACTGATTTTATCTTATCTTATCATGGTGTTTCTAATGGCAATGAGAACAAGAAAGGACCAATGGAAACACTTCACCTTATTCATTAGCAACTCTTCTTGAATTTAATTAGTGGAATTCAAAGAATTAGCGTCTTGTCCTATTTAAGGCTCGTCAACTGGTGAGTGTATCTACATCTTCCCACTTAAAGTGATAGTGGAGTATCTATTACTGAGTTTCAGAGGGAGCACATGTTTGTGTATGGCCAGCGAGCATTCCTACCAGTGAACCACCCACATATAAACCTTGAAGACTCAGTTGGTCGAAAGTGTTCATAAAGTGACTGACATCGTGAAAAAACGTCTCAGTGTTTTATCATACATATATAGGCTCTTTTTAGAGAGGAGGCAGTGCGAGGTTATAAGACACATATTTCGTCCAAATCGGATGTCGTCAGATGGATGTGGCTAATATCTGAGCCTAGCACTGAGTCATATCAAACATCAAAGCATCAACTGTAAGGTTTTTATTTATCATTATTGTTCTCAATATGAAACTTCTTCAATAAATTTATGCTTTGACTATCATGACTGACTGGTTTTAATGTAGAACTTTGCACCGATGTAAAGCAGTTCGAGTCGCCCCCTTTCACTTAGCACACAGAGCAAGAGAAGAAAGTAAAAAGAGATTCAAAATAGAGGCAGTAAACAGAGATATGAGGCAGAAAGAATAGCAATATCGAAGAACAATATAGTTACATTGGATACTACAAGTCACAAGAAGTGGATGCATCTGCACCAGCAACTGAGAACAACGATTTTGAGCCAGCCATATCACCGATTGTCGCCAGTCTCCACTGGTTTTGACCGTCCTGAGGACCCCAACCAGACAGCCAGTCAGTCTACACCTCCCTACGTGGCTGGCTGACTGGCTTAAACTAACTGTTGTGAATTTTATTGACTGATGAAGCCATGTTTTGGTTTGACCACCACTAGCTAACTCTTTTCCAACCTGATCCTATGCCAGTCAGCTAACATTACCCGTAGAAGAAGGCGATGGCTAGAGATGCATGCGTAACACATGTCCTAACCATCTCAATCGGTGTAACTTCACAACCTCGTCGACTGATCTCGCTTCCTTACCAAGCACTCAACGAACGCCTAACCTCAGCAATGCTCACCCTTTTATACCACTTCACATGGGAGATAGAACGCAGACACCTATGACCAAAGACAACTAGCCGGCCTTTCCATGTCTTCCACTTTCAATGGCCATGTCTCACTGACAGTCATTGAGGAGGATGGATTGAACCGCTGAGCAGTACACACGCCTTTTGGTCAAATAGAGTCATGATAATAAAATAATAATAGCCTACAGGATATGAATATGCGGGAGGAGGGGGGATTTCGCTCATATTTTATCTCTTGATCAATGTTGACCATAAACAAATTTTAATATTTGGTCAATTGTCACTCAGTGATTCTGTCAATGGACGTGAACATTGAACGTTTGTTTTATTGGGTCTGGCAGCCATTAATGGGCAACTGAAACGCGCGAATGGTCGATCGCTTGCAAGTTGAAGGAAGACTGGAGTTGAATACGAATAAAAGTACTTTATAACTTCATTTGTACTTAACATTTGTTTGTAGACTTTGTAGTTTTCTTCAATTTAATTGCCAAACAATATAATTTCGTTCTAGGAATACTGGTGTTTTGGATTTAAAGTTGAAGAAAGTACATAGTATTTATCGGCTCAATCGCTTAAGTCTTCATTACGATAGGAACTTAGGGCTAAGTTCCTTGACAGATTTATTTACCTAGAAGAATGAGGGTAGACTAGTTATGTCCATTAGGCATGGTCCCAAGTTCCAGCAAGATGCAGGAGGGGTGTTGGCTTAAGCACTCAGTTTTCTCTCCTATGTAGATGGTCATAGGTTCGAGTTCCGAACCTACAACTACTTCATCGTAGCCAAGCAGGCAGTAGTATCGTCAATCATCACACGATAAGTGAGGCTGTCAGCTGGGGATTTGAGGTTGAACACAAAACAAACTAAGTAAATTCACAATCACTGAGGCAGCTGCCATGAGGTTACCAATATCCCCAGTTATTATTTATCTTATTCCTTTACTATCCCAGTGGTTCACAGAGCTTCGAGATAGAGCTTTGAAGTTTCGGTAGCAGTAGTGCTTATTTTTACGGGGCGGGGTTGTTGACCTCATGCTCAACCTTCCTTCTTTACCTGTCTTCTTACTGGCTTAGCGACGTAAAGGAGTGCGTCCAGTGGACGAAGATTGAACTCCAAACTACAAGCACGGTTGGTGAGCATTCTACCGCTAAGCGACAGACGCACAATATCTCCAGTAGTGGCAGATGTATTCATGGTTAGGTGGGAAAAACTTAACGACTGGAATGTTTGACCGCATTATCCAATGTATGGTAGAGGTATGTAGATGACATATTCACTGTACTTAAAACATGAGACATTAGTAGAAGTAGAAAACTCACACATTTAAACCGATATTTGAATTTCCGATCATCCTACCCTATGTCACTAAAAATAGGATTGGTGAAATATTTAAAACAGGCAATGAGAGATAGAAGAGAAGTTTTGGAAATTAATAATTACTCCACGACATCAATCTGAAAGTATTCAGGAAATTGCGAAACTAAAATTGATAACAATAATGATAATAATAATAAGGATGACACGAATGATAACACCAACAATAAGGAATTTAAATCACCATCAGTAGTACTTCCATACAAAGAAGGAATCTCTGAAACCTTACATATAATTCTTAAAAATGCAGGAATAAAAGTGGTATTAGAGCCCACAAATTTGCTTAGAAACACATTATGCCGGTTAAAGGTTCCTGTGAAGCTCATAAAAGGAAAAGACTTAGTTCATCTTATACTCTGCTGGAATGATTGTCAGGTGAAATATATAAGGCGAAGTAGTAGAAAGAAGTAAATCAGACTAGACTAGCTGAGAACAAACACCTAGTAAAATCTGCATTCGTTGATCCTAATGAGGTAAGAAACTGAGAAAATAGCTCAGCTATAGAAGTGCATGGAATTCCGCAAAATCTTACAGTAGGTTACAGGATTTCATTATGAGCTGACATTGGTTAGAGAACCATTGGAAAACCTAGGAGGACTAGACAGCTGTTTCGTTCTAGTTTGCGACTCTTCAACAGTACGTACCCATCGGGGTTCGAATCCAGGACCTTTTGGTTACAAGGCGAGCTCATAGACCATTAAGCTACTGTGACCCAATCCAACGGCCCATGAATTCTAACTTCTGCCAGTAGGATTGGATCGGATGGTGGTCTTGAAATCCAATGTAACAGGACGGAAGAAGGATTGGCTTCGAAAAAGAGTAACCAAGTGAATAAATAGTTCCATTTTATCCCAAATAGTGGATAGGAAACACCACATCAAAATAGATAAGTCACTCATTTATGGTTGTAGTATATTGAGTACCAAACAATCTGCCTACATGTACACTATTACGTCTCTTAGCTATAGCGGATTTATATATGCAAGGGAAGCACATCCATCCTTCGCTCCATCGATGAGATGCTCACTTGCGACTGGCCCTATTAAGGTAGGTAGTCACCTGGAGTTGTAGTGGGAAGTCGTGACCAGTAGGGTGCAGCAGGTCCGGCGTGAAGACAAATGCTCGCTGAAGACATTGGCTAGCGGTCGCGCTATGTCATGAATTGGCAGAAGTTAGAATTCATGGACTGGTCACTGAATCAGGTCCCGGTGGCTGAATGGTATACGAACTTGCCTTGTAACTGGGAGGTTGTGGGTTGGAACTCTGGAGGTGGGTGCGTACTGTTGATGATTCGCAAACTAGGAAGGAGAAAACAGCTGTCCAGTACTCCCTAGCTGATATCAATCCGTGGTTGAACTCGTAAAAACAAAGCTAATCCTTACAAACCAACTCTGGAAAACGAACTATTAGAGCTTGAGAGAGAAGTCAAATCGAAAGCAATTGTTCACTGTGATTACATACTACTATCATACACGCTACCACATAGCCCAAGTTATACACACACACATATAACTAACAAACGAATTACCTGTCTGAAATGAACATTAATTGAATTCGACTTCTCTTTAGCATAGACTGCTGACAACTGTGAATGTTGCTGTTGACTGGTTGGTGTGACACTTGACTGTGGTAATGTATCCTTCAATAGTTTATTATTATTGTTATTATTATTTTTGGTACTATGGTTAGGCATAATAATTATTTCCTGTTTACGACTAAATATTCCTGAAGACTGTTGAACTGGATGTAACGCCTGAGTTTCATGATTCTTATGACTATTAACTTTGTTGATATAATAATTCAATGAAGGTGAATTGTTTATTTTCCGACTGAAAGACAAAAAAGAAGAAAAAATAGTGGTCATGAAATGAATGCAACAAGTCCTGGTTAACACAACACAAGGATAGTTAGAACAAGACACATATAAGCGAACAATACTGTCGTTTTCAATTAGATCTTCTTCAGGCTTCACTCTCTAATTTACATAGATTTATAATATAAAACAGAATTTAACCAATGACGGTGATTTTGTGGTAGATGTTTTGAACGTCATTAATAACATTCAGCCACTGGGATCCGATTCAGTGGCTCATGAATTCGTGATTTAGCGCGACCCCAACCATTGTCGTAAGTGTGAGACTCGTACAAAACTAACCTTTACAAACCTAACTATAGAATATTAATCTGATACTCTCTGGTGACTACTGGCTACAGGATGGAGTTTTCTGGAGTTCTAGTGAGAAGTCATGACAAGTGAGGTCCATCCAGTAGTCAAGTGTGTGAGGATGGATGTCTCGCCAGTGACATTGGTTGGTGCCAGTCGCGCTAAATGCAGTTAGAATTCATGGGCTGGCTGAACATTGAGGAGTCGGGTCCCAGTGGGTGAACGGTATACGAATTTGCCTTGTAATCTGAAGGTCCTGGGTTCGAACCCTGGCGGTGGGTGCGTACTGACGATGATTCTCAAACTAGGACGAAACAGCTGTTCAGTATTCCCTGGATGGTTTTCAATGGTTCTCTAACTGACATCAATCAGTGATCAACTCGTAAAAACAAAACTAACCCCTACAAACCAAACTATAGAATGTCATTAATAACGATGATTATAATGATGACAAAATAGTGATAATAAGGTTTATGCAGGTGGCAATAAGAATAATGAAGGTAGTAATATAAATAAATAATTAGGTCAAATCTTCAAAGTTGCGTAATACTCAGGGTGAAGTGGACAGATAATTAGAGTTTAAATAAATATCATAAAAGTACGAAAGAATTGGAAAATACGAAAGGGTGGGAGGGCTTTAATTACACTTTACCTAGGCAAGCAAGGGAGAGACAAAGGTAGAAAAAAACTTCTTTTGTATGCATAGGCACTAGGATTGTTTTATCGAATTAATTCCCATAGCTTCGGCTGTGTGTAAAAGGGGGATTCGAATTCCCTTCAAAAGACTCGATGGGATGCGATATATAACTTTGAAGGCACTACTTCTTCTATCCACTTGATGACCGCTATCATCAATCAAATAACCTAAAATAGAACTTCTTAGAGATTTTATCTGACCTTTTCTGAACCATGAAGGAAGATGCTCATTAATGCGTTTGTTAAGCTGTCTAGTTGTTCGCTTTATATAGCATTCTCCTTAGGAGTAACTAAATTTATAGATACACATCGAAGTGGCATAGCTAGATAGCTTGTCTTTCTCTTGAGCAATCATAATTGGTCGGCTGGATAATCAATAATAATAAGAGTCACTTTCAAGTCAAATTAATTAAAAAAATCACTGAAAGCCACACTGTATACTGAACAGTTGTTCCTCGCCTAATTTTGGAAGAATTTAGCAGGATACACCTACCACTTCCAGGCACTTAGACGAAATCCGACGGTCAATCTGCTGTCGTTACAGTACTGGACTTCATGAACCCACTGGTCATGACGCGTCACCACAGATTTAATGATAAGCTGACATTAGTCGCACTAACTGTATCGCGAATCAGAAGAAGTTGGAATTCATGAGATATTGAATTGGGTCCCAGTGTTTGAATAGTTTACCAGCTCGTCTTGTAACTGGAAGATCCCTTCTGAAGAGTCCCAAACTAGAGTGGGTCAGATGTCCAATGGTTTTCTGTTATTATTATTATTCCACTGGGTTTCGAGTGGAACTTAGGGTTTCAGCGACATATCTCGACTTTGTTGTACTCTCTACTGTCCTCTTCAGCTGCGTCCAAGATCATCTATAATCTCTCATCTCTTCCTCACACGATATCCTCCACGTCACCGTCGCACTGACGACTCACTCGTCACTTCCCATTGGAATTCCACTACAGCGATCGCCTGCATTGCGCGCGATGTCGTTCGGCGGCCTCCTCAACGTATGTCCGATCAATCAATCTCCATTTTCTCATACATATTTTTTGAGCAATCGGCTCTCGCCGTTGGTTTTTTCCCAGCCAGAGTTTATTCTTGCTAATTCTTTCTGGCTGGCCAGCTGGTTATTTGATTTTCAGTATGGAGACAGCCGGCGACAGGTGCCACACCTGTTGATAAAAGTCTGCGATGGCTTGTTAAAAATCCTTTTCGTGACGAGAACGCAGTGCAAGTTTCTGACCCGTATAGAAGAACTGACTGACTAACTGACTTCACATTTGTGTTGAACAGAATCCGAATCTTGTTGTTTCGCTTAGGTGGATTGCGGTACAGAAGACTTCCAAACTGGTTTCAGGTTGATGAAGGCGTATCCTGCCTTTCCGATTCTGGCTGGCTGGCTGGCTTGGTGTGACATCGTCATCCATTTCGAATTCCAATAGTTGAAATCATGCTTCCTAGATAAGTGAACGCAGGAATTAACCTGTATCAAATCTCTCCCGCTGATGGTGATTGGTGTGGGTTTTTATTTCTGTTGTTGTTGGTTGGTTGGTTGTTTTTGTCGGACCCGTCTCCACCTTTTCTATATACACCGGGGGTCCCGTCTTCGCTGTCAGCCAGCCTCTTCAGCTAGTTTACTAGTTTTCGCCTGCCTGCAGGTCTTTGAGTTTGTATGACATTAAACGTAGATTGTCTACACGTGAAATCCAGATCTTCTAAAGTCTTCTTATCGGTTTTCCAACTGACATTAATTAATCCATGATCGAATTTGTCACCAATACTAAACAATTTGATATCTCCTAACGATGTGAAAGCTAATATACCAGTAAGTCTCTTGATCGATTGTTATCATTAATATACTTGGTCAATACACTTGAATACTGGCTGGCTGGCTGGATTCAACATAGAACTTGGCACCAAAGTGCAGCAGTGAGAGTTGCCACGTTCCAAACAGCACACAGAGGTAGACAAGAAAATGAGTGAAGAGAATCAATAGACTTTTGACATGTATAAGAGTGAAACAGAATGAGTAATGGTAGAAAAGAATATGAAAGATTACAGAGACTGAATACATCTGCGTAAGCCATTGACAACGATTTTTAGTCATGTCACCTATTGCCTCCAGCCACTGGTTCTTAGAGTCCCGAGGGTGGGCCCCAACCCGGAAGTCTGCATCTCCCTACCTGACTCAGTTTAACTGTCAAGGACTTCATGGATTGATTCATGCCATGTTTTTGTTTGACCACCACTTACTCTTTTCCAACCTGCACCTATATCAGCTAGTAATGCCCATCGAGGGAGGCGATGGTTAGGCATGCGCAGCGCGTGACCTATCCATCTCAATCTATGTAACTTTATAGCCTGATCGATTGATTTTTCCTCTTTGCCCAACACTCTACACCTAACGTCAACATTACTTACCTTATTATACCACGTAACGTGAGAAAGAGATCGTTGACATCTATGATCAAAAACAGTCAACCTTTTCATGTCTTCAACTCGTATTGGCCATGTTTCAGAGCCATAGAGAAGGACGGAGCGAACTGCTGAGCAGTACACACGTCCCTTGATTGATAGCCGAATGTCACGCCTACACCAGAGACGGTGTAAGTTAGCGAAAGCAGCCCGAGCTTTTTGGATCCGTGCTGAGATTTCGTCACCAATCAGTCCGTTGGTGCTGATACAACTTCCCAAATAGGTGAAGTGTTCAACATGTTCTATCACTTCACTCCCTATCACGAAGCTAGGAGTTGACGTAGTCCAGTCCTGTAGCAGCATCTTACATTTTAGAGGGGCAAATCGCATGCCAAACTTACGAAGATTGCTGCACAAGGTGTTCAGAAGACTCTGCATTTTGTCAGTGTCCGCCCCTAACAGGACTATGTCATCTGCATATTCTAAGTCCATGAAAGTATTCCCTGGTAACAAGTCGATTCCTAAGTCGTTAAGTTCAGTTAAGGATACTTCCATTAGCATATCTATGATGAAGTTAAACAGAAAAGGGGAAAGTGGACATCCTTGACGGACATCACTGGTTGTTATCAATTCAGATGACAGTTCCCCATAAGCCCTTACATGGCTACGTGAGTTTGAGTAGAGTGCCTTGATTAGTGCTATGTACTTTCTTGGCACTCCCACACTTGAATACTGCAACAAAACATTAGGAACAAACTGATCTACTTGTTTACCCAAATGAGAAACTTTACTAGTATATAATAATAAGTGTAACAACCTAATGCACAGTATAGTACACATTTTAGTGTCAAATCAAGGTACCGAAAAGTACAGCTAATGAAAATCACTGTTTCAAATTATTTCACATAAACATTCGAAAGGTCAAATGAAACATTAATTCTGGTATGAGGTCACCTGTTTCACACAGGTAATTAAAACAATACACTATAATTGATGAATGGAAATGAAAGAAAAAACAATGAGTGCGTACTGCCAATGATTCCCAAACTAGGACAGAGGATACAGCTGTCCAGTACTCCCTGGCTGGTTTCCAATAGTTCTCTAACTAATATCAATCCGTGATCAACTCGTAAAAATAAGAAAAATAATCCTTACAAACCAACTATAGAAAGAACTATCATAAAAACTATAATCATGGTTAAAGTTATCAGAAAAGCGATAAAGAATTCCTAAAGCTAATTTTGTCTTGACTTTAGCACTGATTATGTGATCTAGGAAGATGACGAAACTTTCGTAATTAAACCATTAATACTAAATATTCTCATAGTAAAATTTAGAACAACACATTCAAGCAAACAATATTGTTGTTTTCAATTTGATCTCACCAGGCTTAATTAACCCTAATATATATATATATATATATATATATATATATATATATAACTTTACAGATAAAAGTTCGAATATAAACCAATCATGGTGTTTTGTTTATGGGATAAGATTGTGCATATAAATTGTGCAATTAGTCATAATAGTAGTAATGACATTGATAATAATAATAGTAATAATGGCGTTCTTACGAGTTTGACCACGGATTGATATCAATTAGAGAACTATTGAAAACCAACCTGGGAGTACTGGACAGCTGTTTCGTCCTAGTTGGAGACTCTTCAGAAGTACGCACCCGCCGCCAGGGTTCGAACCCAGGACCTACCAGTTACAAGGCAAGCTCGTATACCATTCAGCCACTGGGACCCGATCCAATGGCCCATGAATTCTAACTTCTGCCAATTCACGACATAGCGCGAGTATTTCGCAGTGTCTTCTTTGATGAGTTACTGCCTCAGTGGCTCAATGGTCTACAAGCTCGCCTTGTAACCAGAAAGTCTTGGGTTCGAACGCCTGTGGGCGAGTACTAATGAAGAGACCCAAACTACTGGGACGAAACAGCTGTCCAGTACTCCCTGGCTGGTTTTCCAATGGTTCTCTAACTGATGTCAGCTCATGATGAAATCCTCCATGCAATCAAACAGAAAAATCCCTACAAAACCAATACTTGAAAATAATGTTTGTCTGTCTTGTCTTTACAATCCTGGCAATGATGCAACATTATATAAGCTTATTTTTTGACTAACAACACAATACAAAATTTTCACCTAATTTATATTAGTTCTACTATTTCAAAATCGTTTATATTTATTGTTTTAATGACCGCAATATTTTCCCATTATATATCTATGTGTGATTGAATATTGAAGCGAGAGTGTTGCACGTGTTAGGCGTCTATTCTATGCAAATAAGAATATAGAAAGCAAGTGAAAGAAGAAAATTGTGAATTTGTCTGGACAGGGTATTATTCCGTTGTATCTCCTCTCTCTGTGTACTTCATCTGTGAAACACTCTAGGTTAATATCGAACTGTACTATGTATACACTATCATGGAAACTGAACTCTAATTCCCCTGTATCAGATAGGTAAGCCGGATGAAAATGGCAGGGAGACACTCTTCTAAAATTTCGTCTGAAGTAATCAGAGCCTTAGTCCTTATTTGACTGACTAACTGATTGGTTTCAGCATTGAAATTCGCACAGATGTGCAGCAGTTCGAGTTGTCACACTCCCTCCATGTAGCACACACACACAGCAAGAGAAGAAATTAAAGGGGGCTTAAAAGAGAGAGTGATAATAAACAGAAGTGTGAGTGAGGCAAAAAGAATAGTAATATAGAAGAGGAATAATAGAGTTTTATTGGATTTCACAAATTACAAAGAGTGAGTGTATATGTGCCAGCTATTGAGAACGATTTTTAGCCAGCCATATCACTAATCGTCTCCAGCATTCATTAGTTCTTATCATCCCGAGGACACCAACCAGACAGTGGCTTACAACCCCCCCCCTATGTGGCTGAAACTAACTGTTGTAGGTTTCATTGACTGATGAAGCCATGTTTTGGTTCGGCCACCACTGGCTCTTTTCCAACCTGATTCATCCATCCTATGTCAGCTAACATTGCCCGTCGAGGAAGGCGGTGGCTAGGGATGCGTGACAAATGTCCTAACCATCTCAATCGATGTAACTTCACAGCATTGTCCATTGATTTCCCCTCTTTACCTAGCACTCGACCGATGCCTACCTAAATATTGCTTACCCTATAATACTACTTCACTAGGGAGGTAGAACGCAGGTACCTATGATCAAAAACAGCTGGCTAGCCTTTTCGTATCTTCCACTTTCAATGACCATGTATCACTCACAGCCATAAAGGAGGATAGAGGGAACTGCTGCTATGCAGTGCACACGCCTTTCGGTTGATAACCAGCCGGATATCACGTCTACTAAGCCAAAGATGGCGTAAGTTAGCCGAAAAAAGTCAAACGAGCCTTTTGTATCCGTGCTGAGATTTCGTCAGCGATCGACCCGACGGAGATAGGGCTGATGCAACTCCCCAAATAAATGAAATGGTCAGCACGCTCTACCACTTCACCACTACCCATTTCTTAGCTAGGACTGAGTCAAATGTAGTCCAGCCTTGTAGCATAATCTTACATTTGACGGGAGCAGGTGAATCGCATGCCAAACATTTAAAGATTGCTGTTCCTCTAGGTGTTCAGAATACTCTGCATTTTGTCAGTGTCTTCACCTACCTAGGAGGGAGGGCTATATCATCCTCATACATATTCTAATTCAACGAGATTATTCCTCGGTGATGACAAGTCAATCTCTGAGTCGTTGAAGTCAGTTAGAGTTAAGTCCATTAGCACATCTATGATGAAACTGAATAGAAATGGAGATAGTAGGCATCTCTGACGGACATCACTTCAGACGACAGCTCTCAGTAGGCACTCATCTGGCAGTATTTATTTACCTATATTCATACATACTGGTGAAAATAGCTAAGTTCTTGGAGATACAATATTGTAGAATTCACCTATACATCACTTTGACAAGACACTAAGCAGTAACTGATGTCATCCCGCCAAATGCAAGATGATGTCACAGGATTGGACTAGACTCACTCCTAGATTAGAAATAGGAAGTGAAGTGAAAGAGCACATTGACCGTCGTCTCTGGCGTAGACGCGATATCCGATTATCGACCAAAGGGCATGTGTACTGCTCATCAGTCCGCTCCGTCCTCCTTTATGGCTGTGAGACCTGGCCATTGAGAGTGGAAGACATGAAAAGATTAGCTGTCTTCGATCATGCACATGGTCCGGGGTTCGATCCCCTGCCGCCGCACACCCGATATCTATGGTATGCCTGAATTTGGGCTACCGATATCCATGCTGAAAATTGCATACTTTTACTGAAAATACGGTGTGGAATCAAGCTGTAAATCAAAATAAAATAAATAAATAAAATAGGTGTCTGCGTTCTGTCTCCCGTGTGAAGTGGTATAATAGGGTGAGCAATATTGACGTTAGGCGTCGAGTGCTAGGTAAGGAGGGGAAATCAATAGACGAGACTGTGAAATTACATCGACTGAGATGGTTAGGACATGTGTTACGTATGCCTAGTCATCGCCTTCCTCGACAACTTGCAATGTTAGCTGGTATAGGGTCAGGTTGGAAAAGAACTAGCGGCCGTCAAGCGAAAACATGGCACCAGTCAATGAAATCTTAAACAGTTAGTCTAAGCCACGTAGGCTTCCTGGTTGGGGTCCTCGGGACGGTAAAAACCAATGGTTGGAAACAATTGCTGACATGGCTCAAAATCGTTCTCAATGGGTGGCGCAGATGCATCCACTCCTTGTGACTTATAATACCCAATGAAACTGTCTTGTTCTTCGTTATTACTATACCTTTGTCTCACACCTCTGTTTACTGTCTCTAATATGCATTTCTCCTACTTTCTTCTCTTGCTTTGTGTACTACATGGAGGGAGTGTGGCGACTTGAACTTGCGCACATTGGTGCAAAGTTCTATGTCGAAAACAGATAGACACACAGACTGATGTCATACACCTAGTTACTCCTTTGGTGTAGACTCAACTCTATCAGACAATTTTGCAGTGTGGTCACCGTTTTTGGTGACTCACCAACATGGCGTAATCGTTGGTGGAAGTCGGGAGGAAGTCTTGCCTAATTGGCTCTAGGTTTTGTGCTTATTGGCACTCACCAGTTCTGAAGGAATTTATGTCCGTTTTTGAAGATTCGAACCCGGGGCACTTAATGTTACACTCAGAGATGTTAGTTACCACTAAATTATTCGGGTTCGCGACTGACCATCTATAGGATTGTAACGGGTGGTACTCAATCTACACCGAATGAAGGAATAAACCCATGATATTATTCACTATCTAGAGTTACATTGATTTCAGTCTCATAGGAGGTCAGTCGCCAGGATATACGAATCAGGCCACCATTACAGAAGTTTTCACCAACCTCTTAAAAGAACTCATTTTTAGTACTCAATTATTGTGCTGACTAGCGATATTATGATGTGAAAAAGTTCGATGTTAGATTTAATGCTTCTCTATAACAATGGCGAATTTCCCAATTACCAGGAAACTCATAATAACTTGAAAGTTTCACCCAGCAGAACTCATTTAGTGGTAGACTGATTATCAGCCACACCCGTGGACCGGATTCAAATCCCAGCCGATTCATTCCTACACGCCATCTAGTTGACTAACCAATAGGAAGGCCGGGAAAGAGGGAAAGTTGGGTTGAGACTAACATTAAACACGACCACCACAACCATGGTGACTGAAACTTCAATGCTTGAAGCTCCACGCTCCATTTGAAAGCCAAGAAATAAATAAACAACCATTGAATACTAAATTCACCTTCACTATTTAAATCGAATATGTGTTAAATGCATTATCATTGTCATTCCTTGTTTTCCGAGAGAAACGTAGAGCTTGAAGATTTGAAGATTAAGTAGAAGTAGTTTCGTCATATGTTACTTCTTCTACGATCTTATTATCCTATAGTGAAAAAGGCAGGATTTCTGAATTCATCGGCTACAAGTCGATCCCAAATGATGTGCATAGTTGGCGAACATCCCCACAATTAAAACTACCAATCCACTATCGAAAAAATTATGTGCACAAAATGATCAACAATATACCACTGCTGATTATTGATTTGCAGGGATTTGATTGGTTACAGATTCGACCATGAGCCGACATCAGTAACAGACCCAGTTTATATCTGGACGGCTGTTTCGTCCTGACTTCGGACTCTTCAGCAATACACACTCAAAATGATTGGAACTCACAATCTTAGATTTGTGAGGCCAAGATGCTTGATAATTTAGCCACTTTGGCTAGAATCTGACCTGGTCGCCCCCCAATGGTTACGAATTCACAACAGAAGTCCAGCCAATTTCCTTTTGTAGTCATTCATTAGTGAGTATCAGATTAGTGTTAGTTTGTAGAAATTTCTTTTGGTTTCAAATTTGATCTCGTCCTAGTTACCATAACGTTCTAGGTTTGATCCCTGGTGTTGAAGTCATGAGCAGATACTGTCTATGAGTCCCTCAAAGCGACATCGAAACACCTGGCTGTCCCGTACTCTCTTTTGGTTTTGCGATTGTACTTTAACACTGTTTTCAACCCATGATCAAAGTTAACTCTAAGTTGAAAATACGACCAGTGGATAACAGCAGGTCCGGTGAGAGGACAAATACTCACCAGCGATGACAATGGCTAGTGGTTGTGTCATATCGTGAATTGGCATAAGTTGGAATTTATAGACTAGCCATTGGATCAGGACCCAGTGGCGCGATGGTCTGCGAGTTCGTCTCAACCAAAAGGTGATAGGATCCCACACACTTTGTTATTGTTCAATTATTTTAACGACTGTTAATCTCGCATAAGTGGTATATTATCATTTTCCAGGCTCTTTGTTATTGTTCAATTATCTTAACGACTGTTAATCTCGAATAAGTGGTATATCATCAATTCTCACGCACTTTGTTACTGTTCAATTATCTTAACGACTGTTAATCTCGCATATGTTGTATATCATCATTCCTACGCATTTTGTTATTGACTATTACGACCAATTATTTCAAATACTGTTAGCTGTCTGTATTGGTTGTAAATATGTATAAATACCATTTCCTAAATAAGTTTCTTTGTCGTCGTAGTTTGTCGTAGTTGTTGTACTACAATACACAGTCACAGACCAGACTTTGTCTTTTGATATTTGCGTGGTTCGCTGAATCGGAAGGTACCAGAAGCAGATAGGCATATTAGTCAGGCGCAGACACAACAAGGCGACAACGTCCTCATTTAATTCCGCTACAGTTACAACAAAAGGTCCCAGTGATGGGAGCGCAGTTCTGAAGAGCCCCCCTGAACTAGGACGAAGCAACTGTCCATTACTGCCCCCCCCAAAGTTTTCCAATGATCCCCTAACCAATATAAGCTCATGATGAAATCCTGTAACCAATCAAATTAAATCCTTGCAAACAAACACTTAAAAATATTAGTGTTAAACAACAAACTACTTATGAGTAGTTAAAAAATGTTCTGGCGAAAATGTCAAACTTCTGCATTGCGAGAAGCCTTCTATTCCATAGGACACACACGCATATATATAAAACAACACAATCTGGCCATCATCACTGCCCTCATGCTAATTTTAAGAAAAAGAACTCGTGGTATTTTATAATCATATTATTAATAGTAATAGTAATCATCATGTTACCCAAAAAAAAACAGATAACACCGCTTTAACTAATATTCACCCTTCGCTCTTCAATACTTCATGGATTAGGCTTGTTGTTTTTTATTCTGCTTTGGTATTCGAAAGAATAATTAATTATGCCTATTTATCATTGACTAATTATGATTATTTCTTCCTCTATTTGTTAATTATTACTTTTGTGTGAATAGTTATGGTAGTCAAATATTATGCTATAGGAGTGGGAAAATATGAAGGTGGTAAGCTGATAATAGATGGTAGGTAGCAAAGAAAGGTAGCGCGTTTATACCACTCAGAACACAACAGGGGACTTTCAGTCATTAGATGTGACACATCTGCCTTTTGTGATAGGCTTGTATTCATTATCAAGCTGTACAATCGTATATATATATATATATATATATATATATATATATATATATACGTACAGTTTTTAAGAAATTACATCTGGTAAGGCGTAGACGGCACAGCGTTAGGGTGTTCACTAACCACGCAGGTGGTGGGGGTTCCGTCTCCAGATAAGTGAAGAAGGCAACCTCTGTTAAATCTCTCCCGTTGATGGTGATTGATGCTGGTTGTTTTGTTGTTGTTGTTGCCGTTCCTTGTTTATCTTCACCTCCGCCAGTCTTCTCCATGCTCACCTGCAATCCTGTTCTCGCTGCCTCCTTCTTCAGCCAGTTTGTTGGTTTTCGCCTACCTGCAAGTCTTCGAGTTTGTGTAACATTAGACATATATCGTCTGCGAAACCCAGATCTTCCAGAGTCTTCTTATCGGTGGTCCATCGTATTCCTGACTCTTCACCCCGAAAGAGTTTGACGCATAATCTAGTCAGTCCACCACGATTAAGAAAATCATCGGAGATAGTAGTGGGCAGCCATGTCTTACTCTTACCATATATATATATATATATATATATATATATATATATATATATGGTTTTTAAGAAATTATATCGAGTTATATATGTCCAAACCAAGTTGACTTTTAACAGTTTGAAAAAATTTGGCAATTGGGTATATGATATTCATTATAGATAAAGGTTTTTGTATTTCCCAATGAATGAAAAACAAAACAATATTGTTGTTTTTACTGACATTTCTCTATTTAATGCTGCTAATAGCTGTATCAAAGTATTATTAAAACTGGAATTTACTCTTTGTTATATATATGCTGAGATTTTGTCAATTCCGGTTAATAATACTTTGATAAAACTATTAGCATCAGCATTAAATATCGAAACGTCAGTAAAAGCGACAATATCGTTTTGTTTTTCATTCATTCATTGGGAAATACAAAAAAGGCCTTTATTATAATGGATTAGTAGGCAAATCGAATAAAACAAAAAAAAACGTTACGTAACATTGTGTGAAATTTGATAACATAGAATGTAACGTTGCGAAACAAAATTGATTTAGAATGACAAGTGAATGGCGAGTGAAATAATACCGGGGACAGTTCAAAGTGAGAATAGTAATAGTAGTAACAATTGACGTGATAAAGGAAGAGTATACAAATTGAATAGACAAAACGAAAAGAAATAAGTAGAGCCAAAATATGATTAGGGATTACCCTACTTTAGGATCGAAGGATTAAGACCATGAAAGTTGAAGGGGTTGAATGAACTTTTTCTGTATGCAGAAATCAGGCTTTTCTGTTTCGATAGCCAAACCTTCAGTAATACAGATGAGTCGGGTACATTGTGATTTCGGTAAATTACTTTTTGCCTTGTAAATGACTTTAAAAGAGGAGGCTGTAGAGATAGGATGATCACTATTGACCAGATGTTCAATGATCGCACTTCTTATTGCTCCACTTTCACTTTTTCGTAACCATGGAGGATAGCGTTCTTGGAAAAAACTCGAGTCGAACAACCGATATACCTAACTCCACACGAGCAGGTGAATTGATAAACGCACATAGAGTTGGTCAACATCGGGATCTTGTCCTTAAGGTTATTGAACAATTATGGTCTACTGATGTAAAAGCTATTCTCAAAAATACAGCAGGGAACGTTAAATTCTATGTTAGCAAATTTCACACAGTATTACCTAACGTTTTATCCTTATTCGATTTGCCTATTAATCCTTTAATTGCACACCCTTTCCAAGTTCTATACATCCTATGAATTATTCTATATATAGGACATTAATTGTATTGCCACTTGACATTCAACTATGATTATCATCACAAATATTTTAGTTTTAATTAGATATCATACTACCACTATCATTATTTTATGCATTCATACGTATGATTCAGTTTCCTCACCCGATATGATTTCTTAAAAACCATATATATATATATATATATATATCATCGAGGCGTTCGAAGTGAATACAGGAGTAAGACATGGTTGCCCACTTCTATCTCCGATGATTTTCTTAATTGTGGTGGACTGACTGGATTATGCGTCAAACTGTTTGGGGGTGAAGAGTCAGGAATACGATGGACCACCGATAAGAAGACTCTGAAAGATCTGGATTTCGCAGACGATATATGTCTAATGTCACACAAACTCGAAGACTTGAAGGTAGGCGAAAACCAATAAACTGGATGAAGGAGGAGGCAGCGAGAACAGGACTGCAGGTGAACATAGAGAAGACTGGTGGAGGTGAAGATAAACAAGCGACGGCAACAACAACAACAATAACAACCAGCATCAATCACCATCAACGGGAGAGATTTAACAGTGGTTGCCTCCTTCACTTATCTGGGAAGCATCATTTCAACTACAGGCAATCGGAACGGACGAAGATGCCAAAGTCAGAATCGGAGAGGCAAGATAAGCCTTCATCAACCTGAAACCGGTTTGCAAATCTTCCGCATTCAGTATAAGGAACAAGATTCGCATTTTAAACACTAATGTGAAGTCGGTTCCTCTATATAGGTCACAAAGTTGCACTGCGTGTTACGGAAAGGATTTCCAACAGCCTGTTACAGACTTTCATCAACAGCTGCCACCTTCACTGGCTCCATACTGAAGATCAAATGGCAGGCTGGCCAGAAAGAATAAGTAACAAGAAACTCTGCCTGGGAACAAACCAACAGGCAAGAGCCGATCGCTCAACAAATAGGCAGGAGAAAGTGGAGATGGATCGGGAATACATTGAGGCGGCCGCGATGCAGGCCATCGTTCGAGTGGAATCCCGTTGGGGAGCGACGAATGGGCCGTTAGTCCGGTGGTGACATGGAGGAGATTGTGTGAGGAAGAGATGAGAGAGTTTGGTCAATAGTAGACTCAGGTGAAGAGGACGGTAGAAAACAGAACAAAGTGGAGATCTGTTGTTGAAGCCCTATGTTACACTCGGAACGCAAGGGAATGGTAATAAAAATAACAATAATATACACGACTGTATATCTTGTTGAAAAGAGTCTCTTCGGTGAATCACTTGTTTTGATTTTCTATGCATTACAATGGGAATTTTACATGAATCTTTTATTCAATGCCTGAGTGCGCCCATCCCTCCTCCCATGTGTGTACCTCTTCCACTCAATAAAACAAGCTATAGTGTCATTACGTAAGTGACAAAAACGCAGAAGATAAAAACAGCTCAGAAGGTTCAAAAGTATCCGTTGAATATGCACTATATATGGCGTATACTACTGATAAGTTTTATCAGGAGTAGTATATAAATAGGGGTTCATCGCTGCCACAAACATATCAAATAGCAGAGAGATAGAATACAAGTCAAAGAGAGCAATACAAACCAATCAGCGCATTACGGCAAAACATCGGAGACACACACGAAAAGAACTACAATATGAAGGAAGGTCAGAAGGGCAGCAAACCACAGAAAATCTGTGCAGCCAGTGACGTGTATATTATCAAATTCCTAATAAACATTCCATTGCTAAGTCTCTTGTTTTCTCCCATATAAGCAGATAGATACACAGGTGAATTGGCGCCACACTAAAAGAGTAATCGTTGCTACACAGTGGTGTATTAGTATGTATGTGGTGGGTAAGGTATTGATTTGAAGATAACACCAGTAATAAAAACGATTCTGGTAACAATAACAATATATTAAAAGTATTAATAATAATAATAGTAATAACAGGGTGGACTATATTAGCAAAATCGATCAAAACCACATGGATTATTGATTGCTGATAAGAATGTACATAAACAGAGTAACCTTCAGACACATTGGCCCTCAGCATGTTTATATTATCTGTCTATGTACCATATATACATGCATACTAAACTAAGCAAGTATAAACTTGTAGACGCGAAAAGATATCTGACGAGATAATGCTGAATCATACATACTGTGTATTATTTGCAAACAAAGCCTGAGTGAGGATGTTTACTTATTTAGACACTGTTGTGTGTATATGTGTAAGTAACTATGCCAACTAAAGATCACCACAGGAATATAATTTTGTGCTAGATAAGGTACTGTTCGCTTTCTCTCTCTCTCTCTTTAGTCTCTTCTTCTTTTTGCCTTCTTATTATACGATTTGCCTCATTTCGGAAGAAACCAATTTCAATCTTAACCAGCGCACGGAGAACTGGACAACTAACTGTATCGTCTTTGTTTGTGACTCATCAGTAGTGTGCACCGAATGGAGTTTCTAACCGAGAACTTTCTGGTTATAAGGCCAGCTCATTAACCATTCAGCTATCGGGACCAAAATCAATGGCTAATTAGTAATATCTAGCTTATACAAATTCAAGACTATTTAGCGAAAATATCAGTCTTGAACGCAATCAAGCTTCTGAAAGCTTGAAAAGCAGCTGGACCAGATGGAATACCCCCTGAAGCACTGAAAGCGGACCTAGAGACGACAGCAGATATGCTGACTCCATTACTGCAAAAGTTCTGGCAGGAAGGAAAGGTGCCTACTTGACTGGAGGAATGGTTACCTTGTGAAACTACCAAAGAAGGGCGACTTAGGACTCTGCAAGAACTGGCGAGGAATCATGCTCCTGTCGACGCCAAGTAAAATCCTGAGTCGCATCATCCTGGAGAGAATAAAGGACGCACTGGATACAGAACTCCGACAAGAACAAGCAGGATTCAGGAAAGGCAAATCATATTCTGACCAAATTGCAACTCCACGCATCATCATCAAACCTCTACCTCAACTTTATAGACTTTAAGAAGGCCTTCGACAGTGTTGACCGCGAAGTAATTTGGAAACTACTCGAGTACTACGGCGTACCTCAAATATTCATCAACCTTATTCAACAGTTGTATGACAACGGCACATGTCAAGTGATCCACAACGGAAAACTCAGCGAGGCGTTTGGAGTAAACACAGGTGTCAGACAAGGGTGCTTATTATCACCAATGATATTCCTAATTGTGGTGGAATGGATTATGCGTCAGACAGCGGGAAACGAGAAGACAGGGATATCCTGGATCGACGTGAAGAACCTAGAAGACCTGGATTTCGCGCTTGGATGATTTATATTTGATGTCACTCAAAATCGAAGACTTACAAGCAAAAACCGACAAACTGGTCGAAGAAGCAGGAAAGACAGGACTACTCCACGTGAACATAGAAAAGACGGAGGTTATGAAAATAACCAACCACCAACAACAACAGCAACATACAGCGCCAATCACCATCAACGGGAGGGATTTGACAGAGGTTACTTCATTCACTTATCTAGGGAGCATTGTCTCAACTACAGGCACATGGAACGGACGAGGATGTCAAATTGAGAATCGGAAAGGCGAGAAACACATTCATCAACCTCAAACCAATCTGGAAATCTTCCTCACTCAGCATCAACAACAATATTCGGATTTTCAATACAAACATCAAGTCACTTCTTCTATACGGATCAGAAACTTGACGGGTCACAAAGAATATTTCCAACAGCCTGTTGCAGACCTTTATCAACAACTCTCTTCGTTCTATACTGAAGATGAGATGGCTGGAAAGAACAAGAACCAACAAGAAACTATGGGAACAAACAAAACAAGAACCAGTCGCTCAACAAATATGCAGGAGAAAGTGGAGATGGACTGGACACTCACTCGCTGAGGAGGCCACTGGGTGACATCGCGCGTCAGGCCAATGCTCGAGTGGAACCCGAAAGGGAAGCGGCGAGTAGGACGTCCAAGGGTGACATGGAGGAGATCGTGTGAAGAAGAGTTGAAACAGTATGGACTAACATGGATGCATGTGAAAAGTACAGCAGAAGAGAGAAGCAAGTGGAGACGTGTAGTTGAAGCCCTATGTTCCACTAGGAACCCAAGGGAACAATGATAATAATAATCAGACACTGTCATCAGCGGCGAGTATTTGTCCTCATTCCCGACCAGGTGGACCGCACTGCCCACAAATCCTCAATAGAAAGCCAATCAACTTCGTCCTGTAGCGGGGTGCTAGTAAAAATCAGATTAATTTTCAGGAGATGGTTTTTATGAAAATGATTCCTCGTTCCAGTATGACCATGGATTGATAATAGTTAGAGTACCATTGAATGCCAACAGGGAGTAATGGACAGTTGTTTCGTCCCAACAGTTTGGGGCTCTTCATCATAGTACGAAGCCACTCACACACCAGGGTTCCAACCGATGACCATCTGGTTATAAGGCAAGTTAGTATACCATTAAACCACTGAGACTCCATCCAATGACCAGCTCATAAATTCCAACTTCTGACAATTCACCAAATAGCGTAACCACTAGCGAGTAATTGTCATCTCACGCAACCTGCTGTACCCTACTGGTCACGACTTCCCACTAGAACCTCAGGTAACTACCTACCTGAGTAGGGCCAGTCGCTAGTGAGCATCTAATTCCTACATACCAACACTTAGGAATCTTTTAAGTTAGTGAATAGACAAAGCATTCTTACAAATACTTCAAACTGCAGCTGTGACCATCCATCTGAAGAGTCAAACCTGAATTATATCGGTGCGTAAAAAGAGACAGTTACTACCTTGGAATACGCTGAGTCTTTCACATTAACTTGTCGAAATTTCAATTCTTTTATGACGTAACACAATGATTGCCTTGAAACTGTTTCCTTACTAATTCTGAATGCCCTTTTGTGTCTTTTGATGTCTTTCACATTCTGGTTGAACAACTCTGTGCATGATTATGCAATCATCTCCACTTATGTGTGAATTACACTAGAATTCAGGAACATTCTTCCCTGTACAACACATATATATCTCGAATGTCTCTATTTTAGTTCTGATCGATTAGTCTAACTTCTCGTAGAATAGAACAGCTTGTAGTTTGTCTCAACGCTTAGACATGTTATTCTAATCTTAATAAAGCGAATTGGCTGTTTACAGTTGAAGTATGTTTTAATTATTATTTCACACTGATTGTTGGTATAATTGATTATTCAGGTTGTATATAGCCGACAAAATTCTTATGAGGTAAAATGGATTCATCTCATCATCTGCAGAAGTTGTTCTTTTTGAGTTATTCAAATTCGGGTTTCTGTCCAGGTGTAGCTATATCTCCGGCTATGCTTTTAGAGTGGTTGGATTTAGTCCTGTAGATAACTGTATAAAGGATAAATCATGTGGGGTTGAATGGTCCGACTACAGAAGGTGCTCACAAATTGAAGACTTCGTCATCCTATGATCAGCCCTCATTAACCAAGCAGAGTAGTGTCCAGCTATGTGTTTCCGGAGGACACGTTTACAACGTACAATGTAATCAGCTCCACACGAGCATGTGAATGAGTATATGCACACAGAAGTGCACACAGGCGGTGGAGTCGCTGTGAGATCTCTGTTTGGACTTCTGCTAGCACATATCTTCATGGAGAGCTTAGAGCGTAGTCCACTAAAAGAATCAATCTTGAGTCTACATATGTATAAGCGGTATATTGACGACATCATTATTTGCGATGACACTTGTTCAACTGTTGAGCTTCCTCGAAAATTTGATGGTTCTCACCCATCCATGCTTTTCACTATGGAAGAAGAGTCGAATTCCGCATTTCGCTTCATAGATGTTAGGCTAGATAGAAGAGAAGATGGCAAGTCACAAATGGCGATTTACTGAAAGCCAACATTTACAGGTGAGTACACTAACTTCAACAGTTGAATTCCTCTAGACAGGAAGAGAAATCTTATCCGTTCTCTATGCTTCAGAATTCGGAAAATCTGCTCTATAGATACAGTCGACATAGAACTAGAAAACCTCCGCACGACTCTCTTCAGTAATGGATATCCTAGAAGCTTTATTGATGAAACCACCGAGAAAGAAACCGTCACCAGCAAAACAAATCACAGTGCCAAAGAAGACACTGTTAATGAGTTTGGAGTTCAAAGGTGACAGTATTGCTGAAGTCATTAAAAGTCGTTTATCTAAACGTATTAAAGGCTGTTTCTATGCAGCTGACTTACATTTAGTATTTGACAGCCGAAATATGATTCGACAATTAGCCAAAGATAAACTATCGCTCATGTCCACCACTATGTGCATATACTCATTCACATGGTCGTGTGGAGCTGATTACATTGTACGTTTTAAGCTTGTTTTCCGAAAACGCATAGCTGGACACTACTAGGTTAGATTGATGAGAGGCGATCATAGGATGACGAAGTCTCCAAGTCGTGATCACCTTCTACAGTTAGGCCATCTAGCCTCACGTGGCTTGTGCTTTAAAGTTATCTACAGGACCAAATCCAACCACTCCAAATGCTTACGACAACGAGTTCATCGCCGACGAAACCTCAGTACGGATACAGAGGGCTTGTTTGGCATATGCCAACTTACATTGTCTCCAGCGTAGAGGTGATATACAGCTGGCTGTCGGTCGAAGGGCGTGTGTACTTCTCAGTAGTAGTTCGCTCTGTTCGTCTTTATGGCCGTGAGGAAGACATCGACATTGAAAGTGGAAGAAATGAAAAGGCTAGCCAGCTGCCTTTGATCATAGGTGCCTGCATTCTATATCCCGTGCTAATTGGTATAATAGGATGAGTAATGCTGAGGTTGGGTGTCGAAGGAGTGCTAGGTAAGGAGCGAGGGGAAATCAATAGACGAGTTTGTGGAATTACACCGATTGAGATGGTTAGGACATTTGTCACGCATCCCTAGCCATCGCTTTCCTCGACGGGCAATGTTAGCTGACATAGGGTCAGTTTTGAAAAGAGCCAGTGGTGGTTAAACCAAAACACGGCATTAGTCAGCGAAATCCACAACAGCTAGTTTAAGCCAGCCAGCCAGCCACGTAGAGAGGTGTAGACTTCATGGTTGGGATCCTCAAGATGATAAGAACCAATAAATGCTGGTGAAAATTGGTGACATGACTAAAAATCGTTCTCAGTAGCCAGAGCAGATGCACTCACTCCTCGTGATTTGTTATATCCAATAAGACTCTATTATTCTTCTATATTACTATTCTTTTTGCCTCACTCACACTTCTGTTTATTATCTGTCTCTCTTTTGAGCCCCCTTTACTATCTTCTCTTGCTTTGTGTGCTACATGGAGGGAGTATGGTGACTCGAACTGCTGAATATCGGTGCAGAGTTCTACGTTGAAACCAGTCAGTCAATCAGTCAATGTGGGGCTCCATCTCATTCATTAAATCATATATAATGATTATTTTACCTTCTATGGAATCAGGTTTATCTGTGCCTTTCAGATTAGAAGGTATGTGTATAAAACAATGGGTCGAAACAAGGCAAATAATGATGCTTTTATTCAATGGACTAACTAAAATCATTAAGAGAGAATGAAAAGTTGATTGGGTACGTCAGGATCATTAGTACAAACACTTTTCAAGTTTGATCACGGATTGATATCTGTTAGAGGACCATTGAAAACCAAAGATGAGTACTAACTAGCCAGCCAGATGTTTCGTCCCAGTTTGAGACTCTTCAGTAGTACAACAGCATCCACGACACCACAGCCTGAATGAAGTTGAACCCACCACCTTGAGATTACGTGGCTAAGTTCGTTGATCATCCTAATTTCAGTCAATGTGCGATAACACGGCGCCAACACCAATCAACGTCACTAGAAAGTACTTGTTCCCAGAAGTGACCTGGTGGACCTCATTGGTCACGATTTCACACTAGAACTCGTCAACTCGTCTCTGACTGCATCGTCAGTAGGTGACACGTGTTAAAAATACCGAGATTGTAGATACTCTTTGCTGATGAATGACAAGCACGAAATCTAGGTCCAGACAGGCAGGCAGGTAGGCACACAGAGGTTCCTCCCGACTGCCTTCAACCATCTAACAACCTACCTTTCCTTCCAACAAGAATATCTGTCAATGATTGAAAGATTAAAATAAAAAATAGTTGAACAGCCGACATCGTTAGGCAAATAATTGGAATTAACTGTGGTTAGTTAGTATAAGAAGAATAGTCAAGGTCATTTAACACCTGTTAAGCTACAAAAATTGGATTTCAATCCTCCCATGTTTCACATGTAAAATCACTTAATATTCACAGTCTTGTTCTCCTTCTGGTTATTATTATTATTATCCGTTGTTTATGTCTATAGGGAAATTGATTATATATATATATATATATATATATATATATATATATATATATAACAATTATACATCTCATACAACAGCTGTACGACAATGCTGCATGCCAAGTAATCCACAACGGGAAACTTACCGAATCCTTCGAAGTGAAGACAGGAGTAAGACAAGCTGGCTGCGTACTATCGCCAATGACTTTCCTGATTGAAGTAGATTGGATAATGCGACAAAAAGAGGGAAATGAGGGAACAGACATAAAATGGACTCACACAAAATACTTGGAGGATCTGGACTTCGCAGATGGTGACATATGACTGATTTCCCACAAACTGGAAGATATGCAAGTGAAAAGCAACAAGTTGCCAGAACAAGCATCAAAGATAGAAACGACTTCAGGTGAACATAGAGAAAACAGAGCTAGGTGATGAAGATTCCTGGCCAACACCACCAACAGCAACAACAACAACAGACAACGATCAGCATAAATGGGAGGAACCTGAAAGAAACAACCTCCTTTACCTACCCACCTACCTGGGAAGCATCGTTTTAACTACAGGATATCAAAGCAAGAATTGGAAAAGCAAGACAAGCTTTCACCACTCTCAATTCGGTATGGAGGTCAACAGCACTCAGCATCAAAAATGAGATCCGGATTTTCAACTCCAATGTAAAGTCAGTGCCACTTACTATACGGATCAGAGACTTGCACTGCGCGTCATAAAGAGCACCTCAATCAAACTACACACCTTCATTAACAGTTGTCTTCGCTCAATACTACTCACGATCAGATGGCCGGTCAGAGAAGATCAGCAACAGGGATCTCTGGCAATGAGCGAACCAACCAGGAACCGATTGTGAAACAAATAGGCAGGAAGAAGTGGAGGTGGATTGGCCATACTCTGAGAAAACAAACCATCAAGTGACATCACTTGACAAGCCATTCCTCGAGTGGAACCCGAAAAGGAAGCGGCGAGTTGGTCGTCAGTGCGAGGGTGACTTGGAGGAGGTCATGTGAAGAGGAGATGAAAACGTCTGAGCGGACTTGAAGCCAGGTGAAGACTCTAGCAGAGAACCGAACGCAATGGAGACGAGCGGCTGAAGCCCAACGTTCCTCTAGGAATTAAAGGAAACAATGATAATTATATATATATATATATTTGACAGCGTTGACTGAGAAGTAATTTCGAAAGTATGTTCGAAACGTCATCCAGTAAATAATACTGTTTCACTGTGTGATATACCTAATAAACAAACTAATATGAGATAAGTAGTTGTATACCGTTCACATCACAATGATCTAATTGGAGGGAGGGGGGTTGAAACGATTTGCCTCCCTCAGTAAATTCTCGAACTAGCTACACTGGTGATGACCTCAACCACTCCCTCAAACAATTACCATTTATGCTATCAAACACGTTACCTGTTGTGTGGTGATCTGAACAAATAATTTTTGGTTTTTCAAGTATTGGTTTCTAGGGAATTTGTTTGATTGGTTGGAGGATTTCATCATGAGTTGACATCGGTTACAGAACCATCGGAAAACCACCAGAGAGGAGTACTAGACAGCTGTTTTCCCTACTAGTTTCGGACTCTTCACCAGTACGAGAACACCCACCCACTCAACGGGGTTCGAACCCAAGATTTTCTGATTACAAGGCGCGCTAGCTTGTAGACCATTTAGCCAATGAAACCCGATCCAATGAGCTGTCCATGAATTTTGGCTTCTGCCACTTCACAACATAACGCGACCACTTAGCTCAATGTCTTCTTCGATGAGTAATTTTCCTCACCTTCGACCTGCTGCACCCTACTGGTCACGGCTTCCCACTAGAATCCACTAGTAACTACCTACCTCATTAGGACCAGTTGCTACTGAGTATCAAAAGGTTTGAAAAGAAAACGGTGTGGTGAAATTTCACTTTATCAAGTGTTGGCTTCCACGTCGGTGGTATAGCGGTTAGGACACTCGCCGACCATACACATGGTCCGGGGTTCGATCCCCGGCCACAGACGCACTCCTTTACCTCGCTAAGCCAGAAATAATGCTGGTGAAGAGGAAAGGTTGAGCATGAGGCTAGCAACCCCATCCTGTAAAAAATGAACACTGCTACAGAAACTTCAAGCCACCAGCTTGGAGCCATATGTTCCACTGGGGAACATGAAAGAATAAAAGTAGTGTTGGCTTCCAAAGTTATCTGATTGGTAACAGGTGATTAACGACGAATTGACATTAGTTAGAGTACCATTACGAAGATTACTGGAGGACAGTTATTTAGCCCTAGTCTGTAACTCCTCTTCAGTAGTATACACCCACCATGCCAAGGATTCGAACTTAGAAACCTTTCAGTTACAAGACAACCTCTTAGACGACCATTCAACTACTCGAAGCCAATTCAGTTTTCACCTTCTCTCCTACATGAAATGTGTGAAAAAAATGGCGAAAAATGGTGAATTCCATAAAATTCATCTTCTTATAATCGAATTAGATTTTTCATTTCGTTGTTTTGTTTTTCAAAATTATCATTTTCCCCTATTTCTTTCATTTTATTACCCTTCATGTGTACTGCCCCCTCCTGTAAGTCGATATGATTGGTCACACATTTCCTTTTGGTTTTTTAAAGGATGGCATACGTTAAACGTGTTCATTCACAGTTCCGAAATTCGTGGTATCCTATCTCACATGGGGAGAAACAATACACACAGTTATAAAATGAAAGATTGTTTTTGGGATTTTTTAAGAAAATGTAAAACAAAAAGCAGAACTGATGCAGATAAAAACAACAACAAGAACAAAAATAACAAAATACGGACATATGCCCCTTCGCTCCTCCTCAGCACCCGCGGTACCCTCCTCCCCTCACATGCACACATACAGACACACACACACACACTCTAGCATCGATATTTATTGTGTTCGTAAGAGAAACGAATGAACACGTATCATGCGATTGAAGGAATCTATGTGTTGTATATATGTGTATACGTATAGGCATGGGAAATATGATGTTCCAATTCTGATATAACCAAATATTGTTTTTATAGGTAGAAAATATGTTGTGTTTTTAGAGGATTCAATTAGCCCTCTCTCTGAGAAAATGTCAGCTATCAACGGCACAAATATATATAGTCTGAAAATGAGGTGAATGAGAATCAGAAAGGTCAGTAGTGTATGGATAATACACGCGGCAGGGAACACCCCCACCATCACCGACAACAACATCAACACTTAGAGGTGGCGCATAGTTGCCAGATAAAAAAAATCGATTTTTTAATATATGTGTAAAACTTGGGCACTGTGGTAGTAAGTAATTCCATATTAGTTTGTTTATTAGATATATCACACAGTGAAACAGTATTATTTACTGGATGACGTTTCGAACAAAATTTGTTGTTCATAATCATATCAATCATAATCACACAACTTTGAAACTTGAGTTTTATAGTTTTCTTTGTTCTCTCCTATTTGTCGTCGTTGGTGTAGTAGAGTTTTCCAGATATCTGGGTGGACAGGTGTTGAATCATTCCTATTACAGGTGTTTGCAGTTGATTCGATAAACAAAGCTTCTGTTATCAATCTCTCCCTCTACCCTGTGACATTAGATTTTAAAACTGTCATCTTATCCCATCCCATTGTATGGTTGTGTGTAACTGCATGTAGTGCTATAGCTAAACTATTCTCCAGATTTCTTATCTTATTCGGGTCAATCAATCTAGATTTCGCTAAGTTTTTATGTTCAGCTAGTCTGACTCACTGCCCCTGTTCTACTAGTTTGACCTATGTATTTGACCTGATAATCATTCCGGCAGGGTATTAGATAAACTAAATTGTTTTGTTTTAAAAGCTCCACTGGTAGGATCCTTTAACTGACAAAGCTTGTTTCTAATTGAGTTTGTGGTTGGTTTGAATGCCAGCCACTTATATTCCTGCCTTGTTAAGAATTCTCCGGCGTAAGGTTTCCGAGGTTCCTTCCTTGTATGGAATTACTACTAATGATTTAGATTCCTTATTGTTGGTGTCGTCATTAATAATATTATTATTATCAATATTATTATTATCATTATTATTGTTATTATCACTATCGTAACTATCACTATTTATTTTATTTTTACATTTCACTACATATTTCCTGACTAATTTATCCGGGTAATTATTAAGTTTAGAGGCTTCTTTTATGTGTATCAGTTCCTGTTTTCGATTTATTTGTTTGATTGTTTTTACGAGTTCGACAACGCATTGATATCAGTTAGAGAAGCATTGGAAACCAGCTACAGGGAGTACCGGACATCCGGCTGTTTCATCAGCCTAGTTTGGGAATCATCATCGGCAGTACTCACCTAGTGGGGTTCTTGAAAATTATTCAGATGCTTGCTAGTGACTACTGGTTAGAGGACGAAGTTTCCTGGAGTTCTAGTCAGAAGTCGTGACCAGTGAGGTCCATCCAGTAGCCAAGTGTGTGAGGATGGATATCCCACCGATGATATTTGTTGGTGGTTGTGCCGAAATCACGAATTGATAGAACTTAGAATTCATGGACTGGTCATTGAATTGGATCCCAGTGTCTGCTGAATGGTATACGAGCTAGCTCACCTTGTAACCAGAAGGTCCTGGATTCGAATCCTGGTGGTGGGTGAGTACTGCCGATGATTCCCAAACTAATGTGATGAAACAGCTGTCCAGTACTCCCTGGCTGGGTTTCAATGGTTCTCTAAGTGATATCAATCCGTATAAAAAGAACTTTAGCGATATTTAGTAGCAAAGTAATTCACTTGAAAGTAGAAATGACTAAAAAAGCCATCAGACTGCTAGAGAAACTTCAATGCACAAGAAATATATTAAAAATGCAAAAGAATCTCAAAAACAGACTTATTCTGCGGGCTGGCTGGTGAAAGTCAGCCTTCGGAAAGCCAGTCAGTCAGTCAGTCGGCCTATGTGTCTTCTCTCAATCAAAGCAAGAATAAGAATGGAGATGAATTGATCGGGCAAACGTTGAGGTGGCCAGCAAATGACACTGTGGACAATGCAGGCGCTATCCATCACTCAGATGGAATCCAAATAGGAAACTCGCGACGAGTGGATCGTCGGTGCAACGGTGACATGGAGGAGATCGTGTCAGTAAGAGATGAGAGAGTTCGGTCAATCGTGGACCCAGCTGAAGAGGATGGCAGAAAATAGAAATGGAGACGTGTTGTTGAAGACCTATGTTCGACTTGGAACCTTAGGAAATAATAACAATAACTGTAGAACCTGATGGGGAATGCGTCATCGAAAAGAATATTCCTTCTTCGTATAATCACACTTTCGAAATTTATAGTGAGCATTTTTTAAAATTAGCATCAACTATAGAATCCCTGAAACTAATCTGGAAATCTTCGTCACTCAGCCTGCATCAACAACAAAATTCGGATTTTCAATACAAACGTCAAGTCAGTCAGTTCTTCTATACGGATCAGAAACTTGACGGGTCACAAAGAATATTTCCAACAGCCTGTTGCAGACCTTTATCAACAACTCTCTTCGTTCTATACTGAAGATGAGATGGCTGGAAAGAACAAGAACCAACAAGAAACTATGGGAACAAACAAAACAAGAACCAGTCGCTCAACAAATATGCAGGAGAAAGTGGAGATGGACTGGACACTCACTCGCTGAGGAGGCCACTGGGTGACATCGCGCGTCAGGCCAACGCTCGAGTGGAACTCGAAAGGGAAGAGGCGAGTGGGACGTCAGTGCAAGGGTGACATGGAGGAGATCGTGTGATGAGGAACTGAAACAGTATGGATTAACATGGATGCAAGTTAAAAGTACAGTAGAAGACATAAGCAAGTGGAGACGTGCAGTTGAAGCCCTATGTTCCACTAGGAACCCAAGGGAACAATTATATGTAATAATACTGAAGAGTCCCAATTTGGGACGAAACAGAGAACTACATTTCAGTGCTTCTCTCTAACTGATATCTGTTCGTTGAATTAATCAAAGCATCGTAGAGCCAACCAACACTTGAGAATTAGGCTTACAGGGCAGCGTTTGAGTCAACCCCCCCCCCCACAATCTACTACCTAAGCTTCAACTGATTTTGGTAGAAAACGGATTTCAAATTTAGAAAAGAAATCGATAGTACACGTGTGTGTGTATGTGTGTGTGCAGTATACTTTAATCCATCGATAAACTAGTTTAAATAAGGATATGCGTATGTAAGAAGATTTTCTTTTTTAACAGATTTTTTTTGCTGTTTAAGAACGTGTATGAGAGACTAATAAAAAATAAATTTTATATAAGTACAGTTGACAGTGAGAAAAATTTAATTAACTCGTGACTATAGGATAATCCGGATTTATTTGTACAAAAGTACACGAAAACGTGAATATATATACATATATATTATTTAAAGAACTACTGGAAAGCCAGCTGCTTCGTCACCCTAGTTTGAGACTCTTCTTAGCAGTAGGCACTCACCCCTAAAGTTCGAACCCAAGGCCTTCAAGTTACGAGGTGAGCTCGTGGAGCATTCATCCAATGGCCAGCCCATAAATTCCAAAATGGCATTCACTGGTGATTGCGCTACTTATATACATATATTTGTCACGAATTGGCGGAAGATGGAAGGCATGGAGGATTGGGTTGGGTCCCAGTGGCTTGATGGTTTATCAGCTTGCCTTGTAACAGGCAGGTGCTGGGTTCGAGCCTAGATCGGGGTGGTGTATTGATGGGGAGTCTGAAACTAGGCTGACGAAACAGCTGTCCAGTACGGTTAGGTGGTTTTCAAACAGTTTTCTAACAGGTGTCAGCTAACATTAAGTCCTGTAACCAATCAAATCTCTGCAAACTAGAGGAAGAGGCAGAGAGAAAGAGAATGACTGATGTATTGCCCCATAGCTTCGAATATCAGTGGATAAAAATGACCAATAGCAATGAATCGATTGATAAGCTTTTATTTATTGTTTATATGGCTGTTAGAAACAGTTGGAATGAAGCCGTGGATCTAAATATTGCTACTACTTAACACTTGTCAACAAGGTGTATGTAACTGAGATTTGGAAGGGACTGTTGATCCGCCCAACCCCTCTACTTCAGAGATTCGAACCTGAGTCACACAATGAATTAGACAGAAATGTTTACCACTGAGCTATTCATGCTATGGCTGAAGCATAGTTTGACGCAGGTTAGAATCTCTCAGGAGACATCAGCTCCCTTAAGGTTGTAGATGTGCTTAGCTGAAGAGTGCCAATAAACGGGAAATCTAGGTTCATAGCTTCCTGTTAGTGGCTTTCGACCACCTAACATCAATTTTAGGGTACACTGTAATGGAAAGTCAATTAGCTTGACGAACTCATGACAAATTCAACTCCAGGTAGGTATCAATAAGCAGTTACACTGAGGAGTAGACGCAGCGATGGATATCTTGACTTCAGACTGGTGCATCATCAGGGGGACCACAAATCACTGATGGAATGCCCTTTCATGCAGCTGATGAAATCTGGACAAGATACACTGTTTATTTACAGAAGTATTAAGGTTTTCTACAATGAGAAGTCGATCATTGGTATTAGATGGGTGAAGGCAATCTGCAGGAAGCCTTGGACATGAGTTCCTTCAAGGCTGCAGTTTTACCTTTCTGACTGGTAAGTGTCAACAACAAGCACGAAACCTAGGTCCAGATGGGGTTTCCTGCCGATTACCTCCAACCATCTAATATCAACAATTCACAGTGTACCGTGATGGCGAGCCATCTAGTGGCATGGTAGCCACATTGCAGACTTGACTGATAGAATTCAGTCTGCAATAAACAAAGGACTAGACACATTACACACTAGTAACTAACTAGTGTCCAACCAAGGAAATTGATTAATAAGACAGATGGGTAGTTTTGATCAATTACATAGAGAATTTTCTTTTTATTATTGATATAATTATAAAACCTGGGCACTGTGGTGGTAGAGCATAACTCCATTATGGATAAGAATTTATTTTGATAAATCACACAGTGTTGCGTTATACAGTAATATTTACTACTGATGACCACGTTTCGAGCACAACCTGTTGCTTATAACCATATCGAGTTACTGACACAGCTTTTTTCTTCATTTGTATACATGTATGGAATTGACTAGATATTTGAATAAAATCAATATAAGATAAAGTACATTCAAAAATAATAATATGAGTGTTATTGGTCAAATACAACATATATATATATATATCTCACTATAAACAGGCGAGATTTCAAGGAAGTCACATCTTCCACTCATCTTAGTAGCGTCCTTTCAACTACTGGGGGACGTCATACATGAAAACCTACACGTTACACAGGACTAGAAAGACAAGACGGACATGCATTAAACTAGAGTCAATATAGAAGTCTACTGCACTTAGAATTTTCAATACTAATGGCAAATCAATCAGTAATTCTATATGGTTCATGGACTTGGTACTCACGTCATTAAAAGCATTTTGAACACACGCGTTAGACTCTTGTTAACAGTTGCTTCGACACAGGTATCTACAGTAGTTTTACCATATATAAGGAGGGGGACATCTAAGGCTCTATGTAGGATTCTCAACAAAATAGGAATTCGGGTAGTGGCATTCAAACCTCCAAAATACCCTGCGGTGTCTGTGAGTTAAGTATACTACATAGGTCAGACTAGGAGATAGGGAGTAGTGAGATTTTCAGAACATAAGAAATTAGCTAAGGTTAGAATGGTTGACCCCACGAAGATAAGTAATTTAGAAGAAACAACGCAGCACTACATTGCACTGCATGCATTAACACACAACCACACAATAGGGTGGATGGGAGAGGGTTAAAATTCTAAGAAGTAATATAGGTAGACGGAGACAGAAAGGGAGATTGATTACTGAATCCTGATTCATCGAACAATCTACACCCAACACATGCAACAGAAATGACTCAATGCAAATACCAGAAATATGGAAGATATTATTACCACCGGTCAAATCAGAAGAGAATAATAAATAATCGTAAAATTCTATTTCAATTCACGTACATCATAACATTCTAACAAGTTACTTATTTTCACCGTAAAATAGATTTTATTTCCTATCTGATTGTATTAGTTCAATAAAACTTATATTATTATTTCTGAATGTACTTTATGTGATATTGATTTTATTCAAATGTCTAATCAATTCCAAACATGTATATAAATGAAGTAAAAAGCTGTGTCAGTGACTTGATATGATTATGAGCAGCAATAGTTTGTGCTCGAAAGGTGGTCATCAATAAATATTACTGTATAACATCACTGTGTGACTTATCAAAATAAAATCTTATCCATAATGGAGTTATGCTCTACCACCACAGTGCCCAGGTTTCATAGTTATATCAATAATAAAAAGAAAATTCTCTATGTAATTGATAAAAACTACCCATCTGTCTTATTAATTGATTTTCTTGGTTGGACATTAGTTAGTTACTAGTGTGTAATGTGTCTAGTCCTTTCTTTGGTGCAGACCGAATTCTATTAGTCAGGTTTGCAATGTGGCCACCATGCCACTAGGTGGCTCGCCATCACGGTACACTGTGAATTGTCGATGTTAGATGGTTGGAGGCAATCTTCACGAAGCCTTGGACCTAGGTTTCGTGCTTGTTGTTGACACTTACCAGTCAGAAAAGCGTATCTGCGGCCTTGAAAGAACTCATGCCCAAGGTTTCCTGCAGATTGCCTCCACCCATCTAATATCAGTGATCGATTTTTCATTGTAGAATACCTTAGTATTTCTGTAAATAAACAGTAAAGCAGGATGACAACAGGAGGAGACAAGTGAGAAATTGTACTGTGTATCTTTTCCAAGTTTCCTCAGCTGCATAATACTACATTCCCTGAGCAACCTTGTGGTCCCCCTGATGATGCATCAGTCTGAAGTCAAGATAACCTTTGCTGCGTCTGCTCCTCAGTGTTACTGCTGATTGAATTTTTCAATGAATTTGCCAAGCTACGTGACTTGCAATCACGGTGTACCCTAAAATTGATGTTATTTCATCGAAAGCGGCTGACAGGAAGCTATCAACCCAGGCTTCCCGCTTATTGGCAGTCGTCAGCTAATCACATCTACAACTTTAAGGGAACTGATGTCGCCTGAGAGATTCTGACCTGCGTCGTGCTATGCTTCAGGCAGAGCATGAATAGCTCAGTAGTAAACACTTCTGTCTAATTCATAGTGTGACTCAGGTTCGAATCTCTGGAGTAGAGGGGTTGGGCGGATCAACAGTCCCTTCCAAATCTCAATGACATACACCTTGTTGACAAGTGTCAAGTAGCAGCAATACTTAGATCCAGGGCTTCATTCCAACCGTTTCTAACAGCCATATAAACAATAAATAAAAGCTTATCAATCGATGCATTTCTGTTGGTCATTTTTATCCACTTATATTTGAAGCTATGGGGCAATGCATCAGTCATTCTCTCTCTTCCTTTTTATTCCGCTTTCCATCAGTCTATCTCATCACAATTCATTTTAATGCAACAACAACAAAAAAAGAACCATCGCTCAGCATGACGTCTATATTGTATAGTCTAACATACTAACATGAAATTACATCAAAGTATATTCCTTCAAAATAAACGGTTGCATTGTAACAACTATCATCTTTAGGCATATCCCAAGTTATATCACCAAGTCTTTATTTTCATTCTCTCTTTTCTAAATGGATTTGATTGACATTTTGGCTCCTGATACGGACTCTTTGATGATCAATATCTGAGGATTAACAGTGATGCCATCCGGTCGATGGTGATCAGTAGTGGAATCCAGGGGGCTAGAGTATTTCATTCTCTTTGGGTGTCATCAGCTAGTGAATGTACCTACATACCACCTCAAGTAAGTGGTAGTAACGTTCCTACTGAGACCTGAACTTCAAAGAGTTTCCAGTGGAACACCTGGGCAACAGGATTTGAACAAATAAAGTCTATTGTGAGTAGATTTTATTAGATAACTGCAGTGATGTACATGCAGTAAAAGAAGGTTCTGTCTCTCTTTCAGCCAGTTAGATGTTCTCCTTTTTCCAGCGAGTTGAGGTATTCGTCCCAGTAAGCTTATATTGCTCAAATGAGACTGATCAATCTAGTACCGAAGTTTACACAGGAAATGACAAACGTTTTAGAATGCTCAATAGCTACGCACACACGTAGTCCAGGAATGAATCCCACCTGTCTGTCTGTCTGTTTTTGGCATAGAACTTTGCTTTGAAGTGCAGCAGTTCGAGTTGCCACGTTCCAAATAGCACACAAAGGTAGGCAAGAAAATGAGTGAAGAGAATCAATAGAGTTTTGACAAGCATAAGAGTGAAACAGAATGAGTAATGGTAGAAAGGAATAGGAAAGATTACAGAGACTGAATACATCTGCGTAAGCCATTGACAACGATTTTGAGCCATGTCACCTATTGTCTCCAGCCATTGATTCCTAGAGTCCCGAGGGCGGGCCCCAACCCGGAAGTCTGCATCTCCCTCCCTACCTGACTCAGTTTAACTGTCAGGGATTTCATGGATTGATGAGGCCATGTTTTTGTTTGGCCACCGCTTACTCTTTTCCAACCTGCACCTATATCAGCTAGTAATGCCCGTCCGTCGGGGGAGGCAATGGTTAGGCATTCGCAGCAGGTGACCTAGCCATCTCAATCTATGTAACTTTATAGCCTCTTCAATTGATTTTCCCTCTTTGCCCAACACTCTACGCCTAACGTCAACATTACTTACCTTATTATACCACCTAACGTGGGAAAGAGATCGTAGACATCTATGATCAAAAACAGTCAACCTGTTCATGTCTTCAAATCGTGTTGGCCATGTTTCAGAGCCATAGAGAAGGACGGAGAGAACTGCTGAGCAGTACACACGTCTCTTGGTTGATAGCCGGATATCACGCCTACGCTAGAGATGGAGTAAGTTAGCGAAAGCAGCTCGAGCTTTTTGGATCCGTGCTGAGATTTCGTCGCCAATCAGTCCGTTGGTGCTGATACAACTTCTCAAATAATTGAAGTGGTTAACATGTTCTACCCAATCCGATGCTATGACTCAAACAAAATCACAAAATATCATGGCGGGTCGGTCGGGGCCCGGATTAACAACGATCGCGCTTCCTGCTGCCGTGTCACAGGGTAGAAGTGATAAATATGCTACTGAGACACACCAAATAAAAAGAAGTTCAAGTCGCCACACTCACTCCATACAGCACACAAAGCAAGGGAAGAAAGCAAAAAGAAATGCATAATAGAGACAGTAGACAGGGATATGAGACAAAAGGAAGAGCAACTATGAAGAACAATATAGTTTTATCGGAAATTATAAGTCACAAGGAGTGGTTGCATCTGCGCCATATTATCAATTGTCTCCAGCCATTGGTTTTTATGAATCCCACCTGAAGAATTCCTTAACATCGCTTAGGCGGTACTAACATTGGTAGAGAGGAAAAGTTAGACTTGAGGCTGCTAGTAACCCCACTCGACAGACAAATCACCACTGCTAATGAAACTTCAAAGGTCAAGATTGATACCCTGTGTTCCATTTGGTAGAGAATTGTAATTTAATTGTAATTTATACTTATAGGATAAGAGGTGGCTGTCATTGGCACATTGGTAGTAGGAATATTGCATAGCTGTATGGTCCTACTTTCTACTCTGCAACGATAAACACGCATAACAACACCTCCAGGGACATAAAAAAAACAACCTACATGTTACGAGGCTGCTCCGATGACTATTCAGCCACTCGGAGAGAATCCACTACCGAATCCATGAACTTCAACTTCTCACATTCCGGGATTTCAGCGCAAACACCAGACAGCGGTTAGGACGCTCGCCGACCATGCATATGGTCCGGGGTTCGATCCCTGGCCAACGCACTCCTTTACCTCACTGAGCCAGAAATAATGCTGGTGAAGAGGAAAGGTTGGGCATGAGGCTAGCAACCCCATCCTGTAAAAATAAACACTGCTACAGAAACTTCAAGCCAATAGCTTGAAGCCCTAAGTTCCATTTGGAACGTTAAGGAATAAAAAAACCAGCCAATGTCACCGGCGGCTATTTGTCCCCCATTCGACGTAGTGGTTCCCGCTGGTATTGACATCGTAACACTAATGCAGACAATCTCATCTGGTCGCCAGTCAGTATTGAACGTTAAAATCATTTTCAAGAATTGATTTGCACAGAGATTTGACACATTTCAGGTCAGATTACTAAATGAGTTCAGTTACAGAACCATTATCGATTACAATGACTCGGACTGGAGCAAACTTTCACAAGTTGAAATTCATAGACTGAAAGGTTAGATTCCTTCCGAGTGGATGACTTGTCAACGCATTCGCCTCACAACTTGAAGGTCATGGGTTCGATAGGAGGCTGTGCTGAAATGATAACTTCACTAAGCAACAATTGGTACACGTTGTACAAAGGGTAGCTCTCGTGGCTTGTTACCCCAGTAGAATATCATGTTGGGATGCCATCGTCATTCATCACATCAGATGAAGGTACACTCTAGATTAAATTAGTGCCCACCACTATCTGACAGTCAAGGAGGTTGTTTTTCAAAATATTTATTGCTTTACGTTCCCACTGGAACATAGGGCGGCTTCAAGCTAGAGGCTTGAAGTTTCATTAGCCGTGGTGTTTCTTTTTACGAGATGGATTTGCTAGTCTCATGCCCAACCTTCTCTCTTTATCAGTCTTATTACTTGCTTATCAAGGTAAAGGAGTGCCTCGTCGGCCGAGGATCGAACCCCGAACCACGTGTGGCGTGGTTGGCAAGCATTCTACCGCTTTGCCACCGACGCACGTCAAGCAGCTACAGGTATCTTTTCTGTTCAATGACAAATTTTTCTTACGAGTACTACTCAATTTACAGGTAAATAAAACTGACACAGTTTGGTTTCTCTTGATTGCTAGAGTTCACTGGATGGAGAGCATGGGTGTCCTTCTTTGCCAGAAAATTTATCCCTTCTATCCTTTCTATCTCACTTTTCCGCCAGTTGACAAACTGTTACAGTTGGATATGAATAAATCGCAAGGGGGACCTGACAGTATCTCTTGTGACAACAATCCTAAGAACCTGCAGCTCCGAGATCAGTACATAAAGAGATCAATCTTTTTAAGAAGACAGAAAATTAAAATCACTACTGCCACGCCCCTCCCCCACGCTTCATAGATAAACACGTAAAAACCAAAAACCAATGTAGAAAACCCCATGTCTGCGACGAAAGAAAAAAAAAACGCTTGACAATGCGGCCTTCAAAGGTGACCTTCTGGGAGACACTGTGAGGAAGAGAATATCAACCACCCTGAAAATAAAGTTCTTTTGTTGCTACATTAAGATTGATATTCTCCTGTCGCCCAATATTTCCCAATAATTCTACGGAAAAACTATGGAACGCCTAGAAGACGGTAGTCTTCAAAAGTCAGTTTATCGAAAGTCCACATGGAAAGCACAATACTTACATTTTAATAGCTTTTGTCCGAATAGCTTTAAACGTGGTCTAGTCAAGACTCTGTACTATAGAGCGAGGAGAATATGCTCTATAGAGAAATTAGAGGGAGAATTTGAGTTTCTTGAAAAGACATTGAAGAGCAATGGGTACCCTCAAAGGTTCATCAACAAGTATGGAAGATCTGAAGTCACAAATGAAAAACAAATCACAGTAAGAAAAAAGCCAATCTACTTTGAGCTTGATTATAAAGGCGAAAACATTGCAGCGATGATCAACAGAAGACTGAGCACATCACTAGCCATAGCCTATCCTGCAGCTAAGCTCGTTCCCATCTATCAAACAACTTGCTCTTTGATGCAATCAAAAATCGATAGATATCCTTCTCATGTTAACTCCAACTGTATATACAAATTTACATGTATCAGCGGGAGCAGTTACATTGGAAGAACAGAAAGTAGGGCATATCTACGATTTTCTGAACATGTATCATTGATATAAGAATAAAACTTGGGCACTGTGGTAGAGTGTAATTCCATTATGGGTAAATTTTATTTTGATAGAGTCTCACAGTGTTATACAGTAATATTTGTAGGTTAAAGGACCCAGTGGACCCAATTAGACAAAATAATATAATTTACAAAATACCCTGCAATGACTGTAAAGTCAACTACATAGGTCAAACTAGTAGGTCAGGGGTAGTCAGATTGTCAGAACATAAGAATTTAGCTAAGGTAAGAATGGTTGCCCCAGAGAAGATAAGTAATTTAGAAAAAAGCTCGGCAATTGCAATGCATGCATTAACACACAACCACACAATAGGGTGGGAGAGGGTTAAAATTCTAAAAAGTAATCTAGGTAGGTGGAGAGAGAGGTTGATTACTGAATCTTTGTTCATCGAATCTACACCCAGCACATGCAATAAGAATGAATCATCACTCATACCTGAAATATGGAAAATAATACTACCAATCAAATCAAGTGAAAATCAAGTAAAAAACAATGGAACTATATAAATGAATTTAGGAAGTCGTGTGATTACCTTGATATGATTATGAGCAATAAATTGTGCTCGAAACGTCATCAGTAAATATTACTGTATAACACTGTGAGACTCTATCAAAATAAAATTTACCCATAATGGAATTTCTGAACATGTACCAAGAAGCTTACGTCTAAAGGGAACAAATGCTTTAAACATTGCCATTGCCAGGCATCTCCTCGACACGGGTCATGAGGTGGAAGTCGAAAAGTCGTTCAAAATTATCAATAAGCAAAAGAGCTCAATTCTCCTTAAGTTTGCTGAGGCCATTTCCACCAAGCGCCTGAAACCTGATTTGTGCGTCCAGAAAGAAGCGGTTATCAGTCTTTCTTTACCCTGGTAACTAGATATTTTTCATCCGAATGCGAGATACTGAAAAGTTTTCATTGTGTATGATTATTATTGTTCAGAATTGTGTTTAATATTATATATATATATGTATATATATATATATATATATATAATTAGTGTATGCGTATGTTGATCGATTGATTTTTGTTTAAAATGAACTTTGTACAAGTATGTTGAAATTGTTTTTGTAGATAAATTTAATAATGTCCTTGCCCTGTAAGCAGCTGATGAGAAGCCGATGAAATAAAAGATGGTACCACTTTATTCTGCAAAAACTGTAGTTCTTGCTTTGTTCAAAAACTATCACATTTGATCACTTCTGTGTATCTACCAATTCACTTGTTCCTGTGCAGCGAGATATATACGTCGTTCAATGCGTGTCTTATCTAAGACAGTCAAACACCACTATCCCGCTTGACTACAAAAAATTAACAATGGCTCAATAAGGAGTGTTATAATTGAACACACATTCAACACTAGCCACTCATTATGCAAGGAAACTTTTTTCAAAGTAATCTAGAAAGTCAAAAGAAGCCTCTCGAAAACGATATGCTTCTCGTATACCTTACACTGCTAAGGCTTTAGTCATTCAAGAGGAAAACTCTCATTTATATACACAGTGGAAAATTCTCTATACCCTCCTTCTACCTTGTGTATAATTCCAAGTGAAACTGTTATTAATACTATTTTGTGAAGTTACACCGATCAAGATGGCTAGGACATGTGTTGCGCATGCATCCCTAGCCATCGCCTTCTTCTACGGGTAGTGTTAGCTGACTGACATAGGATCGATCAGGTTGGAATAGAGTTAGCTAGTGATGGTCAAACCAAAATATGCCTTCATCAGTCAATGAAATCCACAATAGTTAGTTTAAGCCAACCAGCCAGTCACGTAGGGACGTGTAGACTGAGTAACTGTCTGGTTGTGGTCCTCAGGATGGTAAAAACCAATGGCCGGAGACAGTTGGTAGTGGTGTGGCCCAAAATTGTTCTCCATGGTGGTTGGTGCAGATGCATCCATTCTTTGTGATTTTCCATATGGAATAAAACTCTATTCTTCTTCCATATTAATATTCTTTCTGTCTCACTTTCTTATGAATCTCTCTCCGCTCTCTTCTCATACTTTGTGTGTTACAAGGAGAGAGACTGGCAACCATGACTGCCGCACATCTGTGCAAAGTTCTACGTTGAAACCCATCATTTTCTAAATTAATCTTCGCCTAATACACATAATTTATTTTATAAAACACAAAATAATTGAGACAGCAAAGAGTATCCTTTCCGATAATTTCCCCCTCTTCTGGCTCTACAATTATATATGCATGTTTATATACATAGAATATTCTAGATTAGTAGTTAATAACAATATCAGTGTTTTTTAAATACTATCGATTTGTTAAGTAAGATCACGATGATAATAATAAAGATATAATAGCGAATAGAATATCAACTAAAATTAGGAAAATTCCACAAAAATTCAGAATCGTTCAAACCTAGATAACCAAGGTAATGATAATGTCTGAACTAACTTCTGTGGATGGATCCCCACAGCCTCAGCAAAATTTAGTATTTGAACTCTTAAGGTAAAATTGAGATTCGTAGGTATGCGATAAACAGCAAAGATAGGACTCCAGGTGAACATAGACAAGACGGAGGTTATGAAAATAACCAACCAACCAACCAACAACAACAGCAACATCCACCGCCAATCACTATCAACGGGAGGGATTTGAAAGGGGTTACTTCATTCACTTATCTAGGGAGCATTGTCTCAACCACAGGAGGAACGGACAAGGATGTCAAATCGAGAATCGGGAAGGCGAGAAACACATTCATCAACCTGAAACCAATCTAGAAATCTTCGTCACTCCTCAGCATCAACAACAAAATTTGGATTTTCAATACAAACGTCAAGTCAGTCAGTTCTTCTATACGGATGGATCAGAAACTTGGCCAGTGGGTCACAAAGAATATTTCCAACAGCCTGTTGCAGACCTTTATCAACAACTGTCTTCGCTCTGTACTGAAGATCAGATGGCCAGAAAGAATCATCAACAAGAAACTATGGGAACAAACAAAACAAGAACCAATCGCTCAACAAATATGCAGGAGAAAGTGGAGATGGATTGGACACTCGCTGAGGAGGCCATTGGGTGACATCGCGCGTCAGGCCAACGCTTGAGTGGAACCCGAAAGGGAAGCGGCGAGTGGGACGTCCAAGTGTGACATGGAGGAGATCGTGTGAAGAAGAGTTGAAACAGAATGGATTAACATGGATGCAAGTGAAAAGTACAGCAGAAGACAGAAGCAAGTGGAGGCGTGCAGTTGAAGCCCTATGTTCCACTAGAAACCCAAGGGAACAATAATAATAATAATAACAGGTATGCGGTAAATGACCCTGAAAGCATGGTTAACGTCAATCTTGTGTTCTGTATATCCACATGATGAGATAGAATAGCGCTGTGAATATATTTTGCTTGTCTTTTGCTCAACCACGCAGGGTGATGATTTTTATTTATTTATTATTTTATTTATTTATTTATTATTATTTAATAATTTATTTTGATATTTTTCTCCATGCGGTTTCACCACTAACATCCAGTTTGTTCTGAGCATTTTTCACATAACACAACCTCAGTGAAAAATGTACTAATCCTTGGTGCTATAACACTGTTTTTATTTTTATTTTTTCAAAATATTCAGATGATGTAATCACTACTTTAAAAAACCTAACTTTTATTCCTGTGATATGTTTCCCAGACTGAATGCCCAAACAAAAACAGAAAAACAAAACAAGAATCGCATACACTTGAGATTGTACAGTAAATTGTATGAATTTTATCGAAAAGACACTTTTCGCTGAACTTTTTTTTGTTCTTGTCTCCATGTCTGGATGTGTGTAGTTTGTTTTTGTGAATATCATCAGTTTTTTTGACGACGTCAAGCATCGTTCATATCATAATTTGGCAACAAGTTATATCAGTCATATGAAATTTTAGGCTAGCTGCCAAGAATTTTATTCCTTTTCAAGTATTGTTGGCTTTGTATGGATTTTGTTTGATTGGATGGAGGATTTCACCATGAGCTGACATCAGTTATCGGACCAGGACCGTGACAGATGCAGTAGTTAGACACATCGTTGCAGACCATGGCGTACCAAAGACAATACTGACAGACCAAGGTCCGTGTTTCGAAAGTGAAGAATTTACTTCCCGTTTGCAACAGCTTGGCATCAAGAGGATCCGAACGACCCCATACCATCCACAAACGAATGGCCTGACGGAGAGAAACAACCGTACGCTGAAGGAGTGGCTGGCCTCGAAGGGCGGTAACTGGGAAACGGAGCTGCCACTGATTCTACTAACACATCGTGCCACCACCCAGGAAACAACGAAAAAGTCACCCTTTCAACTGATGTATGGTAGAAAACCACGATTAGCGATACACAACAAAACCTGCCCCCTTCACCAAAAGTGGAGTACGACGAAATTAAAAGCAGAACGGAAAGAAGCCGTCAAGAATGTAATGCAGAAGCAGCGGAGGGATGTCGCGAAGTCTCAGCTGAGAGAAAAGACTCAGTGCATTACCTTCTCAGTCGGGGACCAAGTGAAGTGTAGAGACAGAAGATATGCTGTCGGATGCGGGCCAGGTTCACGCAAACTCCTTCCAAAGTGGGAAGGACCATACACAGTCACAAAAAGACGGGGTCAAGTATATACCATCAGAAGAGGTGACAAAAAAAACGAGTTAACGCCAGTCAGATCCAACGATGGGTGCATTGGGACAAGCCAGTCTGTAACAATCATCAACGAGAGGACGCATCACCCAGAAGGTCGGAACCTCTGCGCGCGAAGCTATTTGACGGGGGGACGAGTGTGGTGAGAGCTGTCTACCAGCCAAATTGGTAGACAGTAATTTACGTCAACATTTACATTCTCAAGATTTGTCGTGAGAAAATGTGAACAAAGATTGATTCAAAACCGACCACAACAGACTTTGCGTAGGCGGATGCAGTTAACATATAGAGGATTTGACATTCAAGAAACAGTCACAAATAGATGAAAGATTAACTTTACATGAGAAACAACCAATCGGAAGACTGTGTTTGTTTGGTTAAATATCCATAGTAATGTACATGAAAATATATAAATATGCTTTGATTTCCTTAATAAATGATCTGTTGCCTGACCCTTGCCTTCTGTTGTTACATTAGCAGCAGCATTAAATAGCGAAACGTCAGTAAAAACAGCGATATCGTTTTGTTTTTCATTCATACACTGGGAAATACAAAAACCTTTATTATAATGAATATCAAATACTCAATGCCCAAATTATTTCAAACCGTTAAAAGTGAACTTGGTTTGGACATATATAACTACCTTGGTAATCCTTATTTGATCGGATTACCAAACGTTGTGTTAATCATTCTTAAATCTTTTTTTTGTCACTTTGTCTAACTTAATTGCCCTTAATTTTTTTTATGTATATCAAATAGACAAGTAAATGTGTGATCAGATTGTTCGAAATGTATAGCGCGAATATATCACATTTTTCAGATAATCTCCATCTTCTAATAACATTATCCAAATTTATAAAAGGGACTAATTGTTTTAAAAATTAAAAACCGACGAGTGGTGGAAAACCGTTTCGTCCTACTTCGGAACTCTTCAGTATTGCTTACGCACCAACTGGGATTCGAACCCAGGACCTCCTGATCACAAGGCGAGCTCATAGACCACTGGGACTCAACTCGAAGACCACTACATGAATTCTAACTTCCCTCAATTCAAGATTTTACTACAACCACCAGTCAGTGTCATAGGTAAGTATCTGTCCTCACTACCGACCCAGTTCGCCACACTGGTCACGACTTCTCAAATAAACTTCAGGCATCTTCATTCCCTAACCAGTCACTAATTACTAGGAGTTGGCATTGAACGACTGGTCATTAGTTAGGGGATGCCAAATGATTGAATGATCAATAAGCCTGACGATGAAGTCGTAGATGCATACTGCTGAAAAGTTCAGGTCCCCCCCCCCGAAACTAGTGGGACGAAACAGCCAACTGTTCAGTACTCCTTGTTGGTTTTCCAAGCGATCTTCTAACTGACATTAATCTGTAATCAAATTTGAAATAATAATGATAATGATAATATGTGATCTGCCAGTCCACAGACCACACGCAGATATCCGCGTACATACATGTGCATAATATTGCATATACAAAAAGTGATCATATATATATCACTTGTTCTAGAGGTATGCAACTAAGTATATATCAATGTACAAATATGCAAAACACCAAAGTAATTGACTAATATTAATCGTGTAGTAATAATTAGCTGTAGGGAATATGATGAAATATATAAATAGCCTTGACATTTAAGAACATACACTTGGACAAGGTAGTTTAACTAACTAGCATTAAAGGCTATTTAGAAGCAAAAACGATGTACTGTAGTAAGAGAGAGAGAGAGATTACATTCCCTCCTTCTATCTCTTTCTCTATCTTTCGGAATCAATAACTGTATTTCATTCACTTGAAAGAAATAGAAAAAAAACAACAACTTATAGATAATTAATAGGATAGTTATCTAACTAACTAACTGCCTAACTAGTTAGGTAGTTGGGCTTAGTAGTTAACTGACCAACTGAAGTGACCTTTACTAGCACACAGTGTTATAAGCGTTGATTTATCGACAACTAAAAGAAGTTGATGTTTGTATGTGCGTGCGTGCATGCGTGTGGGTGTGTGTGTGCAAGTGGTGCTGTAGAAAAACACACACACACATCTATTGGTTGATGGTCACGCTAAATGCACCACGAATTGGTAGAAGTTAAAATTCATGAGTTGGCCATTGAGGAGTTGGGTCCCAGTGACTGAATGGTCGCGCTTAAGAGCTTGTTGCCTTGTAACCGGAAGGTTCTGGGGCTGGAACCCCATGGCGGTGGGTGTGTGTACTGCCGATGGACCCCACCGCATATGAGCGAAACACCTGTCCAGGGTTTAGATCACTTCGCTAATATGGTTGATTGTGTGACGTGAATGGTATTATACTACTCATATCAAACAAACCGTCAATCAGTAGTATATTGCACCAAAATTTATGCTGCCTTTTCTCAATTACCATAGAATTGTAACGGAATAATAGTTTGCAAAATCCTCCCTTGAAAAATCTAATTAAAATACCGATAATTGAAGAAAATAGAAAAGACTAGTTCAGCGAAGCAAATGCTTCTTTATCGACGAAATCAATTTCAGAGGCTGACCAAGGTACAAAAAAAGGTGTTTAACAAAACGTATTTGAATACAGAATTTAGATTTTTGTCCATGCATAGCTAGACCTTCAACTATGCTTTTGGAGTGGTTGGATTTGGTCCTGTAGATAATTTTAAAGGATAAATCATGTGGAGGCTGAATGACCTGACTACAGAAGGTGGTTACAAATTAAAGACTTCGTCGTCGTATGCTCATCTCTCATTAACCAAAGAGGGTTGTGCCTGGCTATGCGTTTCCGGAGGACATGCTTACAACGTACACAATGTAATCAGCTAAACACGAGCATGTGAACGAGTATATGCACATAGAGGTGGACATGAGCGGTAGTTTATCTTTGACGCATTGTTGACGTCATCTATAATCAGGGAGATGGAGTAGCTATTGGGACTTCATCTAGTAGATATCTTCATAGCGAGCTGACATAGTTGTCCACTAAAAGAATCACTCTTGAGTCTGCATATGTACAAGCGATGCATTGACGATACCTTCTAACAAGTTACTGATGATGACTACAAAAACACTCGTCTTATTTCCCATCTTCAAGTATTGGTTTTGTGGGGATTTTGTTTGATTGTATGGAGGATTTCATCATAAGCTGACATCAGTTAGAGAACCATCTGATTGTAATTGATCAATAACACTCGTATTATTATTATTTCTGAATGTACATTATCTCATATTGAATTTTATTCCAATATCTAATCGATTCCACACATGTATAAAAAGGAAGCAAGAAAGTTGTGTGAGTAACCTGATATGATTATGAGCGATAATTTGTGCTCGAAACATAGTCATCAGTTAATATTACTGTATAACAAAACTGTGTGATTTATCAAAATATAATCTTATCCATAATGGAGTTATACTCTACTACAGTGCCCAAGTTTTATACTTATACCTTCATCATTTGTAATGACAATTGTTCAATGGCTGCAGTTCTTGGAAAATTTAATGGTTCTCACCCATCCATGCGTTTCACTGTGGAAGAGGAGTAGAATTCCGCATCTCGCTTCACAGATATTAGGCTAGATAGAAGAGATGGCATGTTAAAAAGGTCGATTTACCGAAAGCCAACATTTACAGAGCAGTACTCTAACTTACACTGTTTGACACCTCTAGACAGGAAGAGAAATCTTATCCGTTTTCTGCTTCAGAATTCGGAAAATCTGCTCTATGCATGCGGTCGATATAGAACTAGAAATCCTCCGCACGACTCTCTTCAGTAATGGATATCCTAGAAGCTTTATTGACGAAACCACCAAGAAAGAAACCGTCACCAGCAAAAGAAATCACAGTGCCAAAGAAGACATTGTTTATGAGTTTGGCTTCCAAAGGTGACAGTATTGTTGAAGTCATTAAAAGTCGTTTATGCGAATGTAATAAACGCTGTTTCTATGCTACTGATTTACACTTAGTATTTACCGACCGAAATATGATTCGACAATGGGCCAAGGATTAACTATCACTCATGTCCACCTCTATATGCATATACTCATTCACACGCTCGTATGGAGCTGATTACATTGTACGTTATAAGTGTGTCCTCCAGAAACACATAGCTGGACACTACTTGGTTTGGTTAATGAGAGGTGAACATTCGATGACGAAGTCTTCAATTTGTGAACATCTTCTGTATTCAGGCCATTTAGCTCTACGTTATTTATGCTTTAAAGTTATCTACAGGACCAAATGCAACCACTCCAAAAGCACAGCTGAAGGTCTAGCTATACATGGACAGAAACCCGAATTTGAATAACCCAATAAGCACAACTTATGCAGATGATAAGATGAATCCATTTTACTTGATAAGAATTTTGTCGGTTACATACAACCTGAATAATCAATTATACCAACAATGAGTGTGAAATAATAATTAAAACATACTTCAAATGTAAACAGCCAATTCCTTTTAATAAGATTAGAATAACATGCCTAAGCGTTGAGACAACCTACCAGCTATACTACGAGAAATTAGACTAATCAATAAGAACCAAAATAGAGACATTCAAGATAGATATATATATGTTGTACAGGGAAGAATGTTCCTGAATTCCAGTGTGATTCACGCATCACTGGAGATGATTACATAATCATGTACAGAGTTATTCAACCAGAATGTGAAAGACATCAAAAGACACAAAAAGGCATTGAGAATTAGTAAGGAAACAGTTTCAAGGCAATTATCGTGTTACGTCAAAAAAGAAATGAAATTTCGACAAGTTGATGTGAAAGACGCAGTGTTTATCAAGGTAGTAACTGTCTCCATTTACGCACCCACGTAATTCAGGTTTGTCTCTCCAGATGGATGGTCACAGCTTCAGTAATTCGAAGTATTTGTAAGGATGCTTTGTCTATTCACTAACTTGAAAGATTCTCACTAGTAAATGGCCGTAATGAGGTGGGTAGTTACCTGGGGTTCTAGTTGGAAGTCATGACCAGTAGGATACATCAAGTCGAGGGTGAGGACAGTTACTCATCGAAGAAGACATTGCGCTAAGTGGTGGCGCTATATTGTGAATTGGCAGAAGTTGGAATTCATGGTCCGGCTATTAGATTGAGTCTCAGTGGCTTAATGGTCTACGAGCTCGCCTTGTAACCAGAAGGTTCTAGGTTTTAAACCCTGGCGATGGCTTCGTACTGATGAAGAGTCCAAAACTATTCGGACGAAACAACTTTCCAGTAATCCTTTCTGGTGGTTTTCCGATGGTCCTGTAACCGATGTCAATTCATGATGAAATCCTTAGAAGATTCTTCTATGTTGATTTGGTGTCTTGTATCAACCAGAAGCTAAGCTTTATAGCGCTATTTAATAAATCCGAATTTCTAAGACGTAGACATTTAGGTACACGTTCAAAATTCCTCGTAGAAAATATTTTCGCTTAATGTAAATGCAGAGTGCAGATAGTGTGGTACAGTATAACTCAATATCCGATAGGTTGATCTGATAACAATACACAATTGGTGATGCAGTATTTATAACTGGATGACATTTCGAGCACAATTTTCTTGTGGTCTCTCATGTTGGTTTCTTGTTGGTGTCACAACTCGAGTCTTAACACTTTTTGATGAAATCGTGTAGGTGTTCATTCTTTTTGAAGACAGCTAGTAGGTATTTTTCTTCGATTGTCTTCAACACCTGAGTGCTACAGTGTGTTTGAACTCTTTTAAACAATGTCTGCACACAGTTGCTTTTGCGAGTCACTGGGTTATCATTGTTACTCTCATAATTGCAAACACCAACTTATCTCTATGACAGCTGTAATCTTTGTTTTTCCCCTCATTATATCATGTAAAAAGAACATTTTATTCAATATTTTGAAACATGCTAGGATTTCTATACTACATCGACAATACTGTGTGGAACAAGCCCACGGCAATCACCACTTGTATTATTATCATTACCTTAGCTGTTATCATTATTATTATTTCCATTTTATATGCTGCATGTCTTTTGACATTAAACTCTATTGTAAATGTTGAAAAATTTTCTGTGTGACAAATTTTTATTTATAATTAGAGGAAATTAGATGCCATATTACTGTAATTAATGCTGAAAATTCCATTCTGTATCACAAGTACTGCTTTTGGAATAAAGTAAATCATTATTATTATTATTATTATTATTATTATTATTATTATTAGTTATCCATAACAAAGTGTCTTCTTTGACGCTGTTAATCCAGTCCACCGCCACAATTAAGAATATCACTTTCGGCGATAGTAGGCAGCCTTGTCTTAGAAGTCTAGTACACAAATCAATTTCCCAGTTATTAGACATATGGATACATATGAATTTACTGCGTCGTTGATTCAATGGTGAAATGTTCGCCAACCACGCCCCACGTGATCTGAGGTTCGACCCCCGACCGACACACTGCTAAGACTTGCTCAGCCGGTAGTAAAGCCAGTAAGTAAACAGGGAAGGCTGGACATGTGAGGCTAGCAACTCCACTCCGCGAAAAGAATAAAACATCAGCTACTGGAATTTCAAAGCTTGAAGCCGTCCATATTCCACTAGGAACTCAAAGGAGTAAGGAAAAATCAATAAATAAAATAGGTTTCATATATCAGCTTAAAGGCATTGTTGAGATCAACCTTATAACCCGTCTCTATAATATGCTTCGCTATAGATGATGTTGGGTATCTATTTCAGACAGAAATAACAGAGAGAAATTCAATTCACTAAAGCCCACGCAGTACGAATTACCACACATGTATGGTCTGCCCAAAACACATAAACCTAACATTCCTCTACGTCCCATAATGTCAATGTGCAGATCTCCAACCAACAAACTTGCACAGTTGCTAGTGGAAATATTAGAGCCTATTAGAAGAAGCTTTTGTAAGTTCTCATTGAAAGACACTTTCGAGTTAACTGATCGTCTTGATAACGCTGACATAAAGGACAAAACCATGTTTTCCCTAGATGTTGAGTCTTTATTTACAAATGTACCTCTTTTACAGACGGCTGACATTTTATGTGATTACATCCCTGACAACGATTTCCTATTACCAGACAACACCTCACTGAAATATTGTTAGATAACAATTACCCAATGAGATTTATTAGACGCTACGGAAGTGTCAACCATAGAGCTTTACCAATCCAATCAGCTCCCAAAATGGATGTTTACATATCCCTGCCGTTCAGAGGTGATCAACAAAGTCTAGTCACTAGACAAAGACTCAATGCCGCAATTAATAGAGCCTATTACGCAGCTAAACTTATCTTCATAGAGAAAACGAGAAGTATGCTGTCCTGTAAACCCTCAAATTATCCGAACGATAGTGTCACATCCCACTGTGTTTATCAATTTACATGTATGTGTGGAGACACGTACATAGGGAGAACCCATCGGCGTCTGCAGGTTAGGGCTACAGAACACATCCCAAAGTGGCTGCAACAACAAATGAAATCGCCAGACACAACTGAACCCGGAAACAGACGTCCAACATCATCTATAGCGAAAAATAGGTTTCACTTTAGACAGACGGAACACCACTCATAAGATTGTGAGCAATAAGTAAATAATACTGGTTTACTCTGTGTGTGAGTGCGTGTGTGTGTTTGTTAAGTGCGAATAACTAAACACAAAAAAGCTCCTGTGAATTTCTTGTGATCTCAAACGCAGATCACTTTGCAATTATTATTATGGATACATATGGATACGGATCAAGTTTCTTAATTAATCAAAAAAATAATAATAAATAAATAGGTAACACGACTATTTTGGTTTAGTTGCCTTCTCTGAGCTGGTTGATTTAATTATGGAGCTGGCTGCATTTTTAGTGTTTCCTCAATTTAAGATTTCCACATTCTCCTGACCATCAAATCGGTATCCGTAATTATCTACATTCATCGATATAAAACAGGAATACATTTCGTGCCTTTTCACAGCTGATTTATATCTGACATCAAAGCAGCGGGGATCGAGAAGGCAAGACAAGCTTTCACTACTCTCAAGTCTGTGTGGAGGTCAACACTCAGCACTCACCATCAAAAATAAGATCCGGATTTTCAACTCCAATGTGAAGTCAGTGCTACTTACTATACGGATCAGAGACTTGGCGCGTCATAAAGAGCATCTCAAACAAACTAAAGACCTTCATTAACAGCTGCCTTCGCTCAATACTACTCAAGATCAGATGGCCGGCCAGAAAAGATCAGCAACCAACCCAGAAGGAACCGATTGTGAAACAAATAAGCATGAAGAAATGGAGGTGGATTGGCCATACTCTGAGAAAACAAATCATCAAGTGACAAAACACTTCAGACCATCGCTCTACTGGAACCTGAATGGGAAGCCGCAAGTTGGTCGTCAGTGCGAGGGTGACATGGAGGAGGAGGTGAAGAGGAGATGAAAACATGTGGGCAGACATGGAGCTAGGTGAAAACGTTTGCAGAGAACCGAACGCAACAGAGACATGCGGCTGAAGCCCTATGTTCCTCTAGGAACTAAAGGAAACAATAATAATATATAATAATAATCTAGCATTTCACAGTAAGTTGGTAATTTCATACCTAAAACTTTTCTCACCAAGTAAAATGACGGGGTTAAACTAAGGTTTCGTAGACTTTTTATACTTTGTCGTCCGAGTATAAAGTCGCCTATAATTGCTTCTACTCCTATTTGATGAGATTCAGGTGGTGAGTTGTGTACAGAGAGGATTCTCACACTCCGACAAGGTAGTATTCGCCAGTATCTTGTATGAGTTCAAATGTCTATCTACAAGAATAATGACATTTTGATTTAACGGTACCTCAATCATCTTATAGCTATGTAACAAAGTTTTTCTTAAACAGACCAGGAGAGATTAAAGTGGAGGGGAGGGAAATAAAGAAGAATAAGGTAGAATACAAGAACTGACAAACTATAAAAATTAGAATTAAAAGTCAGTCTGAACGAAGAATATTCTTTTCAATAAGTCCTCCTCTTCAGGTTATTACAATTATACAATATAATATTTATTGTCGTTATAATAATGATAGCCAGTTATGCGGCGGATACATTTTTAACGTAGAGTAACAGATTAGTTATGGGGTGTCAAAATAAACAGTCGTATTTGTATAACAAATGTGCTAGGCTGAAATCGATTACAAAATATTGTAAAACGGGAGACAGTGGTGGTGATAAGTTGTCATAATAGATTTGTAGAGTGTGGGGTAGGAGACATTTGACAAGTCAGTTCAAGGTTATAAAAGGTGTCAGGTGAGTGGCTAGTACAAAGTGGTATGTATCAAAGAGGAGATAGTAAGATTGCAATGAGAGGTTCATAATGAAATAACGAATGTGTGAAATAAAACAGGTGGAGGCATACATTGAGAAAAGAGATAATATCACTAATAATAAGTCCGTACAGTATAAGTGGAAAATTCGATAGTATTGAGAGAATGTTTGAATGAAGGGCATAAATTAACACGAATAATAATTGCAATAATAGGAAAAAAAGAAAAAAAATCAAGAGGGTTAAGGGGAAGAAGTACTCTTGGTGAGAAGGAGAATCATTAATCCAAGTTTGGCCGCGGTAGGAACAGCGTCTGGACGTGTTCTTTCTTTGGATGCAAAGTTCTGGTTACGTCGCCTTATTGCAACAGCTTCACCTATGTGTAGGAGATGTAAGCGAACTGTATGTGATAATGACTTCGGAATTCGGTATATGACCCTGAAAGCGGTGATGACATCGATATGTTGTCCAGTATCGACCAAGTGTGACAGGATCGAGCTTTTTATGCACTTAATTTCCCCCTGCTGAACCAAGCAAACATTCTCTCAATACTATCGAATTTTCCATTTATACTATCCGGACTTATTATTAGTGATATTATCTCTCTGCTCAAAATACGCTCCCAGCTGCCTTCATTTCATACATTCGTTATATCACTATGAACTTCTGGTTGCAGTCTCACTATCTCCTCCTATTTAATACATACCACTTTGTACTAGCCACTCACTCACCTGACACCTTTTATAACCTTGAACTTACTTGTCAAATGTCTCCTACCCCACACTCTACAAATCTATTATGACGACTAATCACCACCATTGTCTCCCATTTCACAATATTTTGTAATCGATTTTAGCCCAGAGCACGTTTGTCATACAAATACGACTATTTATTTTGGCACCCCAGAATTACTAATCTGTTGTTATTCTACGTTGAAGAAAATTTATCCGCCGCATAACTGACTATCATTATTGTAACGACAACAAATATTATCATTTTATATTTTATAATTGTAAGAACCTGAAGAGGAGAAATTATTGAAAAGCATATTCTTCGCTCAGATTGACTTTTAATTCGTGGGATATGGGAATATTTCACACTATTAAATCTTTTAAAAAATTAGAGACCCAGTAATACCAGACTGTATTAACTTCTTTACGCAACAGGTTAGACAAAATATCTTTCTAGAAATCAATATGCTGTGAGAATACCAGGAAATATCAGAGGAAGGACATACTTTGAGGTATTTAACATTCAACTTAATTTCAAATTCAATCCCTTCTATGATACATAGATCATCAGAATGAACCAGTTCAAGTAGACTACCTTTATGTCTAAAAGTGAAATTAACAGGCCAATATTTGAGGGGATATATCAATAAGACCATTCGGCAAGGACCACTGAATGTCAGTGACGCTATATACATCGCAAATTAGGAGACGTTGGATTTCATCTCATTGGCTGAACGGTCAGTTGGCTCTCCTTGTAACTTGAAGGTTGGCCATTCGACGCCTGACAGTCGTTTCATGACTGCATACAGATGAAGAGGAATCCCACTAAAGAGCGATGAAACAACTATTCACCAACACTCAACACTGGTTCTACCAATGGTTCTCCAACTGAACCGAGTTCGTGATCAAATGTGAAATCGATCGAATCCACGCAAACCAGATACTTTCAAAAGTATTCAAAACTAATTAAATCTCCAGCGGGCAATGAAGAAACAGGCATAAAATGAACCCTAAAGAAAAACTTGGAGGATTTGGACTTTGCCGATGATATATGTCTGATTTCCCACAAACTGGAAGATATGCAAGCAAAAAACAACACGTTGGCAGAACAAGCATCAAAGATAGCAAGGACTTCAGATGAACATAGTGAAAACAGAGGTGATGAAGATTCCTGGGCAACACCACCACCAACAGCAACAACAACAACGGACAACAATCAGCCAGAATAAACGGGAGGAACCTGAAAGAAACAACCTCTTTTACCTACCGACCTGGAAAGCATCGTTTCAACTACAGGCCGACGGAACTGACGAGGATATCAAAGCAAGAATCAGAAAAGCAAGACACGCTTTCACTACTCTCAAGTCTGTGTGGAGGTCAACAGCACACACCACCAAAAATAACATCCGGATTTTCAACTCCAATGTGAAGTCAGTCAGTGCTGCTATACGGATCAGAGACTTGGCCAGCGCATCATAAAGAGCATCTCAAACAAACTACAGACCTTCATTAACAGTTGTATTCGCTCAATACTACTCAAGATCAGATGACCGGCCAGGAAAGATCAGTAACAAAGATCTCTGGCAATGAGCGAACCAACCCAGCAGGAACCGATTGTGCAACAAATAGAAAGGAAGAAATCGAGATGGATTGGCCATACTCTGAGAAAACAATGCATCAAGTGACATCACTAGACAAGCCATTGTTCGAGTGGAATCCGAAAGGGAAGCGGCGAGTTGGTCATCAGTGCAAGGGTGACTTGGAGGAGGTCATGTGAAGAGGAGATGAAAACGTGTGGGCAGACTTGGAGCCAGGTGAAAACTCTAGCAATGGAGACACGCGTCTGAAGCCCTATAATCCTTTAGGAATTAAAGGAAATAATAATAATAATAATAAAATCTCTAAACACAATCCCTAACCAACCAACCGGACAATCCACTATCGATTCATCCAGACAAAAAAAAATAACAAAAAGAAGCACACTTACTCAATCTTATTGATTCGTTGAGTATCTAAACCATCAACATTAAGAGTATTTTCATTTTTAGAGTATGTTCTAAACTGGCTTATATCATTTTCACCACTGAATACTTCTGTATTGTTCAATTTATGATTAATATTTATAGAAATTTCAGTTTGATTATTATTATTTAAAGTATTCCCAGTGTCTTCACGGTGTTGTTGCTGTTGTTGTTGTTGTTGTTTATCAGCTGTTGCTAATGACAACGATGTAGACGGGGATGAGATTGATAGAGAATTCGATGGAAGTGTATAATGCCTTCTTCGTGTACGATTAACGCTGGCTAGAAGAATGGATGAAAGTGGAAAGAAAACAACAAAAAAAGAAAAATCAATACTCAAATTTCAATTATCAATTGATACATAGACTATTTAATTGAATTTTAGATTTTCCCGTCGATTGATTGGACCGATTGACATGTTGGTTTCTCCTGCAGATGCTTCAACGATGTCTGGACCCAAGAGGTCTAGTGGATAACGCTTCGGCGTTTGAAACTATGGGTACTGGGTTAGAGCCTCGGTGGGAACATCATCACTCAATGACTGGGGAATGCAGGCACATCCAGCTGGTTGACGAGTCCCAAATGGGACGAAATGCGCATTGTCCTGCATTCCACTGCTAGTCACCATCCAATATAAAAACACTAAATACGAAAAGTGAACAGATCTAGTTCCGTAATTCTTTTGCATTTCGAGTGATCCGTAGAGCTACTAGAAATTGGATTTAAAGTATCATGAGGTGAAGCTCCTAGGCTGACGTATGACCTTCCCTCTTTTCTTTGTCTAATATCTATCAAAGCCAGTAAGGAAGACGACGTTTATGAATACGCATTGGTCAGGAGTTCAACCCAGACTACTTGCTTGTTTCGCTAACTCGCTGTAAGCTCTTACTCATGTAGTCAGGTAAGAGCCTACGGCGAGTTGTCATCTGAAGTGGCGACAGCTAGCGGTGTACGTCATGGATGACCACTGTATCCATTTCTATTTAATTTTATCATAGATGTATTAATGGAATTAACCATAACTGACTTCAGAGACTCAGAGATTGACTTGTCACCACCGGGGAACAATCTCGTTAACTTAGAATATATAGATGATATAGTCCTCCCATCTGGGTGAAGACGCTGACAAAATGCAGAGTCTTCTGAACACCTTGAGGGGCAGCAATCTTTGAATGTTTGATATGCGATTCACTTGCTCCCGTCAAATCTAAAATGATGCTTCAGGACTGGAATATATCGACTCACTCCTAGCTCAAAGATAGGGAGTGAAGAGTGTTGCCCACTTCACTTATTTGAGGAGTTGTATCAGCCAGTGCCAGTGGGTTGATCGCTGACGAAATCTCAGCACGGATACAGAAGGCTAGTTTCGCATATGCTAGTTTACGCCACCTCTGGCGTAGACGTGATATCCGTCTGGCTATCGATCAAAGGACGTGTGTACAGCTCATTAGTCCACTCTGTCCTCTTTTATGGCTGTGAGTGAGACCTGGCCACTGAAAGTGGAGGACATGAAAAGGTTAACTAGCTGTCTTTGATCATAGGTGTCTGCGTTCTGTCTCCCGTGTTAAGTGGCATAATAGGACGAGCAATATTGAGGTTAGGCATCGGTCCACTGCTAAGTAAGGAGAAGGAATCAACTCCAGGCCAGTACATAGCTTTTAGGTGTCAGCGGTCCCATGGCAGAATACTCGCCAACAATACAGGTGAACAAGATTCGATTGTCACACGGCACAATTCTAAATACTGTCTAGTTGACAATACTACCAAAACAACCAAAGGAATTTCAGAGCACACAGCCTGAAGCAAAGAAATGTACACCACTCAGTTCAGAAAACACAATTCAATTAAAATCCTTAAATGGCTATCTCAAATAAAAATGGATGAACATTAAGACCAATGTTGCTTTCAGAGTAAAATTCTAGAAAAAAAGTCATCTTATACTCATGGAATTCGCCATCTTTAAGTTTTATCAGGGTATTGTTGCACAAGACCGAGCTTGCTGTTCATGGTCTCTTGGTTTTCCCTTATCATTCGTCCATCAGACACATCAACTAGTTATGACATGATTAATCAAATCACGCAAATGAGATCAGATAATCAACTGATGAGATATTATAAATGGCCGAGTCATTCAAACACATATTTCTGAGCTTTAAAGACTATCAAATCAAAGCCAAATCAGTTATATGCTATCTGTCAATTGTGTTGATGATCGCACAAGCCAATCAATTGCTTAAATTTCAATTTCAAACCAAATTCATTTAGAGGGATCATTGAAGACAAGGGTGCATTGGACAGCTGTTTCATCCCTTGCCCTGGGATCTTCATCAGTGCAAAGCCACAGCCCCATTGTCAGGGATCGAACCCCGGACCTTTCATAGTACCAGATCAAACTCAATGAACATTTAGCTACTTGGCACGGAATTCAATGACCCGTGAATTCTTACTTTATCAAGCAATGACTTCGATGAGCATTCACTTCACCTTGACTGATATTTTGAGGATCCTACTGATCATGACGCCTAGCTACAGCTGGAGGACATCCATTCAGCAGCCATCGGTGAACTGGCAATTGTTATTCACACTATACGATTTGTAGGAATTTGGATACTTTGGGAGATACTTAAACTTAGGATTTTAAGAAAATCAACCACGTGTATGGGTAAGTAAAGGGAAAAATGCACATACGTACAGTTCAGAGATTAAATTTCAAAAAGCTCTCATCTGAAATTCTGGCTAATAGGGTCAGTCTCCCTGAAGGATTAATTACACAACACTGGCATCATGTCATAGAAAGACAAGATTACTAGGGAATAAATGAATTACTGGATTCCAGTCAAGGTGTGGTGAGAGCTGGCTGCTAGCCAAAGTTGGTAGACAGTAATTGACGTCATTGTTTATGTCACCAATATTGGTGGTGAGAAAATGAGAAGAAAGGCTTTGCGTAGGCGGATACAGTTAGCACATGGATGATCTGACACAGCCACAAAGAGATGCAAGGTTAACTTTCTGTGAGAAACAAACAATCAAAAGACTGTATTTTCTGCTAACAATAATCTACACTAATGTACATTAAAATCTATAAATATGTGTTGATTTTCCTTAATAAACGATCTGTTGCCTGACCCTTATCTTCTGTTGTTACAAAAGGAGTGAATGTTAACAGACTTGTCTTGTAAGAATGAGGCCACTCGCTGAATGTTAAAAAGCTCCACACACTCAGGCGAAGCGTATTTTCAGCGCTATTAAGCTTTCAATTATTCTTTCTATGAGTATTAATATAAATCCGTGGATTCTGAGTGGAACATGAGGCTTCAAGCTTCAGTAGCATTGGTGTTGCCTTCTATGCTATGGGATTACTAGCCTCATACCTAACCTCCCGTGCACACATGTGCAGCAATTTGAGTCGCCACACGTCACTTAGCACACAAAGCAAGAGAAGAAAGTAAAAAGAAATGCAAAACATAGATAGTAAACATAGATATAAGGCAAAAAGAATAGTAATATCGAAGAACCATATACTTTTATCAGATAAGTCACAAAGAATGGATGCATCTGCACCAGGCATCACTGAGAACGACGATTTTGGGCCATAACACCAATTGTCTCTAACCGTCACGAGGATCCCAAGTAGGAAATGAATTTCATTGATCGATGAATCCATGTCTTGGTGTGACCACCACTAGCTAACTCTTTTCCAACCTGATCCATGCTATGTCAGCTAACATTGCTCGTCGAGGAGGGCGATAAATAGGCATGCATGCGTAACACATGTCTTAACCATTTCAATCGATGTAACTTTATAGCCTCGTTTATTGATTTCCCCTCCTTACCTACCAGTCTATCTACGCCTAACCTCAAAGTTGCTCATCTTATTATACCAGCACTTCACACGGGCGATAGAACGCAGACAGCTAGACAAGCTTTTCATGTCTCCCACTTTCAATAGTCATGTTTCACAGCCTGCAATAAAGGAGGACGGAGCGGATTGCTGTGAAGTACACACGCCCTTTCGAAGACAGCCAGTCGGATATGACGTCAACTAAGCCAGAAATAGAGTAATTTGGCCAAAAAAGTGCCAAACGAGCCTTCTGTATCCATGCTGAGATTTCGTCAGTGATCAACCCGTTGTTGTAAATGGCTGATGCAACTCCTCAAGTAAGTGTGAAATGGTCAACACGCTTCACTAACCACTTCACTCATACTTATCTTTAAGCTAGGGATGTGTGAGTCGATGTAGTCCAGTCCTGAAGCATCACCTTACATTTGACGGGAGCAGGTGAATTGCATGTCCAACATTCGCAAATTACAGCTGAAGGTGTTGAGAAGACTGTGCTCTATTTTGTCAGAATCTTCACCTAGGAGGGAAGATTATATCATCTGTATACTCTAAGTCAACGAGATTATTCTCTAGTGGTAACAAGTCAATATATCAAAACCAGAATCCGAATGGCACGACAGGCCTTCACCAATCTGAAATCAATATAGAAATATGCTACACTCAGAATGAAGAGCAGAATTTGGATTTCCAGCACCAATATCAAGTCAATTCTTGTTTACAGGATTTCATCATGAGGTGACATTAGTTAGAGAACCATTGGAAAACCTGGGAGTACTGGACAGTTGTTTCGTCCTAGTTTGGGACGCTTCATCAGTACGCACCCACACTGCGGGGTTCGAACCCAGGACCTTTTGGTTACAAGGCTAGTGAGCTCGTAGACCATTAAGCCACCGGGACGCGATCCAATGGCCAGTTCATGAATTTTAACTTTTGCCAATTCACGACATAGCGCGACCCCTAGCCAATGTTTTCGGCGAGTATTTGTCCTCACACCCGACGTGCTGCACCCTACTGGTCACGACTTCCCTCTGGAACCCCAGGTGACTCCCCCCCCTTGAATAGGGCAAGTCGCTAGTGTGCATCGCATTGATATTAAAGTGTTGGTTTGTACAAACCAACACTTGAATATCAATTCTTGTTTATAAATAAAGAACTGGCACGTCACGAGAAGCATATCCAACACAAGTCACTTCAGACTTTATCAACAGCTACTGCTTTCTCTGGCTCCAAGCAGAAGATCAGATGGCCCCGGCCAGAAGGGATTAGCAAACAGATAACTCTGACAAGTGACGCACCAAACAAGAAAATGGTGATGGATCGTCGGACACATTCACACACACACACACACAACTGTGGACACCATTGACTGATATCGCGCACTAAGCCAAACCTCAAATGGCACCCGGATGTAAAGCATACAACGAGTTAGGCGTTGATTCAAGGGTGATTTAGAGGAGATCGCGTGAAAAGAAGATGAGCGCTTATGGGTAATTGTGGAGGCAGACGAAGACACACTTCAGAGAAGAGAGTGTAAGATAGTTATGCCGCTGAAGCCATACGGTTCACTCAGCCTCCAAAGCCTCAGGATGGTCGGGGTTGGGTGCCTTGCGCTGCGGGTTGGCCACCCCTCCGCACACCTCTTGAAATGCTCCCATATGACCGGGCGTCTTTCATAGCCTCTCCTGAGGAAGTCCTACTCACTGCCTTCACGTGGCGGAGGTGTTTTTCACCAAAGTGAGAGGGCGAAAGCGGATGCCCGGCGCTTTTCACCGGGTTGACTGTCCATTGGATGACAGTCTAGGGGAGATGGCTAAACCCTGATTCCAAAACTCCAACGACTGGCGTATGAAGCTCACTGGAGCTCACCGGCAGACGTATGGACAAAGGGCTTGTTGGATGTCCTGGATGTCTGGCCCCATTCAAAAAGGCGTATGAACCGAACTCCGGTCACCGGCTGCCAATGGATAGTGGACTCTCTACTCCACTCCTACTGCCTTGTAGGTCACACTTGGTTGTGTAAAGGCTAGAGCTGCACTCTCAAACAAAAGGCCGAGCGATTCTGGGGACATCACTAGTACCAAATTCCCATGAAACTTCATGAAATCTCTTACAATATCGCCGCGCCTGGGCAGCGATGATTCGAGATGTTCATGAAGCCGGCTCATCCTCCCGTAGGAGATAGCCGAAGTAAAGTAAAGTAAGTATACGGTTCACTCGGGACACAAGGGAATAATAATAACAATGAAAAATTAACTGTATACAACAATCGTAGGCAATTTCCACATCTTAAATCACTAATTATTAACTAATGTATACACTTATATGTAATTATTATTGTGATAAAAGTAGAGAAATTAGTACGTCCAAAAATCAGTAAACCACGGAAACAAGAAAAAAACACCACCCCAACCACCACCACCAGCGACAACAACCACATAATAACGTAACACGTATATTATACACATTGTATGTAAGTATGAATGTATATATGTATTGATTCTAGTTCCTAGAATACACTACACAATGTGACGTTGATCACAAATTATACCAAATATGTTCAATGCTTCCATTGAACATTGAAAATAAATAGGTGTAACAAAATGCAATTTAAAGTATTAAAACACAATCAATGTATCAATATGAGAAAAGGCTAAGAATCTGATTTATGCGTACATGTATAATAATATCACGGGAAAGTTAAGTATGTGGTAAGGTGAGCGTATTCAGCGCGCATACACACACACAAATCAGCTGATTCACGCAAATAGATAATTACGGATATTGAACATGTACGTCGTGTATATTTGTTTAAATCATCTATGAGAATGTGTATATACACCATATTGAACTTTGTGAATATATTTGAAAAATTTGTCAACACGCACATATTTATATATACTAAAAAAAAACCTTTACTGATTCCTTGATGATTATGTATTATTACTATTATTATCTAAAAAAGGTATTTAGCTGAAGTTTTGAAGTGAAATACCCAAACATTCTGATAAACAAAATACCTAAATGTTTATTTATATTTATACACAACATCAGATAGGAAGTAATTTATTAAACATTGAACAATTGGATACACGTTGAACACGTTTTGTTTTAAACGTATTATTATCTCTACATACAAACATTCTCTGTGTATTACGTAAGGTGATATATATCTATATATGTTATATACGTTACAATACAAGGTGGAGGTTGGATACAAAAAGCGACCCATTTTGACGGGAGGGGAATGCAAATGGTACATTTTATTTATAATTGAGAGACATGAGTTTTGGTTTTACGAGTTTGACCACGGATTGATACCAGTTAGAGTACTGGAAAGCTGTTTCATCCTTCCTAGTTTGGGAATCATCGGCAGTACGCACCCACCACCAAGGTTCCAACCCAGGACCTCCAAGTGACAAGGCAAGCTCGTATAACATTCAGCCACCACTGGGACCCAATTCACTAGCCTGTCCATGAATTCTAACTTCTACCAATTCGTGATATAGCGTGACCCCAACCAGTGTTGTCGGTGGGACATCCATCCTCATACACTTGACTTGATGGACCTCACTGGTCACAAGTTCTCACTAGAACTCCAGGAGACTCCATCCTGTAGCCAGTAATCAATAGCGAGCATCAGATTAATTTTCAGTAGTTGGTTTGTAAGGATTAGATTTGTTTTTATGAGTTGATCATGAATTGATATCAGTTAGAGAACGATAGAAAACCATCACTGGAGTACTGGAGAGCTGTTTCATCCCAATAGTTTGGGAATCATCGGCAGATCCTGGGTGAGTACTGCCGATAATTCCCAAACTAGGGCGGAGGAAACAGCTGTCAAGTACTCCCTGGCTGGTTTCCAATAGTTCTCTAACTGATATCAATCCGTGGTCAAACTCGTAAAAACAAAACTAGTCCTTACAAACTAACTATAGAAAATACATGGGTTTGTTTTTCTCTTTGTTGTACCTTTTAAAAACGAAACAGACTAGGTGTGTAACAAGGCATTCACTATATTCGAATAATTTTCATGGGGAATTCGATGGCATATTCAGTTTATTATTGTACCATTTCAATATTAGATGGAAGTGTTGAGATATTTTATATTTAACTTATATAGACTTTCATGGAATTCTTTGTATGAGTCAACAATGATCCAGTTATTTAGTAGCCTGCTAGTTTTCCAGCCGGTTCCAAGACCGGGTATAGGGGTGTAGGTTTGGGAGTAGGGCTAGCAACTTTACACCAATAAAACCTATCAAACTGCTAGAGAAACTTCGATGGACAGAAAATATATTAAAAAAGTACAAAAACTTTAAATAACAATAATCTTATTCTTCGCTGGAATCGGAGTGGCGAAATGACACAACGGGTTGGCTGGTGAAAAACTTCAGGAAGTCAGTCAGCTATCCAGTCAGCCAATGTGTCTTCTCTTGATGAAAGCAAGAATAAAAATGGGGACCGAAGAGTAATTTGGAAACTACTTCAACATTACGGTGTGAAGTGCCCAAGTCTTTATCAACCTCATTCAACAGCTGGCTATATGACAGTAGCACGTGTCAGATGATCCACAACGGAAAACTCAGCAAGGCGTTCGAGGTGAACACAGGAGTAAGACATGGCTGCCCACTACTATCTCTGACGATTTTCTCAATTACGGTGGACTAGATTATGAGGAAGACTGTGCGTTGGGAGAGAGAAGACAGGAATACGGTGGACCACCGACAAGAAGACTCTAGAAGATCTGGATTTCCCATGTGGATGATTTATGTTTAGTGTCACAGAAACACGAAAACATGCAGGCGAAAAGCAACAAACTGGCTGAAGAAGAAACCGCTGAAGACAGGACTTCATGTAAAAATAGACATGGTAGAGGTGATGAAGATAACCAACAAACCACAATAACAGCAACAACCAGCACCAATCACCATCAACGGGAGAAATTTAACAGAGGTTACCTCCTTCACATATCTAGGAAGCATCATTTCAACCACAGGCAGATGGAACGGATGAAGATGTCAAAATAAGTCAGCCAGAATCGGAAAGGCAAGGTATGCCTTCATCAATCTGAAACTAATTTGGAAATATCCTACACTCAGCATAAGGAACAAGATTCGGATTCACAACACCAATTTCAAGTTGGTCCTTCTTTACGGGTCAGAAACTTGACGTGCATCTAACGAAAAGGATTTTCAACAAGTAACTGCAGACTTTCATCAACAGCTGCCCTCTTCGCTGGCTCCATACTGAAGATCGAATGGCAGATCAGAAAGAATAAGTAACAAGAAACTGTGGGAACAAACCAACAGGCGAGAACCGATCGCTCAAAAAATATATAGGAGAAAATGGAGATGGATCGGGCAGACGCCACTGAGGAGACCGTCAAGTGACATCACGTGCAACGTACGCCATCATTTGAACGGAATCCCATCACGAAGCACGCGACGAGTGGGTCGTCAGTGCAAGGGTGACATGGGGGAGATCGTGTGAGCTGGAGATGAGAGATTATGATCAATCGTGGACCTAGCCAACTGAAGAGGACAGCAGAAAATAGAACGAAGAGGAGATGTGTTGTTGAAGCCCTCCTGATGTTCCACTCAAAACCCAAGGGAATAATAATAACAATAATAATGCATTATGGAAATCAATGTAAATGAATTGAAACTGAAGTGGAGAGGGCTTGCAAAATGGCTGAACGATACCATTAGCATATTGCGTAAAAAGGTGAAGAAAACAAAAATGCTCGCTATACCAAGAGATTCAGAAAAAATTGTCATATACTTAATGGTGTATACAAGTCAATTAAGAAGATTAGAATTTATCTAAATATTGTGGTATGCTCTGGTAGGAATATTTTTTTTAATGCAATCTTTCATTTTAATATATTAAACAACTCTGGCAACAGACCAACCGGGAACCCATTGCCTGCCTGACATATATACCGAAGCAAATAGAGATGGAGATCAGACACACACACACACACTGAGGATATCGTTGAGCGATATCGCATATCAGACCAGTCCTCGAGTGGAACCCGAGTGGGAAACAACGACATCTTGGGAATGTATCCAAAGGGGGAAGTAGAATCCTATGGGGAATCAAGTAGCCAGTTAAAGAGGATTGCAAAGAACAGGATGAAACGGAGATGTGCTGTACATCCAAATAGCCGACGAGTTCCAAATAAAACGAAATACTTCGGCCTTGGACTCCACTGTTGGTCGCCACCCACTAAATAAACATAAGGCTTAGTCTGACTGTAGTTCAGAATTGCGTGTATGTTAGTTGAGGCAGGCGGTGAAGTCGCCTATTATTAGATAGTGAGAGGTATCGGGAAAAAGCCCTGCTTACCTGGACCTATGTTTGCTACATGTTGGCAATCACCAGTCAGCAAGGTGTATCTGCAGTCTCGAAAGACGTCCTGTCCTCTCCCACCACTAAACTTCTCGGGCTCGTGACTGACCTCCTGTAGGAACATAAAATGGGTAATCTGACTGGACAATAACTAGTAACTAGTGTAACGGGTGTAGCCCATTGTTCTAGGTTCAATTTGAATTGTATCAGTAAGGTTTTCACCGTGATGACGAACCACCTAGGATGCTGACCACATTGGAATCCTGACGGATAGAATTCAGTCTGCGCATAACAATGGTTACTAATATCTATGCATGTCACAATCTATAACAGAGCCACTCATATACAGATTACACACAAACGTTCGAAGGTAGAGGCTATTCAGTCTTTCCTGTATTTTGTTTTCAATAACTTGGGATCCATCCATGAATCCGGACTGGAGTATTTCGTCCTTTTTTGGGAGTCGTCAGCTAGTGAATATAGTACATGCATTCCCAGTGAGTTTGATCGTGTCCCCATTGACTAGGAATAGCAGTTACTTTCAAAAGAAGGGTCTTATATAGGATGAAATATGCATGTCCTGAATTCCGCTGTTATTCACCACTGCCAACGAAAGTAACACCATGTCACATCATCAGACGCCACAGAAACTTTGGTACTAGGAGCTGACATGTTAAGGATAACAAAGATCGGGAAATGCGAATTAACCTCAAAAACAAGTTTTTAGTTTAAATAGGCCTATACTATCACCTACTATCTATTGTATTTCAATAACAATTATTATACTGAAAAATTTTGATAGGATAATAAACTGCGTCGATAGTTCAATGGTCAAGTACTCGCCAACTACGAGGCTCACGTGGTCGCTAGTTCGATTCCCGGCCGACGCGCTACTTAACATCACATTAAAGTATTGGTCTGTAGGGATACCAATGAGATGCTCACTGGCGACTGACCCTATTCAGGTAGGTAGTTACCTGGGGTTCTAATGGGAAGTCATGATCAGTAGGGTACAGCATGTCGTGTGTAGGGACAAATACTCGCCGAAGACATTAGCTAGCGATTGTGCTTGTCGTGAATTGGCAAAAGTTAGAATTCATGCACTGGGCATTGGATCTGATCCCAGTGGCTTCATGGTCTACGAGCTCGCTAGCCTTGTAACCAGAAGGTCCTGGGTTCGAACCCCACGGTGTGGGTGAGTACCGATGAAGAGTCCCAAACTAGGACGAAACGGCTGTCCAGCACTCCCAGGTGTTCCAATGGTTCTCTAACCGATGTCAGCTCATGATGAAATCCTGTAACTAAACATCACATTGTTGGTAGTAAAATCGGTAAGTAAAGAGGAAAGTTAAGGTGTATGTGAGGTAGGCAATCCGACTGTAGAAAAATGCACAACACCACTGCTACTGAAACTTTGGAGCTCTAGCGTAAAACCCTATGCTCCACTTGGTCCACAAAGGAATAAAATCATGAGTAATAAAAGTAAGTTTTACACTAAAAAAAACAACAAACAGAAACGTAACATTTTCACTTTTTTCACTAAGGAACCATAGAACAACAAAGGAGAGCGCGCGAGAGAGAGAGGTTGGGTGCGAAGTTTTCTTTTACTGCAAACTATACACAATATATATATGTAATTTTACAACACATAATCGTTATGTTAGTATTTCCAACAACAACAACAAAAGAAAAAACTACACATGAATTGATGATACTTTCATCAAAAACTGCCCTTGATGCTGTCAGATTGGCTAAGTCATGTTTAGCAGACAGTCTGTCTAAATTTTGCGCGCGCGCGCGCGCTCTCTCACTCTCTCCTTCTTTCTCTCTGTCTCTGCGTGATGACGTAATCATAGAATACGTGCTGTCGATAGTCTAACATACAAGCAAGACATTACATGTTTTCAGTTTGGTGTGTTGAGATAGTTTATAACAGATTAGTTACACTATTCAAAGTGTAATAATAGTAATAATAATAATAACCGCTTGCTTTAAAGTAGTAGTAGTAGTAGTAAGCGCACTGGTTAAGCACTTAAAAAACTAAGGCAAAATCATAAGATCGGGAAAAAAATATATCTATAAATGCTTGGCTGTTGAAAATGTCAAATAAAAATACATAACACATATTGACTACATTTCACATAAGCATTCAATTATTAATAATAATAAGAAGCCTGGAAGAAAGATAGAAAGAAAGCAAGGAAGAAAGATGGAAACATCCTTCAATTTGGCGTGTGAAATATTTATTCCCTAGCAATATCATGAAAGGCGAAAAGGCACATGCAAAGAGGAATCCCAAGACAGAATTGCCTTCCTGGATGTCCTACTTACAAGAAAACCAGAGGGTAGCATAAAAAGAAATTTGCATAGAAAAAGCACTTGGACAGGACAATATACACACTTTCACAGCTTCGTTCCTATCAATTACAAAAGAAATTTAGTGAAGACCCTCAGCCATAGAGTTAGAGCTATATGCTCAGAAGAAGTAATTGAAGATGAATTAGGCATTGTATATGATACTTTGATCGAAAATGGTTATCCTGACAAATTGATCAAGAAACACATGACAAAGAAAGCGGAAAAGGACTACTTACTATCTGTAAATAAGAAGCCACTTTATATACGACTGCAAATCAAGGGCGATATACCAAGTGAAACAATTACGATGAAATTAAGAAAATCAGTTCAAAGAACTTTTAATGCTGGCGGACTACACGTATTATTCTCTGCAAGACCAATGGTGCTACTTCGACTGAAAGATGAAGTACTTAGACTAGCTGGCCACTTCAAATTGTATCTACCAATTCAACTGCGTTCGCCATGGAGCGAGTTATATTGGCCGTTGCTCTAGGAACTTGATTTTTCGTGCTCGCTCGGGAACATATCCCACTATGGCTAAGTAAAGGTGTAGTTAAAAATATTAACAGCTCGATATTAGACCATCTGGTGCAAACCGGCCACAAAGCCAGCGTAGAAGAATCCTTCTCTATAATATACCGGGTGCCTAACAAATTACCAAAATCGTCGAAGCACCACATGCTCCAAACAGCAGAGGCTATTGCAATTCGCCTCAAACAACCAGTGCTCTGTGTTCAAAAGAAACAAGTCCAGCCCCTACTACTGCCCTGGACCTCAGTAGAAACTATAAACTCATGAATTTGTACTATTACCTCTCCTAATTCTTCTGACATTCAGTTTATTTTATGTTGATGCTGTTCATCTGTAATCGATCAATATTATTGATTCGATGTTATTTAAACAACATTAATGTCGTTCATAAGACTAATTCATTCATTCATTATAATGTATATATAAATAATTGTAGAGTCTGATGATGAATTTATCGAAAAGAGTACTCTTTGTTCAGTGTCCATTCTTTTGAAAATTGGTTTGAAAAAATATTAGAATATTCATTCTAAATAGATTTAGTTATCATGGTTGACAAGGGACTGCGCAGTGATATAAGAATAGAAATTCTGCACTGCACTGGTAGAGTATAATTCCATTGAAGGTAAAATTTATTTTTGATAAAGTCTCACAGTGTATTGTTTGTTATACGGTAATATTTTCTGACGACTATGTTTCGAGCACAATTTATGCACTGCTCATAATCCCAATATCAAGGCACTACTCACGCACAACGTTCTTGCTTCATTTATATACATGAGTAAAAATTGTTGACTGAGCTAATGGAGCGAATTATATCGGCCGTTGCTCTAGGAACTTGATTTTTCGTGCTCGCTCGGGAACATCTACCAGTGGCGCTGAGTGAAGGTGTAGTAAAAACCATTAACAGTTCGATATTAGACCACCTGGCCCAAACCGGTCACAAAGCCAGCACTGAAGAATGCTTCTCTATCATCTACCGGGTACCAAGTAAATTTCCAAAAACATCCAGGTACCGCATACTACAAACAACAGAGGCTATCGCCATTCGCCTGAAACAACCGTTGCTTTGTGGGCAGAAGAGACTATAAATTCATGAATTTGTATTATTATTTGTTGTGTTGATGCTATCGAACTGTAATTCGTTGATATTATTATTGATTCGATGTCATTTAAGCGACATTCATGTTGATAATAACACTAATTCATTCACTATAATGTATATATAACTGTAGAACCTGATGATGATGAAGTTATCGAACAAGAATATTCTTTGTTCAGTAATAATTCATTTGAAAAACATTTAATGGGCACTTTTAATCAGTTAAAACCTAATGCCTTACAGATATGCCGAAAAAAATTAAAAATGGATAGGACACACACTGCGGAGACCTATGCATCGCATACAGGACCAGTCCTCGTGTGAAGCTCGTGCGGGAAAACAACGAACTGGACGTCCCAGGGAGTGACAAGGGGATATAGTGTGAGGAGCCAGTCAAAGAGAACTGTAGGAAACAGGAGAGAATTGAAACGGGCTGTTAAATGTCTATATTTCACCCACAACCCAAAAGAATAATAGTGATAATAATAAGATGCTGAATACAACAAAGTCTCAGGAACTAATATTCTACAAATCGAAATACTTACTGCCTTTTATATATTTTTAATCAAGTTGATGTCGTTATAAAACATGTTACTAGGCTATTCGGTTTTTATTCCTTTACGTTCCCAGTGGAACATAGGGTGGCTACAAGCTAGAGGCATGAAGTTTCGGTGGCAGTGATGTTTGCTTTTACGGGATGAAGTTGCTAGCCTCATGCCCAACGTTCCAACCTCTTCACCAGTCTTATAACTGGCTTAGCGAGGAGAGGTAAAGGAGTGTCTTTTCGGCCGGGGATCGAACCCTGGACCACCTGCTTGGTTGGTGAGCACTCTACCGCTGTGCCACCGACGCAAAAAGGCTATTCGCTGAAGATACTAAACTAATAATTATTCAGATGCTGTAGTGTAAGAATGGGTTGACAACATGCCCGTCTATAAATGCCGTCAGTTCTTTAGACATTCTATATTAAATAAAAAAGATAAAATCTAGCTACAACATCCATAGGAAGAATGAAAGAGACGATATTATCCCTGTTCACCCTCTTCGTCACCACTTCATTCACTCATAAAACAATGTCAACTGTTGATATTATATGGCTGGAGGCAATAGGAAGGAAGCCTTCGACCTTGGTTTCGTGCTAGTTCGCACTCGTCAGAAAAGAGTGTCTGCAACCTTGAATTTAGTCTGCACCAAAGATAGGACTAGACACATTATACTAATTACTAAATGGTGTCCAGTCAAAAATATTGAATACAGTCCTACAGGGGTCAATCACGAGGCTGAATAGCTGGCTCAGTAGTGACGTCTCTTACTGCAGAAATCACTGATTGACACGGGTTCGAATCTCAGCAGGAGGGACATTAGTTCCTTCAAGGTTGTAGAAACACCTTGTTGACTGATGAGTGCCAACAACACGAACGAAACCTAGGTGCCTAAGGATTCCCTACCGATCGCCTCAAACCACCTAATAATCACATTTCAGAGCGCAAAGCTACCGTAAGGCAGCCAGCATGACAGCCCACATAGCAAATGTGACCAATAGAATTCAGTCTGCACCAAACAAAGGATTAGACAAATCACACTAGTAACTATTTAGTGTCTAATCAAAATACACCGTCAACTAACCATAAAATCATACAGAATGAAGAAAATACACCCTAGTGGAACACAAGTGGAATAAGAATCAGTCGTATGTTTTACCCATGTTTTTTTTATGACAGTAACAATCGATTTTCACATAAAAATAAAAAAGAAAGTACTTAAAAGTTTTATTGTTAGAGAAACAAAGCGTACCTGTTAATTTAATAAACCCTATTATGGGTATGACTCATGCATAAGGGAGACAGTAAATTGTGTTGCATGGAAAAACTCGGGCTTATCACTTTCTATATGAATAATCATTACGGAAAACTCAGTGAGGCGTTCGAAGTAAATACATGAGGAGGACGATGATATTCTTAATTGTGAGGAAGACTTTAAGTTGGGAGTGAGAAAACAGTAATACACCTCACTGACTGATAGGAAGACTCTCTAGAAGATCTGGATTTCCCATGTGGATGACTTATGCTAAATGTCACACAAACTCGAAGATATGCAGTTGAAAAGCAACAAAATGGTTGAAGAAGCAGCCAGTAAAGACAGGACTCCAGATAAACATAGAGAAAGTGGAGAGGGAGGTGACGAAGATAACCAGCCAGACAACAGCAACAACAAAAAGCGCCAATCACTATCAGCGGGAGAAAATTGAAAGAGGTTACTTCTTTCACTTATCTGGGCAGTGTAGTTTCATCTACAGGCAGAACAGAAGGAGATTTCAAAGCCAGTCAGCATCGGAAAGGCAAGATATGCCTTCGTGAACCCAAACCTAGTTTTGAAATCTTCTGGTTCACTCACTCAGCCAACCAGCATAAAAAACAATATTCGGATTTTTAAACACAAATGTGAAGTCAGTCAGTCACTTCTTCTGTACGGGTCAGAAATGTGGTCAGCTTGTCACAGGAAGAATTTCCAACAGGATACAGACTAACATCAACAGCTGTCGCCTTCTCTGGCTCCATACTGAAGATCAAATGGCAAACCGGCCGGCTGGAAAGAATTAACAAGAAGAAACTCTGGCTGGGAAAAAAGCAACATGCGAGAGCCGATCGCCCAACAAATGTGTAGGAGAAAATGGAGATGAATTGTGCTGACGTCAAAGAGGCCATTGAATGACATCGTGCTCAATGCAGGCCATTGCTCAAGTGGAATCCCAATGGGAAGCACGCGACGAGTGGGTCGTCAGCGCGAGGGTGACATGGATGAGATCGTGTCGGGGAAGAGATGAGAGAGTTTCGTCAATCGTGGACCTGGGCAGATGAAGAGGACGTCAGAAAACGAAACAAAGTGGAGATGTGTTGTTGAAGCCATTCGTATGTTCCAATCGGAACACAAGGGAATAATATAATATAAACATTTCTTGGTAAATATAAAGACGACTTTACAGCCTGTGAAGATGATTTCGTCGATAAAGAAGCATTTCCTTCCCTGAACTTTCTATTAGTTTCTTCAATCCTGGCTAGATTTAACAATTTTATATTGTGGCGTGTGCTTCTTGACAAGATTTATCAGGAGTAGTGTATAAAGAGAGATTTATCGGCACACAAACATATAAAATAGCAGAGAGATAGACTTGACGTCAAAGACAGCAAATGAACCAACCAGTGCATTGCGGCAAACGATGGGAGACTCATACAAAAAGAGGAAAAAGAAAGACAATACGAAGGAAGGTCAGAAGGGCAGCACAACACGCAAGATCTGTGCTAATGGCGATATTCATAGAAGGCATACATAATTTCCCCATAAGTGTATATCAAATTTCTAATAAACAGTTCATTGTAGAGTCCCTTATCTCCCACCGCTACAATATATGTAGTTATAAACACAGGATACCAACACCGGCTTATAAGAAAGACTGGAATGCCAAAGAAGTAAAGAATTACTTTGTACTATCGCTTCAATAATCAGCATTGTCAAGTATTGGTTTTTCAAGGATTTTGCTTGATTTGTTGGAGGATTTCCTCATGAGGTGACGTAGATTAGAGGACCACTGTAAAACCTGGAAGAACTGGACAGCTGTTTTGTCCTAGTTTGAGACTCTTCATCAGTACCCACCCACCGACAGATTTCGAACCCAGCACCTGGTTACAAGGCTAGTGAGCTCATAGACCATTGAGCCATTGGGACCCGATCCAATGGCCAGCCAACTTATGAATTCTAACTTCTGCCAATTCACGACATAACGTGACCATTTTGCAATGTCTTCTTCAATGAGTTACTGCCTCATCTTCAACCTGCTGTACCCTCCTGGTCATGGCTTCCCACTAGAATCCCAGGTCACTGCCTGAATAGGGCCAGTCGCTCGTAAGCATCAGATGGTTCCATGATCTACGAGCTCGCCTCGCAAATAGAAGCTCCTGGGTTCAAACCCAGTTGGCGTGGGGGGAGTTGCGTACTGCCTATGATTCCCAAACTAATGGGATGAAACAGCTGTCCAGTACTCCCAGCTGGTTTTCAGTGATCCTCTAATCTACATCAGCGATCAACACTGTAACAAAATATAAATAGACAGACTTGCTTGTATAGAAAAACCCTAAGCAACCTAAACAAAAAGGATATCAATAGGACAATCTTTTGAATATTCAATCTAATAGATGTTTCAAAAAAAAAATAATATTTTTTCCTACAAGAATGATCTTGTGTGTCTGTATTTTTTTTTTGTATTATGTCCATGTACAATAAACAGAGCATGAAAGCATTTGTTCTTGTCACTCAATAATAAAGGAGTAAATTCTAAGGGGTATTGCTCTAAAAATAGTAACATCGTTTGTTGAATATCAATCAGAGAGATAACATGTATTCCATCTATTCTTTGAATATAAACAGACTTATAGAGAAAAAAATATATACGGAAATGAGAAAGAATATTTCTTATATATATATATATAATTTTATTTTATTATTTTCCTTTTTAGGTGGGAAGGCAAAAGGAGCTGTTCAGCTCAGTGTTGTTCATTTAAAAGAATCCTGGCAAAGTGAAAGTATCGTGAATCGGTCAGTGGTTGGGTAGTCTACGAGCTAGCTGGCCTTGTAACCAAAAGCTCCTGGGTTCGAACAACCCAGGTGGGCACGAACTGTTGAAGAGTCCCAAATAAGGACGAAATAGCTGTCCAGTACTCCTAGGCTTTCCAATGGCTCTCTGACTGATGTCAGTACATGATAAAATCCCCCAACTAATCAAACATAAACCCTACAAAAACCAATACTTTCAAGTATCATAGGCAAAGTTAAGGTTTTCTAAGAGTTGACCTTCAAGAACGGATCAGATATAGGGAAGGCGATGAAATAATGTCGTCATTCCAAATGAAAGCATGCCTGCCTTTTTAGAGTTTAGGAGTTGAGATTATGGTCAGAGTCAGGAGTAGGTTGAAGAATAGTGTCAGAAATATCAATAGGGTTCCAAAGTACCATAGCATACAGTCACCAGACTGAATTCACATATCGCGCATGGTATGATTTCTCTACAGATCATCTGTGTAGTGATTGAGAGGCATTCTTCCAGCATATAAGCTACAACTATAAAGTATAATATCATGTTTCCAATGTGTTATAAAGTGTATTTTTCAACGATTATGCGACGACTTCGCATGTGAATTCTGATTGGTTGTTCAACGTCACTGTGGTAGTTTTGGCTATGATAGTTTAACTTTGCCGGAATCCTTTTCTCTATAGTGGAATAAGTTAGATCGATAAGAAGACTGTGGAAGATTTGGAATTTATCGACGACCCAGGGTGTAGCGTCACGTAAACTCAAAGGTCTACAGGAGAAAACCAAGAAGTTGTCAGAAGAGGCTGGCAGAAAAGACGCGACTTTAAGCGAATATAGACAAGAAAGAGGTGATGGATATATATATACCTAACCAATAACTATCAACGCCATTCCCAGGGATTGAACTTTGCATAGATTTGCACCACTTCGAACTGCCACACTCCATGTAGCACACAAAGCAAGAGAAGAGAGTTAAGAGAGATTCAAAAAAGAGAGAGAGAGAGAGATAATAAACAGAATTATACGGCAACAAGAATAGTAATGTGGAAGAACAATAGAGTTTTATTGGATATGACAAATCACAAAGAGTGAATGCATCTGACCCAGTCATTGGCAACATCGATTTTCAGCCATATCAATAATTGTCTCCAGCATTCTTACCATCCCGAGGACCCCAACCAGTCAGGAAGCTTACACCTCCTGACGTGGCTAGTTGGCTTAAACTAACTGTTGTGGATTTCACAGACTGATGAGGCCATGTTTTCCTTTAACCACCACTAGCTCTTTTCCAACCTGATCCATCCCATGTCAGCTGACATTGCCCATCAAGGAAAGCGATGGTGACTACGCATGCATGCGTAACACATGTCCTAACCATTTCAATCGATGTAGACTGACAACCCCATCCAATGATTTTCCCTCCTCTCCTAGCACTCGACGCCTAACCTCATTATTGCTCACCTCACTATACCACTTAGCACGGGAGACAGAAAGCAAACAACTATGATCAAAGACAGCTAGCTAGCATTTTCCTTCATGTCTTCCACACTCAATGGCCATGTCTCACAGCCATAAACGTGAACACAGCGGACTGCTGAGTAGTACACACGCCCTTTGTTCGACAATCAGCCAAACATCACGACTACTAAGCCAGAGATGGTGTAAGTCGGCAGGCATATGCCACAGGAGCCTTCTGTATCCATGCTGAGATTCCGTCAGCGACCAACCCACTGGCGTTGGCTTATGCAACTTCCCAAATAAGTGAAATGGTCAATACATTCCCCTAACCACTTCACTCTTGCCTATAGTTAAGCTGGGAGTGAGTGAGTCAATGTTGTCCAGTCCTGTAGTCTCATCATCTTACATTTGACATTTGAAAATCAACAAGGTGTAGTGGATAGCCAGTCGTCAGAAGTACGCATCCATCACCCTACTTCCAGGGATCGAACACAAAACATTAAGGTCAAGCTCGTTTGCCCTTTAGCCACATAAGCTGGAATCCAGTATTATATGCAGATAAATTTACAATTCACACGCACTCACACACACACACACTTAGGTAGCCAATCAGTCGTGTACCAGAAAGGTCATTTCAAGAGATAGACAGTGAAAAAAGGATAGTGAAGAAGGATCACGCGTACGTGCGTGCGTGTGTGTGTGAGAGTGGAAAAGAGGCGCACAGTGAAAGGCAATAAAGATCTATTTTTAGAATAAAAGAAATGATGATCAGTTTTTCCGAAAACAAGTACACGAAAAGATTTTGATATAAAGCAAATTATTATTATGATTATTATTTTATTATTATTGTAGTCAGTTATCAAAATCAAGTAAAAAAAACAAACATTTTGGACAGGTGATTAATAAATAAAGTCAGATGCCAACCAAACAGAACAACCTACCTCTTGTTTGCCTAACTAATCTACATTTTACAAGCCAAGAACATCTACACACACCTACAGAAAAGCATAGAAACAAGTGTAAACATTCAGATTTGCCTCTCTTTCTCTCTCTCTCCCCCACCCTGTAATGTCGAACACGTGCCTACAGCAATTAATTGATTGCTTGTTTTTCCCTTCTAGAAAGGATGTTCTTAATCGAAAGTTAATAGAAGAAGAAGGCAAAGAACAAGAAGAAGTGGAGAAGGCGGAAAGATAAAAACACGCACTTAATTGATATCAGAAAAAACAATAAAAGTTAAGAAATGGCGATTATACATTTTTTTTCAAAATTCCCAGTCAGATATACCTTTACAGCTACCTATGGAAAGAAATGACTGCCCATCTTCTTTTTCTTCTTCTACTTTCCTTTCCCAATGGAACAACCCCCCACTACACACACACACTAAGGCTTGAAGCCTTCAGCTGTCTGTGAAGTTTCCGTACAGGTGGTATTGTTTTTTTAATGGGGTGTAGGGGATTGCTAGCTTCATGTGACTTTGGAACCTTGGACCACGTGAGCTGAGTGGTTGGCGAGTATTCTAATAAACTACTGAGGCACAAAGCGTATCTGTAATCTTCCATAGTTTGGTTTGTAAGGGTTAGTTTTGCTTTTTTTACGAGTTGATCACGGATTGATATCAGTTAGAGAACCATTGAAAACCACCAGGGAGTACTGGACAGCTGTTTCATCCCACTAGTTTGGGAATCATCGGAAGTACGCACCCACCATCGGGGTTCGAACCCAGGACCTTCCAGTTACAAGGCGAGCTCGTTGGCGACCATTCAGCCACTGGGACCCGATTCAATGGCTCATGAATTCTAACTTCTACCAATTCGTGATTTTAGCACGACCACCAACCAATGTCATCCTCACACGTGACATCTGGATGGACATCACTGGTCACGACTTCTCACTAGAACTGACTCCAGGAAACTCCATCCTGTAGCCAGTAGTCACTAGCTAGCATCAGATTAATTTTCAATAGTTTGCTTTGTAAGGGTTAGTTTTTCCTTTTTTTACGAGTGCGTACTTCCGATGATTCCCAAACTAGTGGGATGAAACAGCTCTCCAGTACTCCCTGACTGGTTTTCAGTGGTTCTCTAACTGGTATCTGTAGTACTTCAAGGAATTCATATTGATTCGAAACCAGGTCACCGCCCAGTAGTGCAGTTAGAGATTTTACTGCTGAGCTATTCGGAAGCCTATCTACTTTAGCTCATTAAGCAACTAATAGGTAGTATTTAAATGGCACATATCTTTCAGGATGTCAAAATCTGTGACGAAAGGCACAGGCAAGGCACGCCTTCATCACTCTGGAATCAATTTGGAAATATCCTGAACTCAGTACAAAGAACAAGATTCCGATTTTCAACACCAATGTTAAGTTACTTCTTCTATATGGGTCAAAAACTTGGTGAACGCATCACAAAAAGCATTTCCAACAAACCATTGAAGACTTTTGTTAACAGCTGGTTTGGCTGATCCCATAGTAAAAGTCAAATGGCAAGAAAGAATTAGCAACAAGAAGCAGTTGCTCAACAAATATGAAGAAGAAAATGGAGATGGATTGGAGATATGTTGAGGAGACGAGTGGGCGGTATCGCCCTCTAGCCCCATCCTTGAGTGGAACCCGAAAGGGAAACGACGATTGTGGCTTTGGTCCAAGGGTGACATAGAAGAGACCGTGCGAGGACGACACGAGAGATTATGCCCAATCGTGAACCTAGCCAGCTGAAGGCGACAGCAGAAAATAGAACGAAGTGGAGATATGCTGTTGAAGCCTTCCTGATGTTCCGCTCGGAAACCAAGGGAACAATAATAACCAAGTAGATATCTTGAATTCTTTCAAGATAATAAACACCCAATAAAAAAATCTCAAGTATACTGAAATTCACACAGACTATTAATTGCTGTTAAAAACATTTTAAAACTTGAAAACTAAAGCGTATTAAATGTTTTTCTCTACGTCAGTTGAGAATTCAGACGTTAATTTCTCACTGTTACTTAGTTTCGTCATCATTTACAAAAATCCTATCTTTCAAGCATCAGTTTTTATAAAGAATGAGCTTCTTTCTAATACTACTTCCTAATGGCTGACGTAATCTCACAACCAGTGCTCCTAAATATCTGTTATAATCCTTGGATTTATCTCAAGAGACTTGGATTTCATCATATTCGTTCTTACCTTACGTTAATTCCTTTAGGTTTCAAGAGAATCAACATAAAGCTCCAAGCTATGAGCTTTGAAGCTTCAGAAGCTTGTGGTGTATTCTGTTTTATGCAGTAGGGAGGAGTGACTAGCTTCACAAGCCCAACCTTTCCTCTTTCGTCCGTCGAGGATCGAACCCCAGACCCCATGCGTTGAGTGGTTGGCAAGTATTCTGAACCACTGAACCACCGAGGAAAAAGACGTATCTGTAATCTTCATGGAACTCATGTCGTCTCTGTGGTTCAAACATGGGTCGCCCCGAGCTGAAGTCTGAGACGCTACCGCTGAGCTACTTGGGATCTCATCTGACTGTAGCACAACATGGTATTGATGATAAACTTAGCAGTGCAGATAAAATTTTCTAAAATTTTTAGTTATCCGTGTCATTGGGAGAGAGATAACTATTCTAGGTTGGAGGTGAAGGTGATGTGAGAGAGAGAGAAGGATTGAACAAACATTCTCTGAACACACTGATTGGGTTGAAATTTATCTACAGCAATTGCCTCAGCTATACTTAGCAATCGAAGGTGTACAAACCTAGAAAGCTGGGGTGAGACCTTGTATAGATCATAGGCCATTTGGATCCGAGTCAATTTCCACCGCATGAATTCTAACTTCTACCGATTCGTTATTTTAGTGCGACTAGTAGTAGATAACAATTAGCATAAATGGGAAAAATCTCAAAAGAAGCAACCTCCTTCACCTACCTACCTGGGAAGCATCATTTCAACTACAAGCGGAACCAACTGACGAGGATATCAAAGCAGCGAGGGTCGAGAAGGCAAGGCAAGCTTTCATTTCTCTCAAGTCTGTGTAGAGGTCAACAGCACTTAGCGTGAAAAATAAAATCCGGATTTTCAGCTCCAATGTGAAGTCAGTGCTACTATACGGGTGGATCAGAGACTTGGCGCCGCGCCGCTTCACGGAGGGCACTTTGAACAAACCACAGACCTTCATCAACATCTGTCTTCGCTCAATGCTACTCAAGATCAGATGGCCGGCCAGAAGAGATCAGAAACAGAGATTTCTGGCAATGAACGAACCAACCCAGCAGGAAACAATTGTGCAACAAATATGCAGGAAGAAATGGAGGTGGATTGGCCATACTCTGGGAAAACGAACCATCAAGTTAGTGACAACACATGCCAGGCCATAACTCGAGTGGAACCCAAATTAGAGGCGGCGAGTTAGTCGTCAGTATGAGGATGAAATGGAGGAGGTGATGTGAAGAGGAGATGAAAGCATGTGGACAGACGTGGAGCCAGGTGAAAACGTTGACAGAGAACCGAACACAACAGAGAAATGTGGCTGAAGCCCTATGTTCCTCTAGGAACTAAAAGAAACAATAATTATCCGAAAATTGTTATTTGCCCATATCTTCCGTGTGGTGCTACCCTTCTACCCTACGCCTATTGTGTTTCTTCGTCTTCTTTTCGTGTGTGTGTCTCCAATGTTTTGCCGTAATGCACAGGTTCACTTGCATTCACTGACGTTAAACGTATCTCTCTACCATTTGACATTTGCCGATGAACATCTCTCCTTATACTACTGATAAATCTTGTCAGTAGCATACGCCACAGTGTTATATGATTTAGGTATTACAGGGGAATAGAAAACCTCAACAAAGAAACGATGTCACGTTTATATTAGTGAAGCTACTTATTTATAGATTGTCACAATGTCAGTAGGAAAAAGTCAACGAATGAACGAACAAACTAACAAGTAACAGAAATCACGCAAACACAATAGATTTCTATCTTCCTTAAAATGTAATAAGCAATTAGCCTTTTCATTCCTCTTCTCTATTCCCCCTGTCATTCTGTTTATCTCTCTTCCATAAATGGACTGTCCAATTACTGTGTCACAATATATATAAGATTATGATTCAATGATTGATGTTCATTAATTTATTTCGTTTGCTTATAAAAGTGAATAGGAAGAAATGGAGATGGATTGGCCATACTTTGAAGAAACCACCAAGTGACATCACTAGACAAGCCATTGCTCGAGTGGAACCCGAAAGGGAAGCAGCGAGTTGGTCTTCAGTGCGAGGGTGACTTAGAGGAGGTCATGTGAAGAGGGGATGAGAACGTGTGGGCAGACATGGAGCCAGGTGAAGACTCCAGCAGAGAACCGAACGCAATGGAGACGCATGGCTGAAGCCCTATGTTCCTCTAGGAATTAAAGGATACAATAATAATAATAATAATATAAAAATGAATATAGGAGTAAGATAAGGCTGTCCACTGCTGTTTCCGATGGTGATATTCCTACTTGTGGTGGACTGGATGATTATGTGGCGGAGAGTGCGTTGGGAGCAAGAAGAGACAAGAATACGTTGGACCCATAAGAAGACGCCAAAAGATCTGGATTTCACAGATGATTTATGTTTAATGTCACACACGAACTCGAAGGCTTAAAGGAGAATAAGCAGAATAGTCAAGCAGCGAAGATAGGACTTCAAGTGATGAACATAGAGAAGATGGAGGTGATGAAGATGCTGACGTACCAACAAAAACATCATTCACTATGAACGGGAGAAATTTGAAAGAGGAGGTTACCTCTTTTGCCTTTCTAGGAAGTGCCGTCTCAACTACAGGCGATAGCACCGATAAAGATGGTAAAACCGATGAGGAAGGTGATGTGGGTAAAGGAGAATGATGTTCAGGAAGGCCTCGTGTGCCGCTGGAAGTGTATGGGCGGTTGTTACTTCCCGGCCGCCCACACCGTGGAAGTTGGTTGAATCTTCGGGTACTTAAAACAGAGAGAGGGCTAGTGTTGCGTGACGGCGGAACCCAAGGGACAACTGCTTTAGGCCAGTCACTTACAGAGTGTATGAACTGGTTTCTTGGTTTGGTTCCGTATTAGTAAGCTTACCGTCGGCTACGGACGGAACACCGTAGTGTCAGCCGGGATGTGCAATTTTCAGGGTCAACCTTTCCTAACCCCTTCTTTCCAGAGTGGAAAGATAGCATAACTAGCTAGCACGCTGGTCACCTGAGGGAAACACCTTACTGCGGCTGTTACACCCCTGTTCCCCAGCAGTATGACTTCGCCCACAGACCCCCAGAATAGTGTAAAAAAAGTTCTTACACTATGCCAATAACTGCTTTCAGTCTAATCGCTGTCCTAACAGCCTTCCTGGCATGGTAGGACCTGCAAGAACATTATTTCTAACCAGTGTGGCTTGTTCGGTCCTTGCCATATGCAAGCCCGATTACCACGTGTCAAGGTAGCAGCTATCGGTAGAGGGATAGTAAAACCGAAGTCGAAAAGCTAAGGTACCCCTTCATTACTCTGAAATCAGTTTGGAAATCTGCTGAACTCAGCGCAAAGAATGAAATCCTGATTTTTAAACAACAATATTAAGTTAGTTCTCCTATACAGGTCAGAAAATTTGAGCGTCACGAAAAACATTTCCAACACATTGCCTTCCTTCCATATTGAAGATCACATGACCAGAAGAAATTAACAAGAAACTATAGGAACGAACCGAAGAACAACCTATACCTTAACAAATATGTCGAAGAAAGTGTAGATGAATCAGGCATACTCTGAGGAGACCATCGAATGACATGGCACTCCAGGCTATAGCACGACTGGAAACCGAGAGGAAACAGACGACGAGTTAGGCGTAAGTCCAATGGCGACGTTGAGGAGATTGTGTGAGGACGAGATGGAGAGACCATGAGCAACCGTGAGGACAGCTAAAGAGGATCTCAGATGAAAGAACAAAGAGGAGAGGTGCTGTTGGGAAGTTGTATCAGCGCCAACGGATTGATTGGTGACGAAATCTTAGCACGGATCCAAAAAGCTCGGGCTGCTTTCGCTAACTTACACCGTCTCTGGCGTAGGCGTGACATCCGGCTATTAACCAAGGGACGTGTGTACTGCTCAGCAGTTCGCTCCGTCCTTCTCTATGGTGGTGAGACGTGGCCATTGAGAGCGGAAGACATGAAAAGGTTGAATGTTTTTGACCACAGATGTTTACGATCTCTTTCTCGCGTTAGGTGGTATAATAAGGTAAGTGATGTCGACGTTAGGCGTAGAGTGTTGGGCAAAGAGGGAAAATCAATCGAAGAGAAGAGGCTATAAAGTTACATAGATTGAGATGGCAAGGTCACGTGGTGCGCATGCCTAACCATCGCCTCCCCCGACGGGCATTACTAGCTGATATAGGTGCAGGTTGGAAAAGAGTAAGTGGTGGCCAAACAAAAACATGGCCTCATCAATCCATGAAATCCTTGACAGTTAAACTGAGTCAGGTAGGGAGATGCAGACTTCCGGATTGGGGCCCACCCTCAGGACTCTAAGAATCAATGGCTGGAGACAATAGGTGACATGGCTCAAAATCGTTGTCAATGGCTTACGCAGATGTATTCAGTCTCTGTAATCTTTCATATTCCTTTCTACCATTACTCATTGTGTTTCACTCTTATACTTGTCAAAACTCTATTGATTCTCTTCACTCATTTTCTTGTCTACCTTTGTGTGGTATTTGGAACGTGGCAACTCGAACTGCTGCACTTCTGTGCCAAGTTCTATGTTGAATCCAGCCAGCCAGCCAGAGGTGCTGTTGAAGCCCTATGTTCCACTTGAAAACCAAAAGAAACGATAATGAATAATAGTGATATGTGTCTGTTTGTCCGTAATGTATGTATGTGTGTGTATTTTATGATGACGACTTTGAAGATCTTTTGATCACGAATTCCTATCAGTTACAAAACTATTTGGAAGCCATCAGGGAGTACTGAACAGTTAGTTGTTCCGTCCCAGTTTGGAGGGACTCCTCAGCAGTACATATTCGTGGTGCCACCACCAGGGATCGAAACCAGGACCTTCAGGTTACGGAGCCAGTTGGTATGGCATTCAATGATCATTCCATCAATTCTGAATTCTGTCGACTCGCGATATGTAGCACAACAGTGATTAAAACTGAAATCTGGGCATACGGCGGTTTACTTAAAATTTGGGCTATCAGGAAACGTCATCATTTTATTATGTCTTATTCCACATGTTCATACTGTTTAAATCAATAAAAATATGATCTCTAATTGCATTTTTTCCCTCTCACGAGTATTTAAAATGCTTACTGGCTGCTGATTCACAAGTTTCTACTAAACTTGAGAAGAAGCATATCCGTGTGAATGGCAACGTATCCCAATATACATGAGATAACTGTTCCTGACATTTTTAGTACAAACTGCCACTCCTTTTGGAAACAAAACTCACCACCTGAAGTCTTTAACCAGTCAGTTATGTCTTCGGATCGCCAACTGTACCCGTGAACCTTCTTTTTACTGGCTTTCAACCGAATATCGTGTATTTCTTGACGGAGACAAAGAACATATACTATAAGGGATTCGTTTGCCCTTCAAGTTAGAGGATATTGCGTCACGTAATCTATTATTAATTACGATTTTGCCCGAGGATGACGGACGAAGAGAATACATTATGCAATAAATTTTCCCGAGAATTCTATACATTTTATAAACAATGTTCAAAATAAATTTATTATTATTGTTATCAATCAAATCTGTGCAAACCAAACTTGAAAATTAATTTGGAGCTCATTACTATTCACTGAGCACAGGATGAAATCTCCCCTGAATTTCTAGTAGGAAGTCGTGATCAGTAGGGTCTGAGAAGTTAGGTGCGAGGGTAGGTACTTACCGAAGACATAAGTGTGCGGTCGTGCTATGTACTTAGATCTCTCGTTTTTGCAGAAGTCATGAGTGATTGGCTGACCACTGGATTCTGTTTCAGTGGCTTAATGGTATACAAATTCGCCTAGTAACCTAAAAGTCCTATACATATATATATGTATATATCCATACATGCCAAGTGGAACATAAGGGTTGGAGCTTAAGCTGTGATTTTTCCCTTTAAGAGGTTGGGGTTGCTAGCCTCACGCCCAGCCATCCCTCATTACCAGGCTTACTGCCGGTTAAGCGGGGTTTACGAATGCGTCGGATGGGAATCGAACCCCGGACCACGTGAGGCATGATTGACAAGCATTCTACCGCCAAACTACGGATGCTTTATTCTTAATAAGGTATCATAAATAGAAATCGTTTACTCACACACTCACTCAGTCAATGAACACCTTTTTTCAGAAGAGGTTTTTTATGTTCTAAACCAATGAGTCACATCAGATAAGTCCATTTCAAACATCAAACAGTGGTGCAGTGTGAACAACTGAATGATAAGGTTTCGAGCATAAATTATTGCCACTCATAACCATATCCTGGTCGAAGAAGCAGCAAAGACAGGACTCCAGGTCAACATAGACAAGACGGAGGTTATGGAAATAACCAACCAACAACAACAACAGCAGCAGCAACATCCAGCGCCAATCACCATCAACGGGAGGGATTTCAAAGAGGTTACTTCATTCACTTCACTTATCTAGGGAGCATTGTCTCAACTACTGGAGGAACGGACGAGAAAGTCAAATCGAGAATCGGGAGGGCGAGAAACACATTCATCAACCTGAAACCAATCTGGAAATCTTCGTCACTCAGCCTGCATCAACAACAAAATTCGGATTTTCAATACAAACGTCAAGTCAGTTCTTCTATACGGATGGATCAGAAACTTGGCGGGTCACAAAGAATATTTCCAACAGCCTGTTGCAGACCTTTATCAACAACTGTCTTCGCTGGCTCTATACTGAAGATCAGATGGCCGGAAAGAATCACCAACAAGAAACTATGGGAAAAAACAAAACAAGAACCAATCGTCCAACAAATATGCAGGAGAAAGAAGTGGAGATGGATTGGACACTCGCTGAGGAGGCCGTTGGGTGATATCGCGCGTCAGGCCCTCGAGTCGAAGCGACAAGTAGGACATCCAAGAGTGACGTAGAGGAGATGGTGTGAAGAGGAGCTGAAACAGTATGGATTAACATGGATGCAGGTGAAAAGTACAGCAGAAGACAGAAGCAAGTGGAGACGTGCAATTGAAGCCCTATGTTCCACTAAGAACCCAAGGGAATAATAATAATACATAATCATATCAGTTTTATTCACACAGCCTCATAATTTATCTTAAATATTATTTTTCTCTCTTCCTCCTCCCCTTGTTTTTTTATTGTGACTTCCTATATCTCCGGTATAGGCATTGCGTCATTCTGATTGCACATATGCCATGTTGAATCGATGAACAAAGATTCAGGGATTAATCCTCCCCTCCACACCTAACTATGTTACTTTTTATTAATTCCACCCTAACCCACCCACCGTATTTTGTGATTACATGCGAGTGACTGAAATGCTGTGGCTAAGCTTTCTTCTAACTGACTGACTGTCTGGTCTCAACATAGAACTCTGCATAAATGTGCAGCATTCCGGGTTGCCACTCTCCCTCGATGTCGCACACAAAGAAAGAGAAGAGAGTAAAGAGAGACTTAAAACAGAGAGAGTGATAATAAACAGAAGTGTGAACGAGGTGAAAAGAAGAGTGATATGGAAGAACAATAGAGTTTTATTGCGTGGTATGACAAATCGGAAAAGGTGAATGCATGATTTTGAGCCATGTCACCAACTGCCTCCCGAACTCATTGGTTTTCACCATCCCGATGACCCCAACCAGAAAGCCAGTCAGTCTACATATCATTACGTGGCTGGCTGGTTGGCTTAAACTAACTGTTATGGATTTGACTGATTGATGAAGTCTCTTTTCTGATCTCATCGATCCAATGCCAGCTAACATCGCCCGTCGAGGAAGGCGATAGCTAGGGATGCGTAATACATATCCTAACCATCTCAATAGATGTAATTTCCTGGCCTCGTCGACTGATTTTCTCTTCTTACCTGATGCTCGATGCTTTTTCCCAGGTTATTTAACTTAGCAGTTTCAGTCATTCTAGTTCTGGATAAGTATTTAGGTTCCAATAATCTAATTGACTGTGTGTGACTAAGTTGACATGATTATGAGCAGCAATAATTTATGCTCGAAACGTCATCCTGTTGTTAATACTGCATTATCAATGTATGATATTTAAAGTAAACTTACCTAATATGGAGTCAAATTGTACCACTGTGCCCAAGTTCTACATTTACATTCTGTCTGTCTATTTTCGACATAGAAGTTTGCACATATATATGCGGCAGTTCAAGTCGCCACACTTCGCTCCGTGTAGCACACAAAGCAAGAGAAGAAAGTAGGAGAAATGTAATATTAGAGACAGTAAACAGAGGTCTGAGACAAAGGAATAGTAATAAAGAAGAACAAAACAGTTTAACTGGAAATCATAGGTCACAAGGAGTGGATGCATCTGCACCAGCCATTGAGAACGATTTTGAGCCATGTCACCAATTGTTTTCAATCATTGGTTTTTACCGTCCCGAGGACTCCAACCACTCAGGAAGTCTACACCTTCCTACGTCGCTTAGACTAACTGTTGTAGATTTCATTGACTGGTGCCATGTTTTGGTTTGACCGCCACGAGCTCTTTTCCAGCCTTACCCTATATCAGCTAACACTGTCCTGCCAGTCGAGGGAGGCGATGACTAGACATGCGTAACACATATGCTAACCATCTCAGTCGATGTATTTTCACAGTCTCGTCGACTGATTTCCCCTCCTTACCTAGTACTCGACCGATGCCTAACCTCACTATTGCTCACCCTATTATACCACTTCACACGGAAGATAGAACGCAGACACATAAGATCAAAGACAGCTAATCTTTTCATGTCTTCCACTCTCAATGAGTAGTACACACGCCCTTTGGTCGACAGTAGGATATCGCGTCTACGCCAGAGACATTTACATTAATGAACCACCGTTACTGTGTATGTGAGAGATGACGATACTACCACCGCCCAGATAGTCAAACTAAAGTAGGACAGGCAAGATTGAAACACAAGCGACACAATTAGCTCAAAGTTGAATATTTAAACCATTGTGAGTCATCTGTCACCACAGAAACGAACAAATTAAACAACAACACAGATGATACCAGCATAATGTGACCGAATTAAGCCAACTGCTTAAAAAGTAAACTTTACCAAAATAAATCAATAATTTTCACCAAAAATAAGCTCGAAAAGCGACACACACCTACACATACATACAAAAGTCAAATAAACAAAACTGTCGGTGAGTATTTCCTAAGTTGTAAGGAAGTAGTTAATGGTGCAGAGTAGTTAGTTTTTCGTGTATTGATTTAGGTCAAAGGTTGTGCGTAGGTATAAGTGAGTGGGTGTCATTTGGCAGGTTTAATTAAATCTACTTAATGTATGAAATATAAAAGTTACTGATTCCTTATAAAATAACTCATATGGTGAGCGAGTGAGTAAATGGATAAGTTCCAAGTATTGATTTAGTATAGATTGCGTCAGATTGGTTGGAGGATTTCATCATGAGTGGACATAGGTTATAGAACCATTGGAAAACTACCTGGGAAGGAGTACTAGACAGCTGTTTCGTCAGCCTAGTTTGGGACTCCTCATCAGTACCCACCCACTGCTAGGGTTCGAACCCAGGGCCTTCTAGTTATAAGGCGAGCCAGCTCGTAGATCATTAAGCCACTGGCACCTGATCCAATGGCCAGTTCATGGATTCTAACTTCCGCCCATTTATGACATAGCGTGACCACTTTGCGTAATGTCTTATTCCATGAGTTACTGCCTCACCTTCGACGTGCTGTATCCTACTGGTTACGGTCTCGAACTGATGTCAGCTCATGGCGAAATCCTCCAACCAATCAAACAAAAATCCCTAAAAAACCATTAATTGAAAATTAATCTGATTCTCACTAGCGACTGGCCCTATCCAGGCAGTCACCTGAGGTTCTAGTGGGAAGCCGTAACCAGTAGGGTACAGCATGTTGAAGGTTAGGCAGTAACTCCTCGAAGAAGACATTCGTTGGCGTCAAACCATCAAATAACAGGGAGATACAGTTGATTTAAGAGAAAAAGCAAATGACACAGCATTGTGGAGATACATGGGAGACGTGAAAGGAACACAAAGAAACACACACAATATGAAGGAAGGTCAGAAGTAACACAACGCAAAGATCTGTGCAAACTGTACGTTGACGATAAGGTATACATAATTTAGCTGTACAGAGATACCAATTTCCAAATAAACATTCCTCTTACCAAATCCTTCGTATTCTAACATTACACCAGGGTCCAAGACTTCCTGTCAAATACCTCCAACCATCCATCTAATATCAACAATTCAAAGTGCGCCATGATCGCGAACTACCTAGCGGGATGTTGGCTACATTGCAAACCTGACTTGATAGTATTCAGTCTGCACCAAAAACCCGAGTTTAGTTGCCTTAAATGTTATGAAAAACCATCTTTTTAGACTACTTACAAACAGATAAACACACACAAATGCATACATGCACATACACGAACAACGTACGTGCTTTCCGTGTAATGATCAGTCAGACACGTGTTTTTCTAAGTTTATACAACTTATACATTATGGCAATAATAATTGTAATAAGATTGATGTGAATGATAGAAGAAAGGCATTTATTATCCTACAAAGGAGGTGATGATTTTTTTGGAAGACATTCAATACGCGTACTTTTTTGTCAAGATGAACGTTACAAAATCATCAGTGTGTACGTCTAGGGTTTAGGGAAAAGAGAATTTGGGGGAGCGGGACAAAAGTTATCATTATTATTACCATTAATATTATTATTATTATTAGTAGTAGTAGTAGTATTGCATAGATTCTCCCCTATTTCCCAAAACCTTCATCTTCTTAGAAGTCTCTTGAAAAAGACTCCTCATGAACAAACATTTTATAGGAAATTAATTATATTTGCAAGCGTTCCTTTATTCTAGACATAGTACTCATAATAATTCTTTTGTTTATGTAGTGAATGAAAGATACTGTGTGAGTGAACAAAGAATCCCTTTTTCCTCCAATAGGGACAAAAATTCGTTTTCAAGAGTTGGTTTGACCATGGATTGATATCAGTTAGAGAAGAATTGAAAAGCAGCCAGGGAGTACTGGACAGCTGTTTCATCCTTCCTAGTTTAGAAATCATCAGCAGTACGCACCTAGCCACCAGATTTTGAACCCAGGACCTTCCGGTTACAAGGGCAAGCTACTCGTATACCATTCAGCCACTGGTTTTTAATAGTTCTCTAGTTGATATCAAATCCGTAGTCAAACTCGTAAAAACAAATCTAATCCTTACAAACCAACTATTGAAAATTAATATGATCCTCACTAGTGACTACTGGCTACAGGAAGCAGTTTCCTGGAGTTCTAGTGAGAAGTCGTGACCAGTGAGGTCCACTCAGTCAAGTGTGAGGATTGAGTTACCACCGATGAAATTAGTTAGTGGTCGCGCTAAATGCATCACGAATTGGTAGAAGATATAATTCATGGACTGGCCACTAAATCGGGTCCCAGTGGCTGAATGGTCGCCTAAGAGCTTTCCTTGTAACCGGAAGGTCCTGGGTCGGAACCCTGGTGGTGTGTGCTTACTACCGATAAGTCCCAAACTAGGACGGAGGAAACAGCTGCCCACTACTCCCTCACTGGTTTTCAATCCGTAGTCTAACTCGTAAAAAAAATTAAAATTTGTATTTTGATAAAATGACACAGTGTAATGTTATACAATAGTAATATTTACTGATGACAACGTTTCGAGCACAATTTATACACTGCTACTCATAATCCCAATACCAAGACACTACTTACACAACTTCCTTGCTTCATTTATATACATGAGTAAAAATTGATGATTAGACATTTGAATAAAAACCAATAAAACTTCATTAGACATGCGTGACACAGAAAAGGAGATAAAGTAAATTAGGATACACTATTAATGTGATCAATAGAATACAATAGGATGGGAATTAAAACGAGTACTGTCAGTAAGATGGCCGGAAAGAATCACCAACAAGAAACTATGGGAACAAACAAAACAAGAACCAATCGCCCAACAAATATGCAGGAGAAAGTGGAGATGGATTGGACACTCGCTGAGGAGGCCACTGGGTGACATTGCGCATCAGGCCAACGCTCGAGTGGAACCCGAAAGGGAAGCAGTGAGTGGGACGTCAGTGCAAGGGTGACATGGAGGAGATCGTGTGAAGAAGAGTTGAAACAGTATGGATTAACATGGATGCAGGTGAAAAGTACAGCAGAAGACATAAGCAAGTGGAGACGTGCAGTTGAAGTCTTATGTTCCACAAGAAACCCATAGGAACAATAATAATAATGTTTGTTAGTCAATAAGATGCTTTTATAATAAAACACATAATGACTACGATGACTGTGAATTAGGTCAACTACATAGGCCAAACTAGTAGTACTTGACGCCTAACCTAAGCATTACTCACCCTATTATGCCACCTAACATGGGAGATAGATCGCAGAAACCTATGATCAAAGACAGTTAGGCGGCCTTTTCATGTCTTCAACTTCCAATGACCATGTCTTTTAGCAGTACACACGCGCTTTGGTCGACAGCCAGTCGGATATCACGTCTACTAAGCCAGAGATAGCATAAGTCGGTAAATGCTAAACCAACCTTCTGTATCCGTGGTGAGATTTCGTTAGCGATCAACCCGATGGTGTTGGCTGATTCAACTCCCCAAATAAATGAAATGGTCAACACGCTCCAATATGTGGTCAAGTTATGCAGCATCATCTTACATTTGATGGGAGAAAATAGCATGCCAAACATTCAAAGATTGCTGCTTCTCAAGGTGTTCAGGAGACTCGTTCCTGAGAACGAAAAATTAAGTTTTTAGATCATTGGCCAATAGAACTGGTTCTACAGAATCGGTTAAATTGACAGATACAATGAAAAGAAGCCCAATTTGAGTATTTCAACTATCAGTTTGCGAATCACCACCACTGGTCGTATGGAAAGCATAACCTTCAGCTTATTGACATCAAACGTTCTTTGAATCGATTTTTTCTTGACTTATTAGTTATTGCTTCGCTTGAATCATCACCGTTGAATCATCGTGATCTCATATACAGAAAATTCATTTTTACATTTACAGAACAGTTTCCGACTTTCTCAATCGGAGTTTCATACACTCAGTTTTAGGTAGACGTTAATTTTACATCTTTTAAACATGTATCTCTGATTCTGTAGCTGAGAGTTTATAAAAATTATTTCCCAAACAATGATATTTTGAACTCTACATAGAACCGAACCCAAGACCTTTACAACTGAAAGAGAGTTATCTGGAATCTAGCCCCACTGTGTACCCCAATATGCATTCACCTATACTAGCTTACGAGGTTTTGATTTACATGCATTGATTTCATTGATTACAGGTTTGAGGACCATTGGAAACGAACAGAGAGTACTGAACAACTGTTTCGTCCTAGTTTGTGACTCTTCAATAGCATCCATCCATCCACAACCTTCCGGTTACAAGGTGAGGTCACAGACCATTGATTGAGTCAATGGGACGGAGTCCAATAGCCTACGAACTCAAACTTGGATTTCTAGTAGGAATTCGTGAACAATACCCGCCGATGACATTGGCTGGCGGCAGTTGCGTTATCTCTATCGTGAGTTGGGAGAAGCTGGAATTCACGAACTGGATACTGAATTCAAACCTAGTGGCTAAATGGTTTACAAGCTTGTCTTGTAACACGAAGGTCCTGGGTTTGAATCCCAGTAGGTGGGTACTGTGCTGTACAGTCCCAGACTAGGACGAAACATTTTTCCATATATATATATTTATATACATATAAGAACTTTCCATTTGAACTGTGAATTCATCTGAATGGTCAACCTACCTATATAATCACAGAACTAGGGCATAATTTCATGTTAAAACACGTTTACGCGATATAAAACACAGTGACAACACTCAATAAAAGGGTAAAATTTTAGAACAGAGTTAATTGCTGATGCATATATCAAGGCATGATTATGAAGAATAAATTGTCCTCGAAATGTCATCCAGTTCATAATAATAGTAATAGTAATAATAATAATAATGCAGTTCACAGGAAATCATCCACTAACTAATAGTGTTTTTATTTCTCACACTAATCGTCTGAACCAAAAACAAAGGCTAAATGAATGGATCGGAGACCCTGGTAAAACGACAGTAACGAAAGTAGGAAGATGGAAATAGCTTGAAACAGTAGTAGTAGGTAGTGGGTTAAGACTTGTTTAGATCTAATTTATTAACAGTGGGAAAAAGGAGAGAGCAATACAGATTATAAAAGTTATTAGAAAGGACTTCAAGAAGATAATACCAGAAGGTAGGCAATCAAGAGAATTTACATGGCTTGGAATAGATCTAGTCCCATTAACTATCTGTTACGGCTGACGGCGGGCAGACTTCGGCCTTCCTCTACAAATGTTGTCACTTGTAGTCACACATTCGTAGTCTCTGACATCCAGAAAAGTCCCATTCACTGCCTTCACGTAACAGAGGAGGTGTTCTTCATAAAAGGGTGAATATCGACGTGTGGCGCTTACAAACTGACTGTCTGACACACAAGTTTATGTAAGGGAACTGGAAAACCATAATTCCAAACCGATAGTGTGTGCATAGGCTCCAGAATCCAAACGCCTAGAATGGCGTATGAACCAATTTCGGTCGCCGAGAACCATGAATATGTGGGCTCCAACTGCTGTTCCAATGCCTTTTGGATAATACCTTAAGTTATAATCTCCGAGAGAAGTAAACTACTTAAACAACCACCTGCTTCGGTCTGGGCGTCTTGACAGTATCTCAGCCCTCACATAAACTATTGGATTTTGTATGGCGTATCTCTTTGTGCCCAAAATGTACCAAGTCTGGGGTTTAATGAATAACTAATAATAGATGTATACACATAAACATCTGGACAAATAGACGCATTCTAACTACGAAGTACTTTATTGATCATTATTTGAGTTCCAAGTGAAGCACTAGGGGTAGTGATGGAGGTGAGGGAATGGTTACTAGCCTCATATCAAACTTCTCTCCTCTTTTGGGCTTAAAACTGGCTAGCCAAGGTTTAGAAGATTGTCAGCCAGGAATCAAACCCGCACCATTGGGCATGTCTGGCAAGCATGCTACCATTAAACCGCCGACACACAGTGGACATTATCAGGGCAAGGTACATGCATACAGCATACGGCTTTCTTCAAACCTTGCACACAACCATTAGGTCTTTGGCAGATCTGGCAACACAATTCATAAGAACACCATCAAAACATGTGTCAGGCTAGGTACCACAGTACATGTAAGTGAGCAATACCATTGTTTTCAGTTAAATAGCATCCGGCTTTATCTGTTAATATACATAACTTTATACAAACCAATCATATTGATTTTTGTCAATAGAATAATAAGATTGTGCATATAAATTGTGTAATTAGTCATAATAATAAGAAGTCAATAGACGAGACTGTGAAGTTACATCGATTGAGATGGTTAGGACATGTGTTACACATGCATCCCTAGCCATCGCCTTCCTCGACGGGCAATGTTAGCCGACATAGAGTCATGAACAAGGTTGCTTTTAGTACGTCTAATATGTTTGAATACAATTTTCATGTTGTGTTTATCGAGCAGTGATCTCATATCACCTGACGTATCTGATCTATGTGGAGTGACTACTGTTGAGGTCCATATCTTCAGAATATATTTCCGACTAGGTTTAATATTGGTGTTGATTTTGATAATGAAGTCCTCTGGATATTTGAGAAGACATCAGAACACTACTCAATTAACACAACATGAGAGTTTTCTTCAAACACATCAGACATACTAAAAAACAACCTTATTCATGTGAAAGACAGAATTCCGAAGGATTCAAGATCTAATTGTCTCTATAAAATAAGATGCTTCAACAAACCTCGCCAGACAGAAATCAAGATCAGAAGAAATGAACACCACAGAGCTTCCCTTTATTCGACCATCGAGTAATCTACTGAAACCAGAAAAGCTCGAAAAATCCTCAACCATAGTTATGTCTACACGCTTTAGAATCAGGCCACAAAACATTTATATATTCTGAAGTCATCCAGAAAAAAATTCAGGAAACCCATAGAATGTCTTATATTAGGGGAATTTCAATATTACAAAAATTGTCATTTATAATAGTGTCATTTATTGTCGTCAAATCCTTACTAGTACTGACTGACTTACTTACTGTAGTTGACAATTAGAAAATGGCAAAGAAACAATTAAAAACATTACACGTTACACACAGATTTTTCCCCTCCTAGTTGCGAACTGATTTCGCAGATAATGCACATCTAATGACACACAAACTCGAAGACTTGCAGGCAGGCGAAAACCAACAAAATGGTTGAAGAGGCTGGCAGCGAAGACAGGGCTCCAGGTGGACACAGGGATGAGGGAGGTGATAAAGATAACCAACCACAGCAACAACAACAACCAGCACTAATTACCGTCAACGGGAGAGATTTCACAGAGGTCACTTCCTGCCTTCACTAACTCGGCTAGGAAGCACGGTTTCAACCACAAGTAGTCGGGACAGATGAAGATGCCAAAGCCAGACAGCCAGCCAGAATCGAAAAGGCAAGATACGCCTACATCAACCTGAAACCAGTTTGGAAATCTTCTGCACTAACTCAATCAGCCAGCCAGCACAGACAACAACATTCAGATTTTCAACACAAATGTGAAGTCAATCAGTCAGCTTTTCTATGCGGGTCAGAAACTTGACCAACGTGTCACCAGAAGGATTTCCAAAAAGTTACAGACTAACATCAACAGCCTACTTCACTTGTTCCATACTGAAGATCAAATGGCCAGCCGGTCGGCCAGAAAGAATTAGTAACAAGAAACTCTGGTTGGGAACAAACCAACCAAGAGGCGACTACTCAACAAATATGTAGGAGAAAACGGAGATGGATTCATCGGACATACGTTGAGCAGGCCGTCAAATGACATCGCTCGCAATGCAGACTATCACTCAAGTGGAATTCCAATGGGAAACACGCAACGAGTGGGTCGTTGGTGGGTGGAGAGTACCATGGATGAGATCGTGTGGGGAGAAGATGAAAGGCTATAGGCAATCGTGGACGCAGCTGAAGGTGACAGCAGAGAATAGAAGGAATTGTAGATGTGTTGTTGAAGCCCTATATTCCACTCTGAACCCAAGGGAATAATAATAATAGTTACCAAGCAGAAAAAATAAATAATCCGCTTTTTAAGAAAATAGATTGGTTGTTGATCCGTTAAAACAAAGCAGATGTCTTCTAAGGCAAGAAAGTATACTGACACTGAATACCGGACATTCAAAAAAGCCAGAACAGGCGTTCTTGATTATCTAGCACCTTCCTTGTAGTTTATTTATAGGAGCTCAGCTACGTGTCTTCTATCAGTAGTAGTTTAAGCGGTAGCAATCAATAGCAGAAGATCTGACGTCTGCGTTTACACCACACCATCGTTATTGTCTCACCATTATTATTATTGTCATTCATCACCCTTGAACTTATATCTAGTCTACTCCATTTGTTGGCTTATTTTTCTGTAGTATTCATATTGTCTCACATACCACTGATTAAACTCACCCTTGAAACCTGTACTTTTGTTCATTACATGTATATACACACATCATTAAACTATTTCATCTCATTTGATCTCATGTTCTCATTGACCATACATATTTTAAACGATAATAAGAAACTAATTGAGTATTGTTCTGTCCCATCTTATACTTGTTCCACAATACGCTTTCTGATATAATTCAAATGTATGCGAAAAATTAGTGGATTTATAATTGTAGAGCCCGGAGAAGGGAACTTTATTGTAACCACAATTGGTTACAGGATTTTATCATGAGCTGAAATCGGTTAGGGGAACATTGGATAACCAGGTGAGAGTACTGGACAGTTGTTTCGTCAGGCAAGTTTGGGTTTCTTCACCAATACATGAACCGAGGACCTCCCAGTTACAAGACAAGTTTGTAGACCAATCATCCAATGACCCATGAATTCTAACTTATGCCGATTCACGATATGGCGCGACTGGAACTAGCCAGTGTCATCGGCGACGAGTAACTGTCCTCACACGCTACCTGTTGTATCCCACTGGTCACGACTTCTCACTAGAACCCAGATAACTACCTAGCTGAATAGGGCCAGTCGCGAGTGAGCGGGAATTGAACAGAATTGGCAGAAATTGGAATTCATGGATTGGTCATTGGATCGTGTGCAAACAGCTTAATGGTCTACGAGCTCAAACCCTGAGGATGGATGTGTACTGTTGGAAAGTCCCAAACTGGTAGGACGAAACAGCTGACTGTCCAGTACTTCAGCTCATGATGAAATCTTGTAACTAATAGAATCCCCGAAAACAAACACATGAAACCACAGTTGTTCGCACTAACTGTTTTTGTTTCAACCCTAAACAATTATGACAACCTTTGGCGCGCACACACGCACAGGCAGACAGAGACACACGAAAATAACCTTTTGATGGCTTTCTTTCTTTCTTCCTTGCCGAAAACATCAAAATAAACAAGACATAAAACAACAAACAGTTTTAGTAACCAACTCCCCCCCCCCCCTAAATGATGACGACTAAGGTGATTGATCATTGCATAGGATCTACTAATAATTACCCGTATCACTATTAGTAGAACTATATTTATCAGCAAATACTGTTTGTGTACTGGACAGAGACAGACAAACACCACCAACACATCTCCAACAAACAAACAAACAAAAAGCTACATGTGCGTAAACAGAAAGTGAAAAAAAAAGTATACAAAGATATAAGGGCAAGGAAACGTGAACATGAGGTTGGGAGAGGAAGAAGCGCTGGTGGAAACTTCTGGTGGAATGAATTGAATTTTGAAAAAAGCACAACAGCTGTGACTAAAATAAATAAGCTATACTTATTCTGCTTTTACTCTCATTTTTTTCAATATTCAGTGTATAAATATGGAAGTCATGTTCAATGTTTAATATATATATATATATATATATAATGTTGAAAATAAAAGTTGTTGAAATTGATGAAGTGTGGGGTAGGAGAGGTAGGTACGGTAAACTTTCGAATGTCACACATTTGTCTCCCTCTTCCACTTTCTCCAGAAAGGAAAAGTTCTTTGTGTAATAATAATATTAGAAATAATAAATGTGTGCGTCGGTGACACAGTGGTAGAATGCTCGCCGACCACGCCTCATATGGTTGGGGGTTCGATCCCCGGCCACTAACGTACTCCTTTACCTCGCTAAGTCAACAATAAGACTGGTAAAAATCCCGTAAAAATAAACACCACTGCTACCGAAACTTCAAGCCTCTAGCTTGAAGGTACCTTATCCTCCACTGCGAACGTGAAGGATAAATTTATCAAGAAACACATGACAAAGAAAGCGGAACAGGACTACTCACTATCTGTAAAAAGAAGCCTTTGTACATACGACTGGAAGTCAAGGGTAATATACCCAGGGGAATAATTACGATGAAATTAAGAAAATCAGGTCAAAGAACTTTTGATGCTGGCGAACTACACGTGATGGTGATTCCTCGATTGAAAGATGAAGTAACTAGACTAGCTGGCCACTTCAAATTGTATCTACCAATACAACTGAGCTTGTCGTGGAGCGAGTTATATCGGCTGTTGCTCTAGGAACTTGATTTTTCGTGCTCGAGAACATCTCTCAGTATGGCTAAGTAAAGGTGTAATAAAAACCATAAACAGTTCGATATTAGACCATCTGGTCAAAACCGGCCACAAAGCCAGCATTGAAGTGTCCTTCTCTATCATCTACCCAGTACCACATCAATTGTCAAAAACATCGAGGTACCGCATGCTCCAAAACAGCAGAGGCTATCGCGATTCAGTGCTTTGTGTAAAAAAGAAGCAAGTCCAGCCCCTACTACTGCCCTGGTCAGCCTTCAGCAGAGACTATAAATTCATGAATTTGTATTATTATCTTTCCTTATTTTTCTGATATTCAGCTTATTTTATGTTGATGCTATTGAGCTGTAATCTATCAATATTATTGATTCGATGTTATTTAAACAACATTAATGTTGTTCATAACACTAATTCATTCATTCACTATAATGTATATATAACTGTGGAGCCTGATGATGACGTTATCGAAAAGAGTATTCTTTGTTCACTAACCATTCTTTTGAAAACAACTTTAATGGACATTTTTAATCAGTTTAAATAAGACTAAAACGAGTCCAGAGATCACAGTGGAGATTCTCACGCCACGATTACCGGAACTTTAGAAAGGATGGAAGGAATCTAGTGGTTAGAAGAAAGGCTATCTTTCCAAACTACCTAATGAGAGCGATTTAAGCATTTGCAAACACTGGCACGGAATCTTGCTTTTGTCCACGTGACGCAAAATATAATATGGCGTCATTCTAGACAGACTAAGAGATTCACTAAATGTAGGAAATCCAACCGGAACAAGCTAGATTCAGGAAAAGCAGATCACCGGCGGAGCATCATCGAACAAAGTATAAAATGGTAGTCAAACTTCTACATCAGCTTCGTTGACCTTGAAAAGGACTTAGACAGCGTTGAAGGTTAAGTGATTTGGAAACTACTTCAATACCATGCAGCGTTCCAAATTATTATCAACCTCATTCAACAGTTATGCGACAATGCACCATATCAAGTGATCCACAACATAAAACTCAGAGAGGCGTCTGAAGCGAATACAGGAGTAAGACGCAGCTACCCATTATCAGCGATAATATTCTTGTAATGGGCTGGATTATACGCCAGAATGTGTTCGAAGCGCTTAGACAGGAGTACGTTGGACCGACAAGAAGACTATAGGATATCTTAACTTCACGGAGGAAAACAAGATGACCAGCCAGGAAGGATTGGTAACGAGGAACTCTGACAGGCAAAATTCCAATCAAGAATCCATTACCCAACAAATATTCCAAAGGAAACATATAAAATCGGACACATACTGGAGAGACCGTTGAGTTATATCATGTCCCAGGTTAGCCGAAACCAAAATGGGAAACGATGAGAGTCAGACGGTGACATGGATGAGGTTATCCTATGAGGAGGAGACGAGAGCATGTAAGCAATAGTTAACCAAACTAAAGAGGGCTCTCCGTTTGATCTTCAGTATGCAGACCGCTGTTGATGTTAGTCTGTAACTTGTTGGAAATCTTTCACGTAACACGCAGTGCAAGTTTGTCTGTCTGTCTCTGTCTGGATTCAAAATAGAACTTGGCACCGAAGTGCAGCCCTTCGAGTTGCCACGTTCCAAAGAGCACACAAAGGTAGACAAGAAAATGAGTGAAGAGAATCAATAGAGTTTTGACAAGTATAAGAGTGAAACAGAATGAGTAATGGTAGAAAGGAATATGAAAGATTACAGAGACTGAATACATCTGAGCCATTGACAACGATTTTCAGCCATGTCACCTATTGTCTCCAGTCACTGGTTCTTAGAGTCCCGAGGGCGGGCCCCAACCCGGAAGTCTGCATCTCCCTCCCTACCTGACTCAGTTTAACTGTCAAGGATTTCATGGATTGATGAGGCCATGTTTTTGTTTGGCCACCACTTACTCTTTTCCAACCTGCACCTATATCAGCTAGTAATGCCCATCGCCCGGGGAGGCAATGGTTAGGCATGCGCAGCACGTCACCTAGCCATCTCAATCTATGTAACTTCATAGCCTCTTCCATTGATTTTCCCTCTTTGCCCAACAATCTAAGCCTAACGTCAACATTACTCACCTTATTATTATCCCACCTAACGTGAGAAAGAGATCGTAGACATCTATGGTCAAAAACAGTCAACCTTTTCATGTCTTCAACTCGTATTGGCCATGTTTCAGAGCCATAGAGGATAAGGACGGTGCGAACTGCTGAGCAGCTCACACGTGCAAGTTTGTGATCCGTATAGAAGAACTGATTGACTGACTAAATATTTGTGATGAGCATCCGAATCTTTCTAATTCTGACTTTGACAGCTTCATCTGTTCTAGCTGACTGTGACTGAAACAGTGCTTTCAAGCCAGGTAAGTGAAGGCAGTAACCTCTGTCAGATCTCTCCCTTTGATGGTGATTGGTGCTGGTTGTTATTCTTGATAATGCCTGGTTACCTTCATCATCTCCGTCCGTCTTCTCTATGTTCACCTGGAGTCCTGTTCTAGCGTAGATGGTAGAAGACAACACGAAAATATCGACTATGCTATACACTATTAAATATTTCTTTAGATAGAAGTCACTGTGCATTTATTATTTGTAAACATAAACATTTAATGAATCTTTTGTCAATTTCTCTTCTACCCAATGACAAATTTGCATAAACACAAAAGGAATGTCGTCTATACATACGCCTGTTGTTTACTTTAGTCGTTTGTTTTTTATTGCTTTTGACCTGTGAATAGAAAACAATTCTCAAAAAAATGTTTATATTGCTTTATTCATATAAGTACATTTTTATCAAGGTTTGTGTTTAATGTCACACACACACACACACACACACACATACACATAAACTCAAAGACCCATAGATGAAAACCAACAAATTGGCAGTAGAAGCAAGCAGCGAAGATGTGTCACTTCAAGTGGATACAGAAAAGACGCAGGTGATGAAAATACACTCCGACCAGTGACATCAACAACAACAACAACAACAAGCACCAGTCACTATCAGGAGAAGAAATTTGAACGAGATCGCGTCTTCCATTTACGGTCTGGGTAGAATCGTTTCAACGGCAGACGGTGGTATGGATGAATTTTTCAAAGCCGCCATGCGGCGGCAGAAAGGTAAGACTCTTTCAAAATTTCGAAATGAAAGAAATTTGGATTCTCAGAACTAATGTCAAGTCAGTGAGTGATTTTGTACGGTCCAGAGACTTGGACAGCATGTCATGGAAAGCATTTCAAACAGGTTATTGAAAATTTCTATCAGCAGCCGACCATTTCGCTGGCTGAGATGGTCGACCAGAAAAGATAGGCAACAAACTAACCAATAACCTTTTGCCCACTCAAAACATATTCCGAAGTGAAGACGGTATAAGAATAGAACTTGTGCACTGTAGTGATAGTGTAACAACAGAAGACAATGGCCAGGCAACAGATCGTTCATTTAGGAAATCAACACATATTTATATATTTTCATGTTTTTACGAGTTGATCACGGACTGATATCAGTTAGAGAACCATTGGAAACCAGGGAGTACTGGACAGCTGCTGTTTCATCCTGGTTTTGGGAATCATCGGCAGTACGCACCCACTAGGATTCGAACCCAGGACCTTCCGGTTACAAGGCAAGCTCGTATACCATTCAGCAACTGGGACCCGATTCAATGGCTCATGAAACAGCAGCTGTCCAGTACTCCCTGGTTTTCAATGTTTCTCTAACTGATATCAGTCCGTGATCAACTCATAAAAACATAACAAACCCTTACAAACAAAACTATAGAAAAAATATTTTCATGTACATTATTATAGATTATTGTAAGCAAACAAACACAGTCTTCTGATTGGTTGTTTCTCACTGACAGTTAATCTTTTATCTCTTTGTGGCTGTTTCCTGAATGCGAGATCATCTATATGCTAACTGTATCCGCCTATGCAAAGTCTGCTGTGGTTCGTTGTTGAATCAGTCTTTGTTTATATTTTCTCACGACCAATATTGACGATGTAAACATTGTCGTAAATTACATTCTACCGATTTGGCTAGCAGCCCGCTCTCACCACAATAGAGTATAATTCCATTGTGGGTAAAATTTATTTTGATAAAGTCTCACAGTGTAGTGTTATGCAGTAGTAATATTTACTGATGACCACGTCTCGAGCACAATTTATACACTACTACTCATAATCCCAATATCAAGGCACTACTCACACACAACTTTCTTTGCTTCATTTATATACATGAGCAAAAATTGATGATTAGACATTTGATTGAATAAAATCAATATAAGACTTGCGTGAAACAGAAAGGGCGATGAAGTACATTCGGAACCATTATTAGTGTTATCAATAAAATGCAATAGGATGGGAATTAAAACGATTGTTAGTCAATAAGATGGGAAATAAGACGCTTTTATAGTAAAATAAATAATGACTGTGATTTAGGTCAACTACATAGGTCAAACTAACAGGTCAGGAATAGTGAGATTATCAGAACATAAGAATTTACCTAAGGTTAGAATGGTTCACTCAACCCACGAACATAGGTAATTTAGAAAAAAGCTCAGCACTACATTCCACTGCATGCATTAACAACGCAGAACCACACAATAGGGTGGGTGGGACAGAGTCGAAATTCTAAGAAGTAATATAGGTAGGTGGAGAGAGGGAGAGGTTGATTACTGAATTCTGGTTCATCGAACAATCTACATTTTATTATTTATTTTACTTATTTATTATAGCTTGATTCCACACCGTATTTTCGGTACAAGTGTGGAATTTTCAGCATGTGATATCGGTAGCCCAATTTTGCAGGCCGACCATAGATATCGGGTGTGCGCCGGCAGGGGATGGAACCCCGGACCATGTGCATGGTTGGCGAGAGTCCTAACTACTGTGCCACCGACGCATCCAACACATGCAATAGAAGTGACTCATCATCGCTAATACCAGAGATATGGAAAATATTATTACCACCAGTCAGTCAAATCAGAGGATAATAAATAATGTTAAAATTCTATTTCAATTCACATTATAACATTCTCACAAGTTATTTATTTATTTTACTATAAAAACATCTTATTTCCCTTCCCATCTGATTGTATCTTATTGATAACACTAATATTATTATTTCCGAATGTACTTTATCTTATATATTTTTTTTCCTTCACGTTCCCCAGTGGTACATAGGGCGGCTTCAAGCTTGTGGCTTGAAGTTTCTGTGGCAGTGTTTATTTTACAGGATGGGGTTGCTAGCCTCATGACCATCCTTTCCTCTTCACTTGCAATATTTCTGGCTTAGCGAGGTAAATTAGTGCGTCGGCTGGGATTCGAATCCCGGACCATGTGCATGGTCAGCGAGTGTCCTAACCGCTATGCTAGCGACGCAACGTTATCTTAAATTGATTTTATTCAAATGTCTAATCATCAATTTTTACTCATGTATATAAATGAAGCAAAGAAAGTTGTGTGAGTGACTTGATGAGATTATGAATAGCACTGATAAATTGTGCTCGATACGTGGTCATCAGTAAATATTACTCTATAACAACACCGTGTGATTTAGTCAAAATAAAATTCTACCCACAGTGGAATGTGAAGATGGATTGAGATGGTTGGATGACATCGCGCGCTAGACTAGACCTCCAGTCGAAAGCAAATAGGAAACAAGGTGACACACGTGATTTTGAGGGTAACATGGAGGAGATCATATGAGAAGGAAAGGCGGGATTATAGACAATCGTGTTGCCTAGCTATAGAGGACTTTAAAGAAGACGATATGAAATGGAGGTGTGGTGTTGAATCCCTATGTTCCACTCGGAACCTAAGGAGATAATAACTAAAAAAAGGGCGTTATCACACGAAAGTAACCCACCTCATAAAAAGTCTATCCAGAATAATTCACTGGTATTAAGATAGTCAACTGTGAACTAATGCACAGATGAATTCCAAACTGTAGAGATCAAGGGCCTCGAAAATAACAGCCATAATTTTACAAAACACGCAGTGCCGTCAGCTGTACACCAGATCTAACCACGCATGAATTCCAACTTCTACCAGTTTGCGATTTTAGCGCCATCGCCAGCCATTGTCTAATCCTAACATACTAAACTCTAGAAAACTGAAGACAAACCAGTCCCAGATAATTCTTCCCCTTTATACTCTTCGAATTGGTTGGTGCTTGGCACCGATGGGAAGAAATGAACTCACCATAATCCACAATGCTTTCCTTTGTGAGACTAAAAGTATTTAGATCACTGCAGAACATAAGATCTGCTTGATAACATACCATAACGATGAACAAGGCAATCATACATGCAAGATGTTATATGTCTGTCTGTCTGTTTTCGACATAGAACTTTGCACATATGTGCGCCAGTTCAAGTCGCCACACTCCCTCCATGTTGAGCACACAAAGCAAGAGAAGAAAGTAGGAGAAATGCATAATATAGACAGTAAACAGAGGTGTGAGACAAATGAATAGTAATAACGAAGAACAAAACAGTTTAATTGAGAATCATAAGTCACAAGGAGTGGATGCATCTGCGCCAGTAACTGAGAACGATTTTGAGCCATGTCACCAATTGTTTCCAACCATTGGTTTTTACCGTCCCGAGGACCCCAACCAGTCAGGAAGTCTACACTTTCCTACGTGGCTAGCTTAGACTAACTGTTGTGGATTTCATTGACTGGTGTCATGTTTTGGTTTGACCACCACCGCTCTTTTCCAGCCTGACCCTATATCAGATAACATTACCCGTTGTCGAGGAAGGCGATGACTAGGCATACATAACACATATCCTAACCACCTCAGTCAATGTAACTTCACAGCCTCGTCGATTGATTTCCCCTCCTTACCTAGCACTCGACCAATGCCTTACCTCAATATTGCTCACCTTATTATACCACTTCACACGGGAGATAGAACGCAGACACCAATGCATCAAAGACAGCTAATCTTTTCATGTCTTCCACTCTCAATGGCCAGGTCTCACAGCCAGTCATGAAGGAGGACGGAGCGGACTGATGAGCAGTACATACGCCCTTTGGTTGATAGTCGGATATCACGTCTACGCCAGAGACGGCGTAAACTGGCATATGCGAAACTAGCCTTCTGTATCCATGCTGAGATTTCGTCAGAGATTAACCCGTTGGGGCTGATGGTACTTCCCAAGTACGTGAAGCGGTCAACGTGCCCTACCATTTCACTTCCTATTTCTAATCTAGGAATCGGTGTAGTCCAATCCTGTAACATTATCTTGCATTTGGCGGGAGCGAATCGCATGCCAAACGTCCTTAGATTGCAGCTCAAGGTGTTCAGAAGACTCGCCTAGAAGGACTTTATCGTCCGCATATTCTAAGTCAATGGGATTATTCCCTAGTAGCAAGATATTACATACTACTTATCGATTGATCGATATAAGTAGTTGAATACCAATCATATCAACCAATAGGGCTTGCCAGCTAGATGATCGCTCATTTGAGGCTAAGCCCATCCATCCATGTACCTATTTTCAGTGACCCCAGAGAGTCGCATCAGCCTTGAACCAACGAAATTCTGTCTAGCCACTTGAGTGAACCAGTAATACTTTAGATCAAAGGTGCAATTTACAAATTACAGAACTCCTTTGGGAACTGAAAGTGTTCAGAGCTCAGAATATATATGTACGATCTGATCAATAACAATAAACAATGTATTCTACACATTACTAAACTGCAAAAGTATTTAAGAAACATGCATGACACAAGGGTATTCACTAATTAGATTATTAGAAAACTTAAAGGTAAATAATTTAATCCGTTATTGTTTTAAAAACGAAATCAATATTTATTAAATCATTCATCTATTGATCGATTGAACAGGCTTTTTCTTTAGTACAGATTAATTACTGTAAAGGGTTTGTCGTTTAGATTACATACTGTATTATGCTACTTAGATTTAATTATGTTTAAAACTTCTAAAAGGAATGTAAATACCTGAAAGTAACCTGAGATCGTTTAAACCATTAATTAACGGACACATGTATTGATTTTTTCTTTACTAGAAGCATTGACGTGTGGCATGTGCTACTGACAAGATTTGAAAGTAGTATATACATGCAGATATAAATATGTATATTATCTGGAAGAATATTCGACAAGTGGACAGATGGATTTAATGGAGAAGAGAAGAAGTGAATGAGGCTCGTGAAACAACGTAGAAAACATCTGAAGGAAGACAAAAGAAGCACAATACGAAAGACATATGCAAATGGTAGATATATTGTGCCTAGATCTGTACGTTGAGTTGCCATAAATAAATTCTGTTAACCAAGTCCTTTTAAGTTTTTCCCGTTACAGACATATTGAGTTAGTGACTAACTGACCAACTGACTGAGTTTCGACGTAGAACTCTACACACTACATGGAGAAACATGACAATTCAAACGAAGAGTCACTGCAGTTATGGGTCATATTACCAACAGTTTCCAGAGATTTGTTCTTAGAATTCTGAGAACCCCAGGCAGTGTACACTTTCTTATGTGACTTGATAAATTGATTCAAGGTTTTGATCTGGCCACCCTAACGTTTTTTCAACCTGATCCTACGTCAACTGACATTTCTCATAGACGAAAGCAACGGCCTGACAATAAAACTTGTGCACTGCAGTGGTAGATTATAATGCCATTATAGGTCAAATTTATTTTGATAAAGTTTCACAATGTTATGCACTAATATTTACTGATGACCATGTTTTGGGCACAATTTATACACTGCTCATAATCATATCAAGGCTCATAGGTAAGGAGAAAATGTTAGCGCTGAGTGCTAATCAGCTTTGGGTTTTGGGATTATACGACACCACCCTGCACAGAGGATATATCCAGACGATCCCTAATCGTAGTGCCAATGTTTTACTACCTATTATCTAACGTTTAGTTCTACCTGGCACAAACATTTACACAGATCAATGGAGTAGCTATAGCCAACTGTCTTATTTAGGCTATATTCACAAAGTAGTCAATCATACGGACGATTTTGATAGTCCTTCAGATAGGACGCACACCAATTCTATCGAAAGTTTCTGTAGTAAGCTAAGAAAGATGATTAGAGAGGTGAATGGGTCAAGAAACATGATGGTTTACAGTTTTCTCAACGAATTTATGCGCAGATATTAGTTTGGCCTACGAGAAATTGGGAGGTTTTCTTGGGGCATACACAAGAGCACTATCCTATATAACTATTTTTTAACACTACACTACTATTATGTAAACCCTTTCTTTTCAAATTACGCGCTTTTACTTCGGACGCATCTGATTGGCTGATAGAGATTTGTCAAGGTCTTCATTAGGTAGTTTAGAGTAACGCAGTTCCATTTTCGAAATTCCTCAGTGAATTAGTTAGTGTTGCCTGCACACTCAGTCAGTTATTCAGTCACCTTACATTTGGCTGTTTCATGCGAAGATGTGTATCATAGCTTCTTTACACATCTCTGTTTCGTGCGTGAGATTATTATTGTCCTCACTCATTTTCTGGTGAAACTAAATTATGCTCGTTGTATGAAGTTTGACTAATCCAACCTAAATGTGATATTGATTTTTCTCTCTTCTCCACTAAGGTGATAATATGATTCATTCTATATGTTTGTACTCATCCACATCGCTCTGTGTTTACTAAATAGTATATACGTGGGAATTAAATGTTCTTTGTAGTGGGATGATGGTACAAAATGTACAGGTTTATGCGTATTGATGTTGGCTCAATGTTCTGTCTAGGCGCTATAATAATAATGACTCGCCAACTAACTGACTAACTGAAAACTAGTCATTTTCTGCTAAACTCAATTGGATCGATAATGTGAAAATTCAGGCCACTAACCAATCTTCTAACAATTGAAATTATTTTCATCCAAATCTCTACAAATCCAGGTGAAGGTGTCAAGGTGAATCGGATGCCCATCGAAGGTAATGGTGTTCAGAGTAACACTTTACGAAGAGCTGACAGAATTGTACAATTCACAGGTCATTCGATTCAGGACCAATTGGCTGGATGACTAAAGAGTTCGGTCCCGCAACCCGGAGGCCTCAGGTTCGATCCTTGGGATTGGGGGAGTGTGCGGTGTTGAAGAGTCCTAAAATAGGACGAAACAGCAGTGCAGTACCCCCAGATTTCCACGGATCTGTATAAGAATTAGTGTACAACAACTGAAAACATTCTATACACCAAATGAGATGCAGTGAGAGTAACAGGGGTTGCCTAAACTTAGGAACCCTCAGGGAGAGTTCAATTCAGATAAGATTTTCAACTTTGATCACAAATAGACTTCAGTCAGAGAACCAGTTCATTGACCAACTTTCATCAGCAGCTGTCTCCGCTCAATACTACTGAAGATCAGATGACTGACCAGAAAGATCAGCAATAGAGATCTCTGGGAGCGAAACAACCAACCAGGAACCAATTGTGCATCAAATATGCAGGAAGAAAAATGGAGGTAGGTGGATTGGCCATACTCTGAGAAAGCAAACCATCAAGTGAGTGACATCACATGCCAGGACATTGCTCGAGTGGAACCCGATTGGGAAGCTGTGAGTTAGCTGGTCGTCAGTGCGAGGGTGACATGGAGCATGAGGAGGATATGATGTGAAGAGGAGATGAAAGCATGTGGGGGCAGACGTGGAGCCAGGTGAAAACGTTGGCAGAGAACCGAACGCAATAGAGACGTGCGGCTGAAGCTTTATCTTCCTCTAGGAACTAAAAGAAACAATAATAATGATAATCACCGACCAAAACAGTCGACGAAGTTGAATTCGAGAACAAATAGTTGCTGATGGTATTAGCTGGCGGTCGCGCATTATACATCGCGAAATGACAGAAGTTAGAACTAACATGTCATTAGACTCCAGCCCAATTGATTGAATGGCATGGAAATGTTTTGTTTAGCATTCAGACCTCAGGTTGTTTTAAGTGAATTACTGTGGCTCTTGCCTGATGTTCAAAGTATCCAACATATGATAGAAAAGATCCTTCAGTGTTGACTTTACAGACTGTTTGATCCAGGTGATCTAACGTTGAACTATTGGTAGTTTTTACTACACCTTTGTTTAGCCACACTGTTGAGTGTTACTAAGCAACAGCTAATATAAATGCCTCCAAAAACAAAATAAGTTGAACTGTTTGACACAAGATGATGTCGGTTCCTCACGATGTCTACACAGGGATTAATCAAGGTTTGAACACGACTAATTATCTAGCTGAAACTGTCACACAGAAGTTTACCAAGGCAGATGATAGGATAGTTACTCGGCAAAGTTAAAATTTATCGATCTGTGGAATGCAAACGCACGACTGACCTTGAGATAACCAATCAGAAAAGCCAGTGCTTTTTCGATAAAAATGATGTCTATTTACAAGGAAAATATACAGAATAGTGACAAAAAAAGGGAGACAGCATACTTCCCCCCCTAATGTGTCTTTGTATGGTTCCAATGAGGGGAGCAACAACTATTTACTTAAAAAATGAAGATAAGAAAAATAAAAAAAATTTAATCCCAACCACCTACCCAATTATTTATTTATTTATTTTATTCCTTCACCTTCCAAGGGGAACATGGGGCTCTAAGCCCCTTGAGATTTGAAGTTTCGCTAGCAGCAGTTTTATTTTTCTACAGGGTGAGGTAGCTAGTCTCACTACCAACCTTTCCTCTATATGGGTCTTAGCCAGGTTTAGGAATGCCTCGGCCATGGATCGAACTCCGGACCATGTGAGGCGTGGTTGGCGAGTGCTCAACTGCTGAATCACAAATCTAACCCTAACCCTAGCCTTAAAGCTAACCTTAACCCTAATCCTAATACTAAAACTAACCGTAAACGTAAACCTCACTTTAAAGGTAATCCTAACATGCGTTCAAGATCATTGGTGTGTTCACACTTGCCAGTTACTTGCCGATAACACTGGCTAACAGTTGCCTCATATACATTGCTTTCAGGTCCCATTAACTGAATATTCTATAAGCCCACGTCTTGTAACCGGGAGGTCCTTGTAGGTTCCTACTGACAAGTCGCAAACTAGAACAAAACAGCTGATTGACCAGTACTCTCTGTGCTGATTTCACAATGGATCTCTATCTGATCTCAGTTCATGATAAAACTTGTGAGGTCAATGTTCCAACTGAGGTAATAAGAATTACCAATAGAAAGCTGAAAGGCATCAGATAGCTGACGGCCACAGAGATTACGGCAGATGTTCTCACTCCATTACTGCAAAACGTATGGAAAGAAGGGAAGGTAACTACCAATTGGAAGAAGGGCTACCTCGTCAAACTGCCAAAGAAGCGCGACTTAAGCCTGTGCAAGAATTGGCGTGGAATAATGCTCTTGTCCACACCAGGTAAAATACTAAGTCGCATCATCCTGGAGAGAATAAAGGATGCACTGGATACAGAACTCCACCATCCAGGAACAAGGCAAATCATGCGCTGATCAATTGCAAGTCTCTGCATCATCATCGGGAAAGCACAGAATGGCAGTCGAATCTCTACCTCTACCTCAACTTCATCGACTTCGAAAAGGCCTTCACCAGACAGATTTGACCGAGAAGTAATCTGGAAACTAATTCAACATTACGGCATGCAGTGCCAAAGTCTTTATCAAACTCATTCAAGAGCTGGATTTACGACAATGACACGTGTCAGGTGATCCACAAAGGGAAACTCAACGAACACAGTGAACATGGGAGTGAGACAGGGCTGTCTGTTATCACCGACGATATTCTTAATTGTGGTGGACTGGATAATGCGTCAGACTGTGCTTGGGAGTGCGGAGACATGTGTACGCTGGATCAGCGATAAGACTCTAGAAGGTCTGGATTTCGCAGATGATATATGTCTAGTGCCACACAAATTCGAAGACTTGCAGGCAGGCGAAAACCAACAAAATGACTGAAGAAGGAGGCAATGAAGACAGGACTGCAGGTGAACACAGAGAAGACGGAGGTGATGAAGATAACCAACCAACCAACAACAACCAACAGCGACAATCACCATCAACGGGAGAGATTTAACAAAGGTTGCCTCCTTCACTTATCTGGCTAGGAAGCATCGTTTCAACTACAGGTGGAACGTATAAAACTTGGGCACTGTGGTAGTAAGTAATGCCATATTAGTTTGTTTATTAGATGCATCACACAGTGAAACAGTATTCTTCACTGGATGACACGGTTTCGAACAAAATTTATTGTTCATAATCATATCATCAATTATAATCACACGACTTCGAAACTTGAGTTTTGAAGTCGAAGTTTCAAAGTCGTGTGATTACAATTGATATGATTATGAACAATTTATTTTGTTCCAAACTGTGTCATCCAGTAAATAATACTGTTTCACTGTGTGATACATCTAATAAACAAACTTATATTGAATTACAGGTGGAACGGATGAAGATGACAAGGTTAGCCAGCCAGAATCGGAGAAGCAAGATAAGCCTTCATCAACCTGAAACCGTTTTGGGAGTCCTCTTCACCTAGTATAAGGAACAAGATTCCGATTTTCAACACCAGTGTCAAGTCGGTCTTTCTATACGGGTCAGAAACTTGGCGTGCAACGAAAAGGAATTCCAACAGCCTGTTGCAGACCTTTATCAACACAGCTGTCTTCTCTGGCTCAATACAGAACATCGAATGGCTGGTCAGAAAGAATAAGTAACAAGAAACTGTGGGAACAAACCAACAGGTGAGAGCGGATCACTCAACCCACATGTAGGAGGAAATGGAGATGAATCGGGCATAAATTGAGAAGGCCACCGAATGACATCGCACGCAATGCGGACAATCGCTCGACTGGAATCCAAATGGGAAGCATGCGACGAGTGGGTCATCATTGCTAGGCAGACATGGAGTAGATCGTGTAAGGGAAGAGATGAGAGAGTTTGGTCAATCGTGGAGCTACCCAGATGAAGAGGGCGGCAGAAAACAGAACAAAGTGGAGATGTGATGTTGAAGTCATTTCTAAGTTCCACTCGGAACGCAAAAGAATTTATTATATTTATTTATTGTTCCTTTGGGTTCCTAGTGGAACATAGGGCTTCAACTGCACGTCTCCACTTGTTTCTGTCTTCTATTGTACTTTTCACTTGCATCCATGTTAGTCCATACTGTTTCAGCTCCTCTTCACATGATCTCCTCCATGTCACCCTTGCACGTCCCACTCGCCGCTTCTCTTTCGGGTTCCACTCGAGCTCTGGCCTGACGCGCGATGTCACCCAGCGGCCTCCTCAGCTCACCGAGTGTCCAACCCATCTCCACTTTCTCCTGCATATTTGCTGGGTGATTGGTTCTTGTTTTGTTTGTTCCCATAGCTTCCTGTTGGTGATTCTTTCCGGCCATCTGATCTTGAGTATGGAACGAAGACAGCTGTTGATAAAGGTCTGCAACTGGCTGTTGGAAATATTCTTTGTGACCCGCCAAGTTTCTGATCCGTATAGAAGAGCTGACTTGACGTTCGTATTGAAAATCCGAATTTTGTTGTTGATGCTGAGTTGAGTGACGAAGATTTCCAGATTGGTTTCAGGTTGATGAATGTGTTTCTCGCCTTCACGATTCTCGATTTGACATCGTCGTTCGTCCGTTCCTCCTGTAGTTGAGACAATGCTCCCTAGATAAGTAAATGAAGTAACCTCTTTTAAATCCCTCCTGTTGATGGTGATTGGCGCTGGATGTTGCTGCTGTTGTTGTTGGTTGGTTAGTTATTTTCATAACCTCCGTCTTGTCTATGTTCACCTGGAGTCCTTTCTTCACCGGCTGCTTCGTCGACCAGTTTGTCGGTTTTCGTTTGTAAGTCTTCGATTTTGTGTGACATCAAACATAAATCATCCACGCGCGAAATCCAGGTCTTCTAGATTCTTCACGTTGGTCCAGCATATCCCTGTCTTCTCATTTCCCACTGTCTGACGCATAATCACATAACTAAGCTTCAAGGCACCCACTTAGAGCTTTTTTACATTATACGCATTACACATCATCGATCAGTACATATGTATAGGCAAAATAGCCCTGTGTGTGCATACGTTCATAAAAACTCTATATAGTTTTTTTTTTGTAGAAACGTTTGCAAAAATTACAAAGTAGGAACAGATGTTTAAAATGTGCTTTTATGAGTTTCCAATTGTTCCTACTAACGGACACGCACACACACACACGCACACTCACATACACTTATACACAAGTGGGCACACATATGGCATACAGTCATCAAACATTATAGATAGATAGATAGGTAGATAGATAGATGATGGACAACGCAATGAATATGACATTTCTGATAATCATTGAAAGAAAACGATACGATTTCAACAAACAATGAATCCCTTCATCATCATCATCTTTGAACTGGAGATGACCTAAATTTTGTCATGGAGATTATGTGATTTTACAGCATATCAATTACAGATGACAGTTTGATGCCAGAGAAAGAAAATGGGGCAACTGAAAGTTTTCCTATTATAATACAGGCAGTGAAGGAAGGAAGGAAGGAAGGTAGGAAGACATCTGACCGACATCTGACATCCACTACTCAGCTAAACAAGGGAAATTGTAAAATTCGGTGGGAATTCAAAAAAAACAACCAGAAAGACAACACTAAAGCAGTTAAAGAGATTATGCAAAGACGCATAAGCAAATATTGAATTCACACTGTGGAACATAAATTTACCCGGAAGATGGTAGTCTCCAAAGGAGGTCAATTTACTGAAAAGTCGACATGGAATGCACAACATGCACATTTAATTAGTTTTTTTGTCCAAATAGCTTTAGGAAAACAGATTGAGCGAGGAATATTCAGTCCATCTCAAGTAGTTCCTCATCATCGATCGACTCTTCCATAATATATTATACAGTTTCTTAAGAGTTGGCTTATAAGGATTAGATTCGATTTTACGAGTTCGACCACGGATTGATATCAGTTAGAGAACCATTGAAAACCAGCCAGGGAGTACTGGACAGCCAACTGTTTCATCCAAGTAGTTTGGAACTCATCGACAGTACGCACCCATTGTCAAACTTGTAAAAACAAATCTAATCCTTACAAGCCAACTACTGAAAATTAATGTGATGCTCACTAGTGACTACTAGCTACAGGACAGAGTTCCCTGGAGTTCTAGTGAAAAGTTGTGACCAGTGAGGTTCATCCAGTAGTCAAGTGTGTGAAGATGGATGTCCCACCGATGACACTGATTGGTGGTCACGCTAAATGCATCACGAATTGGTAGAAGTTGGAATTCATGGGCTGTTTACTGAATCGGGTCCCAGTGGCTGAATGATATAGTTTTTTACATCAATATTTCACCAATTAAGCGGTTACTTTAGTTCATCAGTTTTAGGTATAGGAGGGGGTGAAATCAAGAGGTTAAAGATCATCAAAACAACTCAATAACAGATGTCAGTAACAAGATTTGTAAGTTTTGAAGGAGGGGTGAAAATTAATTACAGAACTCATAGGTGGTAATAACAAGTTATTACGTAACTAAGAAATTTGTAGAATAAAGAATCATCAGTAGTAATTCCATACAAGGAAGGAACCTCGGAAGCCTTATGCAGAATTCCTAACAATGCAGGATTAAAGTGGCATTCAAACCAGCAAACTCAATTAGAAACAAGCTTTGTCGGTTAAAGGATCCTGCCAGTGGAGCCTTTAAAACAAAACAATTTAGTTTATCTAATACGTGCTGGAATGACTGTAAGGTTAAATATATAGATCAAACTAGTAGAACAGGGGCAGTCAGACTAGCCAAACATAAAAACCTAGCAAAATCTAGATTAGTTGACCCGTCGGTGGCACAGTGGTTAGGACTCTCGCCGACCATGCACATGGTCCGGGGTTCGAACCCCTGCCGGCGCACACCCGATATCTATGGTATGCCTGAATTTGGGCAACCGATATCCATGCTGAAAGTTCCACACTTGTACTGAAAATACGGTGTGGAAATCAAGCTGTAAATCAAAAAAAAAAAAAAAAAAAAAAATAAGATAAGAAATCTAGAGAAAAGTTCAGCTATAGCACTCACTACATGCAATTACACACAACCACACAATAGGATGGGATAAGATGATAGTTTTAAAATCGAATGTCACAGGGTATAGGGAGAGATTTATTACAACGGAAGCTTTGTTTATCGAATCAACTGCAAATACATGTAATAGGAATGATTCAACACCTGTCCACTCAGATATCTGGAAAATTCTACTACCCCTACGACAAATAGGAGAAAACAAGGAAAGCTATAAAACCCAAGTCTCAAAGTCGTGTGATTATAATTGATATGATTATGAACCACAATAAATTTTGTTCGAAACCGTGTCATCCAGTAAATAATACTGTTTCACTGTGTGATGCATCTTATAAACAAACTAGTATGGAATTACTTACTACCACAGTGCCCAAGTTTTACACATACAGAATAAAGATGATTAAGAATAATAGGATGACCAAGATGGGAGGTGTTCAGAAATTTATCGATGGAATTGACGGATCGTAAGCCCAATGTAACTAGCTCCTCAGGAGCAGTTAAACTGGTAAAAACCCACGGAAGAGGTGAAACAGGGCAGTCCGTCTTTATTTCTTGAACTAAGTATTGTTTGGCTAGTGAATATACAGCATAACTTATCTGCATTGAAAGTCCTTTTGAAGGCCCTTCTCAGAAGTTGTGATAACATCACAAGTGAAATGCGAACTTTGGCAGACTGATTTCTTGAGAAATTTGAACAACTTCTGCTGTTTTCTTGCTGAGTTCATGTGTTTGTTCAAAAATTTCGTTGGATATCCGCTTCTACTTAGCAGATCACGAATATTACTGGGTTCCTCGTTCGGTAGTTCATTTGAACAAATAACTCTAGCCAGGTGAACCAGATATCTAACAAATTTACGTTTGTCTTGTCTAAAAGTACAACTTTCACATACAGCAGGGGTAATCGGAATTCATCTGATTAGAAAGCCAAATCTCTCTGTGTTCCAAAGAAATCTGTGCAGCCCCTTTCCTTGCCATGACGACCAACTACATAATATGTATTAAGATTTTAGAAACGAAATTTCCCCTCCCCTTGCAACTATCTTTTGACTTTGTTAACTTTTACAATTCTAGATAACTCTATTAACTTGTTTGCATTTTACGTAATTCTTCTGAGTCATCCTATTCTTCTTAGTCATCTAAATTCTACAAATTTCTTGATTATGTAATGACCTGTTGCTAAAGCCTAAGAATCAACCTATCTTGAATTACGCAAGTAATTTTCAACCCTCCTTCAAAGCTTACAAATCTTGTTACTGATATCTATTAGTTAGTTGTTTTGATCACCTTTATCCCTTTAACTTAAACCCTCCCATACCTAAAACTGATTAACTAAAATAAACGCTTAATTGGTAAAATATCGATGCAAGAAACTATACCATGCAGCCACTGGAACTCGATTCAGTGGCCAGTCCACGAATTCTAACTTCTACCAATTCGTAGTGCACATAGCGTGACCACCAATCAATGTCATCAGTGGGACATCCATCCTCACACACTTGACTACTGGATGGACCTCACTGGTCACAACTTCTCACTAGAACTCCAGGAAACTCCGTCCTGTAACCAGTAGTCACTAGTGAGCATCAGATTAATTTTCAGTAGTTTGGTTTGTAAGGATTAGATTTGTTCTTACGAGTTTGACAATGGGTGCGTACTGTCGATGAGTCTCAAACTACTGGGATGAAACAACCGGCTGTCCAGTGCTCCCTGACTGGTTTTCAATGGTTCTGTAAGTGATATCAATCCGTGGTCGAACTCGTTAAAACGAATCTAATCTTTATAAACCAACTCTTAAGAAACTATATGTTATATTAGTGTAGAGCTAGTCGACGATTGGGAACTAATTGTGAAGGACTAAATATTTCTTCGCTCAATCTGTTGTGTTTTTTTTCTAAATACGTAAATGGGAATTTGAAAATTCCAAATAACTATAAACGAACACTGGTAAAAACTCTGTTGTTCTCTAAATATGGTCTATAGGCGAATTAGAGTAGGAAGAATTTTTGATTCTTGAAAAGATATTTTGAAAAAAAACGGTTACCCCATGAGATTCATTAGCAAGTACATGGAAGATTTGAAGTCTCTAATGTCAAACAAATCACAGTAGTAAAAAAGCCTATCTTCATTCAACTAGATTTTAGAGGTGATTTTATTGAAGGAGTAGTCAACAGAAGAGACTGAATACGTCATTAACCAGAGCCTATCCTGCAGCTAAGTTGGTTCCCGTTTATTGGACAACATGCTCTTCTTTGGTGCAATCACAAATCAACAGATAACCTCCTCATGTTAACTCTAACTGTGTATACAAATTTACATGTATCAGCGGTAGAAGTTACGTTGGGAGAACAGAATGGAGGACACACCTCCAATTTTTTGAACACATGCCGAAAAGTCTACTACTCAAGGGAACAAATGCATTCAATAGTGTCACTGACAGGCATCTACTTGGTACTGGTCATGATGTGGTAATCGCAAAATCTTAAAAAATTATCAATAGATAAAACAGCTCAATTCTCATCAAGTTTGCCGAAGCAGTCACTATTAGATGACTGTAACCCGATTAATGTGTTCAGAAAGAAGCAGTTATCAGTCTTTCCATGCCCTGGTAATTGGATGTCTTTATTCTCTCTTTCACTCGATTACGTAATCTTTAACTCTGGGAATTCCATTCCGTATGATTATTATTATTATTGTTTGGAATAAAGTGATTATTATTATAACTATTGTATGCATATATTGATTTTTTGTTTAAAGTTGAACTCTCGTGTAGGTATGTTAAAACTGTTTCTGCACATGAACCCTACGCTATGCGCAGCTGATGAGAAGCCAAAGAAGTAAATGACTTTACCATCATATTCCGCACTAACTCTTGTTCTTGCTTTATTCCAAATATATATATATATATATATATTGCCAATATATTATTGGAAAATCAACCCAGAGTACTGAACAGCTGTTTCGTCCTAGTTTCAAGGGTCTCTTCAGCAATACAATCCTACTGGGAGAGAAATCCCAAGACCTTCAGATATTAGGCCAGAATCCAGTGAACAGTACATGAATTCTAACTTCTACGATTTCGCAATACGTAGCACGACGGTCAGCCAATGTCATCAGCGAGTATTTGTCCTCATACTCGTGACTTAATAGACCCTTCTAGTCAGTGAATGGGTTCTCTAACTGAAGTTTGTTTATGATCAAACTTGAAATTCGTATTTGAGTCGAACACATTAGCGTGTTTAAGCTTAATAAACCCTGTCACTTCCACTGGCCTATCATACTGAACAGAATTTTCTCTACTTTTTACACTTATCCTTATACAGTCCACAACCAACGAGGCTGTTAAGTTACACCGATTGAGATGGTTAAGACATGTGTTCCGTATTCCTAGTCATCCCCTTCCTCGACAACGGGTAATGTTAGCTGAAATAGGGTCAGGATGGAAAAGAGCTAGGGGCGGTCAAACCAAAACATGGCACCAGTCAATGAAATCTACAAAAGCTAGTCTAAGCCACGTAGGAAGGTGTAGACTTCCTGACTCGTTGGGGTCCTCGGGACGGTAAAAACCAATGGTTGGAAACAATTGGTGACATGGCTCAAAATAGTTCTCAATGACAGCGCAGATGCATCCACTGCTTGTGACTTATGATTTTCAATGAAACTGTTTTTTTTCTTCGTTATTACTATTCCTTTGTCTCACACCTCTGTTTACCGTCTCTACTACTTTCTTCTCTTGCTTTGTGTGCTACATGGAGTGTGGCGACTTGAACTGGTGCACATATGTGCAAAGTTCTATGTCGAAAACAGACAGACAGACAGTTCACCTACGGTAGATCTGTTAATTGCTTGAATTTTCACATTACTAATCGGATTGAGTCCTGGAGAAAATGACTAGTTTTTAGTCAGCTAGTTAGTGAGTTATCTATCATTAGCCGCCTGCATGTGTATACACGAGTGGGCTAGCATATGAACAAGTACATTTTTATTTCATGACTTTAAAACAAAGGACATTTAATTTCCACATGTATATTTTGTACAACGAGTCACCTAGATGAGTACAAATCATATAGAATGAGTCATATTATCATCTCAGGGAAGAAGAGAGAAAAATCAATATCACATTTAGGTAGCATTGGTCGAGTGATTTACAATGTACATACTTGAAAGAAAAGGTTGAGGATAAAAGGAATCTCACTTAAGATTTTTGCCTTCCTAGTAGAGGTTAACGGTGGTATCGAATAGCCCAGGGGAAAGATGTTTGAGTCATCAAGGGGGACGGGGAGGTGGCATCTCGAGGTAGTGGATACTACCATTGCTGCTGCTGATGATGACTGCCAACAAGCACGACACTCAGGTCCAGAGCTTCATGTCCATTATCGTCAGTTATCTTGTGAACATCTGTGATTGTGGTTTCAACGACTAATAGGCCACACGTGATAAAACAAGTTTATACACAGTGGAATTAGATGTTGGTATCGGTAAAAAAACCTCATTAGGAACCAATAAGGAGTGCCGAAGAGCTGTTTCGTCCTAGTTCGTAGGGATACTTCAGCAGTACATTGAGACCCAAGGCATGCACTCATCGTTTCAAACGGAAAACTTACTGGATTCCCGTACTAGTCTCTTTAAACCAAATAGCTAAAGGTGATCTTCGTCAATCAGTGGCCTAGTGGATAACGTTTACACGTTTCAAACGATAGGCGAAGGGTTCGAGTCCCACTGGGAACACCATCGACACTCAGTTGGAGGGGGATGGAGTTTCATCTATTAGCTGATGCGTCCTAAATGGGACGAAATGCACGTGTCATGGATAGTACCACTGTTCACCATCAACCGAAATAACTGAACTAAAATCCAGAAAGTGAGTAATCCGTTTTCTTTATCGTTTTACAATTTCAGGAGCAAAATTTATTTAGATTTGTAGGTAATTGGACAAGAAGACCCTAGAAGATCTGGATTTCGCAGATGATATATGTCTGATGTCACAGAAACTCGAAGACTTATAAGCGGAAAGCAACAAAATGGTTGAAGAAGCAGCAAAGAAAGGACTCCAAATGGACATAAAAAAGACGAAGGTAATGAAGATAACCAACGAACAGCAATTACAACAACAACAACAACCAGCACCAATCACCATCAACGGGAGAGATTTAACAGAGGTCACTTCCTGCCTTCACTTATCTAGAAAGCATCGTTTCAGCCAGAACTGGCGGAACGGATGAAGATGTCAAAGCCAGTTGGTCAGCGACAATCATAAAGGCGAGATACGCCTTCATCAAACTGAAACCATTTTGGAACGCCTCTTCACCTAGCATAAGGAACAAGATTCGGATTTTCAACACCAGTGTCAAGTCGGTCTTTCTATACGGGTCAGAAACTTGGCGTGTAACGAAAAGGATTTCCAACAGCTTGTTGCAGACTTTCATCAACAGCTGCCACCTTTGCTGGTTCCATACTGAAATCAAACGGTCAGCAGGCCAGAAGGAATTAGAAACGAGAAACTCTGGTTCGGAACAAACCAACAGGTGAGAGCCGATCGCTTAACACATATGTAAGAGAAAACGGAGATGGATCGGGCATACATTGAGAAGGCCGCCGAATGACATCGCACCCAATGCAGACAATCGCTCGAGTGGAATCCAAATAGGAAGCGACGAGTGAGTCGTCTATGTAAGGGTGATATGGTGGAGATCGTGTGAGAAAGAGATGAGAGAGTTTGGTTAATCGTATACCAAGCTGAAGAGGATGGCAGAAAAAAAGAACAAAGAACAACAAAGAACTGTTTTTGAAGCCCCATGTTCCAGTCGGAACCCAAACGAATAATAATAATAATAATAATAGGTGTTTGGATTAATTTCAATTCTTAGGTTCTCGTCAAGAATCAACATCAGCTATAGAGATCATTGAAAACCACCAAGGAGTACTGGATAGTTATTTCGTCCTATTTCGGTACGCTTAATCAGTGTGCACCGACGATCATCCTATATATGCATTTACTAATTTCAAAGGGATGCTCTTTAATAATAATAATAATAATAAATTTGCTTTATTCCAAAACAGTACTTGTGATACAGAATGGAATTCTCAGCATTTTTACTACAGTATTGCATCCAGCTGGTACATTATCAATAAATAGAATTCTACATAGAGTAAGGAAATCTCAGTTCATTATGACAACAACATATTAGCATGTCGGTAGCAAAGCCAAAGTTGAACAGTGTTTGAAGGTGTTAGAAAAGTAGGTGCTATCATATTTACTGGTGTAAGCGGAAGAAAGAAACAAAGTAGCACACAAGAGAAAAAGAAAAAAAGAGGGAGAGAAAAGGAAAAGAAAGAAAGAAAATGTTGTAGCTATAAACGATATGAGTTGGAAATACGAGATCCAGTTGTTCTACTGACTATTTAATAAGTTATAGTTATCACGCCTTCTTTATCGCACAGAACACGAGCTAAGTAGGGTATGGTTGAGTTTTTGTACTTGCTAGTGCGAGCATATAGTTTTCTATATAGACTTCTGGTTTTACCTGATGAGATGCAGAGGGAGAGTTGTGAGTGAAGAGGGTGGTGTAAGTTAGATAGAATGGATTTAGCCCATTTTTCACATGATTCCATGTGCCTGTCAACCAGAATATTAACAATCTGGTTAAGTGCCACGTTGCTTACCCTGCTGACAACCTTTAACATCCTGCGTAATAAGGTATAGTCTTTCTTCAGTATCCCGGGAGAACTAAGGGGGAACAATAGAGAATAATAGGTAGAATGCGATAGTTGACGAATTGTAGGAGTAAGGGTTGGGTTATACCAGAATGTTTTAACTTCTTGATGTAGAAGGTAAGACGGAATATTTTCTTAGAAATATTTCTTAGAAAAGAAGAAAAAAGATATGAGACAACCAGGAAAGATCAGCAAATAGAATGACGTCTAGGTATTTAATTTCCGACTTGGTTTCTATTTCAGTGCCATCTATGTTGCACACCTCGTGAGTGTTAACCAGTTTGTTTAGGTCAGATTTATGCCTATTTTTTTATAATGCAACATATAAATGTAAATTTATCATCAACCACAATGCTCAGTACAGGCATAATTAGTTAGTAATTCTGTGGATGGTGAGTAGCAGCAGAATCCAGGACAACACGCGTTTCGTCTTATTTTAGACTCGTCAGCTAGTGGATGTACCCCAGTACACATTCCCCAGTAAGTCACTGACGATGTTCCCAATGAACCTTGAACTCAGCACACTATCGTTTCAAGCGCCAAAGCGTTATCCACTAGACCAACTTGGGTCACGAAAGCCACCCACTCCTTGTTCAACCAGTATCAGTAAGTAATTAGTTAATATGAAGTGTCATAATTTTCTCTGTAATGATATGCACAAATAATTAGTTTCTTCCGTCTTTATTGCACTTTCATCATCGTTCTACTCCTTCTCCTATAGAGCATCCAATCTCAACTAATATATATATATATAAACCTTTAGTATACTATATTCTAGGGTACTGGAAGAAATGTGACGCCAGACAGATGTTGGAATAGAATGTAAGATAATAAATAATAATAATAATATTAATAATAATATATAGCCGATGATATCGAAACAATAATGTGAATAGCACCCAGTTCTTCTGTAACAGTAGTGCGTTAGCAAGATAATGACTGACCGACTGACTGACTGGTTTCAGTATAGACTTTTGCACAGGTGTGCACCACTTAGAGGTACCACTCTCCTCACACAAAGCAAGAGAACAGAGTAAAGAGAGATATAATAAATAGAAGTGTCAGCGATGGAAAAAAGAATAGTAACATGGAAGAATAACAGAATTTTATGGGATATAATAAATCACAAAGAGAGTGAATGCATCTGCGCCATGGCGACGACAACGACGATTTTGACCCAGTCATATCACCAACTGTCTCTAGCATTCATCGGTTCTTACCATCCCAAGGAACATAACCAAACAGCTAGCCAGCCAGACGGTCTACACCTCCCGAACCGGCTCAAACGAACTGTTATGGATCTGGTTGACTGATGAGGCCATGTTTTGGTTTGACCACCACTAGCTAACTCTTTTCCAAGCTGATCCATCCTATGTCACCCAAAACATTGTCCGTCGAGGAAGGCGATGGTTCTGAAGACGAAACACATGTCCTAGCCATCTCAGTCGATGTATACTAACCAGCCCGTCCACTGACTTTCCTTTCTTATTTAGTACTCAACGCCTAAGCTAAATATTAATCACCCTATTATGCCGCCTAAAACGAGAGACAGGACGCAGACACCTATGATCAAAGACAGTTAGCCAGCCTTTTATGTAGAAAAAAGTTAAGGATTTAGAGTTTATCCAACAAGAAGGACAAAAGGACACCAGGAATCATTCATTAGTCGGTGCGCATCATCTCCTCATCACCTCTATCTTCTCTATGTCTTGGTGAACCCTTAGCTATTTCAGTAATTTCCGAATTCCCATTTATGTATTTTAAAAAAAACAGAGTGAACGGAGAAATATATTCCTTTTCAGTTAGTTCCTCATCACCAGCTCTACACTAATATAATATGCAGTTTCGTAAATAGAAATTTTACCAATTAAGCGATTGCTTTAGTTCATCAGTTTTAGGTATAGGGAAGGGGGAGGGGTTGAAATTAAGAGGTGAAAAATCATCAAAACAATTAAGTAATAGATGTTAGTTAGTAACAAGATGTATAAGAAGTTTTGAAGGAGGAAGGGAAGAAAATGAATTAATTAAGGAATTCAAGATAAGTTAATTCTTCGGCATTAGAAACAAGTTATTAGATAAACTGGAAATTTTTAAAATAATGATGACTGGTTGGAGGACTTCATCGTGAGGTGACATCAGTTAGAGAATCATTGTAAAACCAGCTGTGAGTACTGGACAGCTGTTTCATCCCAATGGCTTGGGACTCCTCATCAGTACGAACCCACCGCCAGGGTATGAACCCGGGACCTTCTAGCTAGAAGGCGAGCTTGTAGACCATTAATCCACTGGGACCTGATCCAATAGCCATTACATGAACCTCAAATTCTCCTAATTCGTGATATATCTGATTGGAATTCAAGGGTCCTAACCTCAGTGTGTGTGTGTGTGCGTACTGAGGAAGACTCCCAAACTAGGAGGAAACAGATGTCCAGTACACCCTGTTGGTTCACAGTGATTCTCTAACTGAAGTCACTTTGCGATCATTATTGAAATCAATCAAATTGTTGCAAAAACCGACACTTAAAAATATAATGAGTCACGATGTAAACAGTTACACGATCAAAAAAAACGCTTAAAATAACTGACCAGTGACAGACAATACAATTAAAATGTCAGTAACCAAATACAATTCCCACTAGTCCAAAGACTGAACTATCAAGCAGGCACGTAAAACTAATCACTCGCTAAAACAGTTTAGAAAGTTACAATAACTATCAGTTATATATGTATAGTCAAAAACAAAACCTACAGTACAATGAATAACGAGTCATTCAGCCTTTCTTACTATATTGGTATTTAGACAAGTGGGGCATGATAGGCTCAATAGGGAAAGTATTCAAGAGTTTGCTTTCAGGGATTTGATTTGTTCCTGGTTTGATCATGGATTAATGATATCAGTTAGAGGACCATTGAAAACCAGCCAGAGAGTACTGGACAGCTAGCTGTTTCGTTCTAGTTTGGGATTCGTCAGCAATGTGAATCCACCGCCAAAGGAGTTCGAACTCAAGACCTTCCGGTTAAAAGGTGAGCTCGTAGACCACTTCAGCCACTAGGGTCTGACTTACCGCCACCGCAATCGGCCAACAGTCTTCGGCGAGTAATTGTCCACACTCCCCGCCTGATCACAACTCCTCAGTACAACTCTAAGAAACTTCATCAAGTGGCCAGTCACTAGAGAGAATCAGATGGGGTTCTCTAACTAATATCAATTTGTGATCAAACTTCAGTAAAAGTATTCACTAGCCATCCTTTTGCTCTAGCTTTGAACTCATAAAGAAAAATGTTAAAGAATAGGCACCAAGAAGGCGCGAATGCACCAATGACCTGGAAACGAGTAAAATTCTGCTGTAAAGAGAAAATTTCAGTCTCTAACCCTAACGATGTGCATCAGTGGCGCAGAGGTAGAATGCTCACCAACCACTCAAGTGGTTCGAGGTTCGATCCCCCGCCATTGATGCACTCCCAAACCTCTCTAAGTCAATAATAAGCTCTGCAAAGGAGGGAAGTTTGGGCGTGAGACTAGCAATCTCACCCCGTAAAAAAATGGGACCACTGCTACTAAAACTTCAAAGCTCTAGCTTGAAGCCCAGTGTTCCAGTAGGAACGCAAAGGAATAAAACTGAAACGGTCACCGTAACCGATCCCTATCATGTAATAACCCCAGTCTGTCCTTAACCCAGCCATAGGCCAACCAATAGACAGCCTGTATAATAAATATTCCTACGCCTTGTTCCATATTCTTTTCATGTAAATATAGTGTTATTTAACAGGTTTCAACTACTTTTCTCTGACTAAGCTTTCCAGGGTGATTGATTTGTTCAAGCCTGTTGGTGGTGCGCATTCCTGAACTCCGCCATGAATACATAGAGACATGGTGATTCTTATGTGCAAAGATTCTTGACCTTAATTAAATAATTATCAATTAAATAACATAAATTAAAATTCAACCTGAACAAAAATTATGCCTTTCAATAAATTCAGCTCTTCAGGTTCTTACAATTCTAAAATATAATAACTGTTACCGTTACATTAATGATAGCCACTTATGCAGCGGACATGATTTCTACGTAGAATAACGGATTAATAGTTATAGAGTGTTAAAATAAGTAATATTTGTGTAACAAACGCGCTGATCTGAATTCGATCGCAAAATACTGAGAAAAGCGAGACGATGATAGTGATTGGTAATCATAACGGATCCATACAAGGTGAGAAAGGTAAATTGACAAGTTAGTTCAAAGTTGTATAAAAGGTGTCAGTTGTTAGTGTCCACTACAAAGTAGTATGAATCAGAGAGAGAAGATAGTAAAACAGACAATGTTTAAAAGAGTTCAAACACATTGTAGCACTCCAGAGTTGAAAAGAATGGAAGAAAAGTACCTACAAACGGTCTTCAAAAAGAATGGTTATCCACAAAATTTCATCAAAAAGTGTTTAAAGTCGAATCAAAGCACCAACAAGAAACCATCATCAAAGACCACAAGAAAATTCATCCTACCATATAAAAAAAACATCTCTGAAATAACAGCTAGAATACTGAAACCGTTTGATATAGATATAACACACAAACCAGTCAAATCGCTTAATTCGATATTATGCAAACCAAAAGATCCAACAGAAGAAGGGGATAAAATTAATACCATTTACAAAATAAATTGTGTGAACTGCAACAAGCATTACATCGGCCAAAGTGGGTGTCCCCATCGAATTAGAATCCAAGAACACAAATCAGCCGTGAAAAGACACGATATATATCCTTTAGTATCAATGCATATAGACAATTATGGTCATCAATTTGATTGGGATAATATCGAAATCTTAGACAAAGGAAACAACAAAAATACTGTCAGGGAATTCCTAAAAGCCTGGTACTCAAGCGAAAATGCGATTAACAAACACGTTAATATAGACGAAATATACCAACTAATAAAAAGTAAATCAGGTGACCAGAAAGTTTAAAATCCAAGTCAATGGAAAATGGTCCATACATATGTAAAGATGGTTACCGGGAGACGCAATTCTATCACTCATCAAGAAATTTAAATCATTTCACTTTATGCTAAATGCTGCGTTGATGTTGTCCATAAGGTGGACGATGAAAACTTCGCAACCAAACCAACCAGCTCAGAGAACACTATTAATTGCATTTAGTAAAACTCCGGTGAATAGTTTACTATGAAATAACCAATATGTGTGAAGCGAAACAGGTGTAGGCATATTATTGAGAAAAGAGATAATGCAACTAATAATAAGTCCGGAGAGAATACATGAAATTTACCAAATAAATTGCATTCATTGTTATGATAAACACCCATTGGTCAGAATGGGTGCCCCCTTTAACGACTCAAAATTCAAGGACATAAATTCGATCTGAAAAGACACACCGATTCATGTAGAAAATTATGAACACCAATTTGATGATTGGGATAATGTAGAAATTTCAATCAGAGGAAACACCTAAAGTGAAGCCAGGTGCTCAGACAAGTCAACGATTAACAAACACATTACAATAGGTCAATCAAATTTGTCAACTAATAAAAAATAAGTCACATGACTAGAAAAAAATTCCCAAACTAGGACGAAACAGTTGTCCAGTACTCACAGCTAGTTTTCCAACGGTTCTCTAACCGATGTCAGCTCATAATGAAATCCTCCAACCAATCAATAAAATTAATCAATGTAAACTGATAACCAATCACAACAACAACAACATTTGTCAGGAGACACAATTACATCAGAATTCAAATAAATCCACCTTATATTAGAGCCTGTGCTACAGCAATGTTGTTTAGAAGGACAAAGAAAGTTACGCAATTGTTAAATTAACCAGCTCAGAGACCCCAACCGAAACAAAATGAGTCGGTGTTTTGCATAGTGGTTAACATATTAGCTTAGATGTTTGGCGGCAATCAGTAGGAAGTCCTGTCTACCTGAACCCACGTTTCGGGTTTGCTGATCTTCATCAATCAAGAAAGCGAAACCTGTGATCTTCAAAGAACTCACATTCCTCCTGAAATTCGCACCCAACCCACGTCACCCTGTGCTACCACCAGCAGTCAGAGACGTTACCACTCGGCTATTCCGCCTCTTGACTGACCTCCTCTACGACTTTAATAGACACTTTGATGAGACACTAATTAGTAACTAGTGTGCACGTTGAATCGATGTTAGATGATCTCAGGTAATTAGTAGTAAGGTGAAATGAGTTCAAATCTCTCAGAAGGAGAAATCTGACTGGTGAGTGCCACCAAGAAGCACGAAACCCAGATCCAGGCAGGCAAATCTTCCTCCGGATTATCTCCAACACTATCTAACATCAAACATACGTTTAACTAGACCATTAAAAGTACAAAAAACAGAGAAAACGAAAAAAACAACGAATAATAACGGTGAAAAATGACTCACAGTTATGTTTTGTCTTTATCAAATTAATGTCTCAAATAATCTTGTATAAGTCACAAATCCACTGCTAATCCATACATACAAAATGCTTTACTGTTACTATTATTATTATTATTATTATTGATAAAACACGTAGAATGTAATGGACAATAAGAAGCCTACGGCACATATAATAACACGTTTTTTCTTTTGTTATAACTCATCCTTGAAATACTTCAAGGTTATTTCTGTTCTAGGTCATTCCGGTGATTATTTTATCATTTGCCATTCAGAAGCGAGATTCTCCTCCAATCGTCATACGCACAGACACACTAGGCGTGAATAGACACACAAACACATACGCACACACACGTATAGTTTTCTATCTCTCACCTGTGTCTGATTGGTTAATATTAGTGCATATATATGAACTAGAAAAAAAAAACACGCTACCATTGTCTTAATCATTAATTTCAATTTATTTAGTGTAAATGTGGACTTTGCCGTTGATTGATTGGACCAAAGAGCCAGGCTACACAGGTCGACATGTCGGCGCCTTGTGCAGATGCTTCAACGATGTCTGATTGTTTAACTTGACGTAAATTGGCGGATGGTGACTGGCAGTGGAATCAGTGGATATACTATCACTCACTGGGGAATGCAGGTACATCCAGGTGACGAGTCACAAATATGATGAAATGCTCATCCATGGATTCCACTGCTAGTCAGCTGCTACCAGTTCACATTGTTTTCATTACTTAGACTAGTCGTTTTAATATTCCCAAGCTTTAGTTTGTAGGGATTTGACTTGTTTTTAGGTTGTCTAGTCCTGGGTTCGAACTCAAGTGGGTCCATACTGACGATGAGTCCCAAACTAGGACGAGACAGTCAGCTGTCCAGTACTCTGGGTTTTTCAGTGTTCGGTCAAGTGTAAAGTATCATAGCTCAGAAGTGTGAACACTCCAGTAACCTTGAACGCATGCTAGTCATTGGATAACTGTACCTATCATTATTATAGCGCCAATATGAATGCTATTCACCAATTAAGGAGCGAATTTAGCTCAAATCACGTGTTCAGTAGTGTATGGACAATGGATTGATAGTATATAGCCGTAAATGTTCTTTTGATTCTCCCATGTACCTGTAGTGGTGTTCAGAAGTAGGTGATGGACATGTATTTAGGTGTACACAATGTAGGTAACGATTGTGTATTCGTAATGGTAAGTTACACACTCAGTTTATTGTTTTCTAGGAACTTTCTTTCCTAAATCAAAACCACCGCTGGCGAAGATACTCTTTATGTATCATTATTGGATATTAGAGGCTTGAGTGAGATCAACAGCTGTGGAGACAGAAAATTCCTCAGCGTCTACTATGTAATGGCTCCAGCATTGTAGAGATGTAGAGTCTTAGAAGTCACATCCTGTTACACAGCTGTTAGGAGGAGTTAATGTAACTGTTCATTTCGATGAAACAGTTCTTATAAATAAGAAATACAACCGCGGCTGACCTAGGACAAACAACGTTTGAGTACTGGGAATTTACAGTACCGAACTTCTGAAGGGGATTATGGAGGTTATTCCATATAGTGTAGTGCTGACACCTTTCTACCAATTATTCAAAGGCTAGTCATCCCTAGCACTACTGTCCACACCGACAAATGGGCGCGATATAACCACTTATCAGATTTAGGGTATATCTATCAACGACTTTACAATTCTGATGATTTCGTCCACCCCATCACTCCCACTCGTACCAATTTATTTGAGGGCTTCTGGGGTAGATTGAAAAAACAGGATAAGAGCAAAGATGGCTCGCAAAAAGAATTTATTTTCAATCATATTAATGAATATGTGTATATAAATTGGTTCAGCTTAAAAAATGACACTACTAGATTTATAATTGGGACAGTTTCTTGAAGTCATATCAGGGAAAAATACCCTATTTAATGTGTTTTCATGCATTTTCTTGTAAATAAACGTCTTTTTCTGTGTAAAAATCGCTGACGTTTTTCCCATTGGTCGCCTCAAGGTCATTCATGCATTCGAATCCAACGCCCAGTGCTGGTCACCTAACTGACATTGCTCTGTGTTCACACTTGAAACACGAAGAAACTCTTGAAAATGAATCTGCTACTCACCAGTAACTGGTTGAAGTACGACGTTGACTGCAGTTTTAGTACGAAGGTTGTGACCGATGGGGGGCTCCCACCAGGTGAGATTGTATGGAGGTCGTGTAAAATTCTCCCGTCAATAGCACTTAGAATTCCGTGGATTGGCTGTTGGATTACGGTCTAACTGGGTGAATGGTCTAAGAGTTTGACATGTAATCGGAAAGTCCTGAGTTCGTGCTTCCGATAAGTCCCGAACTAGGACGAAACAGCCGTCTAGTACTGTTTGTGTTCAAACCTGAGACAAGTTTTAATATTTGTTCAGTACAAATAGAATGAGGAATAAGTGTGATTAGGAAAACTTATTCTTATTATTTTCGATTTCGTGACAAATCAACACGTCAGGGAGAGATGATTGGAAACCAAGCATGGAGTACTGGACAGGCACTGGTTTTCTCCTAGTTTTAGAGGGACTGTTTAGCAACATCAGTTGCATCCAATGTCATCAGCCGTTATTTGTCCTCATAGCCAAATCAATGAATCCGACTGGGCATGACTTCGCAGTACAGCTAGAAGACATCCATCCAGGAGCCAATATTGAACTGGGGATCGATATTTACATTATGGCGTTGGAAGTGTAAAGTCGCTAACTTCTACAGGTTATAATCTTTTATAGTGTCTAAAAGTCATTAATGAAAACCAGAATATTATGACCTTCAGTTCCCGCCCCAAGAACTTAACGGACAACCAAAGTTTCAACATCATCAGACCTCCATTTCATTCTGTTCTCTGGAATCCTTTTAACCTGGATCCAAGTGTACCAATTAGCTTTCGTCTCCTCCACACATGATCACTTCGGTGTCACCCTAGAATCCAGGTGGAATTCATCGTTTCTCATTTGAGTTCCACCTGAAACACCTATCATCTAATGCCTCTTAAACGGCCTACATAATGTTCTACAATTTTTACTCACAGTCACGACCCTCATATCAAATTTACGTCGGACAAATAATCTTCTTGTTTTCTAAACATTCAACTTACACAGAAGTCTGACGAGACGGACATTAAACACATCGGTATACAGAAAGCTTATGGAGAATAGCCAGTTGACAAACTTTTACACTTTGGGTACTCAAAAAATCGCAAGCAAAACCTTGATAATATATCTCTTTTAACTAGGATCGGAGGAAAGAACCTGCAGCCTTAATTCTCTAGATGAAGAGATCACTTATTTTTTTGAAGGAGATACTGATTTTAAGAAATCAAAAATGACATACAAATCGGTAATTAATGTTGTGCTTTACGAGTTGATCACGGACTGATATCAGTTAGAGAACCATTGAAAACCAGGGAGTACTGGACAGCTGCTGTTTCACCCTAGTTTGGGAATCATCGGCAGTACGCACCCACCGCCAGGATTCGAACCCAGGACCTTCCGGTTACAAGGCAAGCTCGTATACCATTCAGCCACTGGGACCCGATTCAATGGCTCATGAATTCTAACTTCTACCAATTCGTGATTTTAGCGCGATCCCAACTATTGTCGTTGGTGGGACATCCATCCACACACGTGACTTCTAATTGGACCTAACTGGTCACGACTTCTCACTAAAACTCCAGGAAGCTGCAACCTGTAGCAAGTCACTAGCGAGCATCAGAATAATTTTCTATAGTTTGGTTTGTAAGGATTAGTTATGTTGTACGAGTTGATCACGGTCTGATATCAGTTAGAGAACCATTGAAAACCAGGGAGTACTGGACAGCTGCTGTTTCATCCTAGTTTGGGAATCATCGGCAGTACGCAGCTGTCCAGTACTCCCTGGTTTTCAATGGTTTTCTAACTGATATCAGTCCGTGATCAACTCGTGAAACATAACTAATCCTTACAAACCAAACTAAAGAAAATGTTGTGCTTTCTCTATATGTGTAAACTATTGACGCATCAGGAGTAGAAAGCGAGATCAATAAACTGTGTCTATACCGTTCATGTGTAAATATGCTCACGTAAATACTCATGTTTAGACATACGCACACACATACACACGCACAAACACATAAACAAATGCATTACACCCTTGTTTTGATTTTACATTATGATTAGTAAGGAAAAGCACTACTAACAAATTCTGAATAAAGTAAGAACGATGGTTTGTGCAGAGTAAGACAATGTTATTGTTTCTTTCATCGGCTTCTCCATACCTAATAAACAGTGCTCAGAATTACTACACTTATGCAGTTTCTACGGAAGCCCTTCACATATGTCTACTGTTTGATGATATTAGATGATTGGAGGCAATCGGCCCCACAGGAAGCCTAGCTTGACCTAGCTTTCGTGCTAGTTGGCACTTGTCAGCAGCTCTGGGTGACGCGGGTTTGAATCTCAGAAGGGACATGAGTTCCTTCAAGGTGGTTTCAGATACGCCTTACTGACTAGTGAGTGTCAACTAGCACGAAACCAAGGGCAAGCAAGGCTCCCTGTGGCCGACTGCCTCCAACCATCTCATATGATTAAATCAACTTACACCGTGATGGCGAGCTACCTAGAATGGTGGCCGAAAGAACTCAGTCTGCACCATAGAAAGGACTAGACACATCACACTAGTTACTAGTGTCCAAGGCTCTGTTCTTTTTCCTTTTCTGTTTTCTTTCTTATTGCATGACTTGCCTCACTCTGACGAAATGAACTTTGTTAAGTATGCCGGTGATCTAACTATTTCAATGTCTGTTAACTCCAAGCTAGACTGTACTAAGATGAACAGCTTTCTATCAGGAATTAGCAAATGGTCTTCGTCTAATGGTGCTAAACTAAATCTTTCCAAATGCCAGACTGTCAGTTTCAGTTTCCGATGTAAACGAAAGTTAAATGAGGCCGTTGGTTCTTATGACCCTTGCAAAATTGATGATACTGATATAGAAACCAAGTCTGAAGTTAAGTAAGTTGGATTAATTCTTTCTTCTGACCTATCCTGGTCCTCCAATGTCTTAGCGACTTCTAAAAGAATATTTCGTCTGACTTTTTACACCAAGAAGTTAAGGCACTCAGGCATAACTCAACCACTTCTCCTACAGTTTATCAACTCGTGTATTTTACTTATTCTTCTTTACTGTTCACCCTTATTCTTTCTTGGATTGCTTAAAAAAGACTATGTCATACTTCGTAGAACTCTGAAGACTGTCAGTAGAACGAGTGGTATCCCATCGGGCCATATCGTCGACATTGTCACTGATAGGCACTTGATGTCATGCAACAAATTCGCTAAAGGAATTTTGTCAGACTCTGAGCATCCACTCTACCCGCAGCTCCAACCTTGTATCTCCTCAGGTAAAACAAGAAGTCTTTTCAGAAGAATTTATGCACGTACGTCTAAGTATAAAAATTCCACTACACCATATTTGGCACGTACTTTATGTGATGAAAATAATGTCAGACATGAACTAACTAACCTTCTTTGCACCACTAAATAAACCATTTCCTTCATCCTTAAAGCATCAAACTTTATTGTTATTGTATTTCTTATATTTATAATCCTCTCAATTTTTTCGTTTTGTTTATTTTTTTTCATAAGTGTGGACATAATTTTAAGCTGTATTATGACTGTTAACTTTGTATTTCACCTCACTGTACCATATCAACATAACATTAGACCCAATTATCCATAACATGCTAAAGTTTCCAAACTGAATCGACAATACCGTTTGAAACAAACTCACTGTTATTACTTATTATTATTATTATATCTAATAATTATGTCGTGAATGTGGACAAATTCCTCCGATTAATTTTTGTTTTAATTTTTAATTTTATATACACTTTGAGTAAATCAGATGGAATATTGTGACAAATGCTGAGAATTCCATTCTGTATTATAAGTACTGTTTTTGGAGTAAAGTAGATTATTATTATTCATTATTATTATTATTATTATTATTATTATCAAAATATGTCTACGGTGGCAGTTACATTTGGAGAACAGAAAGAAGAAGAGCACAGCTTCCATTTTCTAAGCATTTACTGAAAAGCCTATATTTCAAGGTTAAAACCCTCCTTCAATAATGCTTTTATCAGACTTCTTATTGATATGCGTCATTCAGTGGACACCCTGAAATCCTTTAAAATTATCAACAGACGAGAATAGTTCAATTCTTTGATTAGGCATTTACAAAAGTCATACAGTGAGTCCTAAGCGTGATTGTGTAGACTGAATTCTAACAGTCAAGTTGATTTCAACAGCTGGAAGCCTACCTTCAGAAAAATAGGATAGGAAATATTCGCACTTCTAACTGGATTGACATGACATTTTCTTTCCTAAATGTCACGCTTGCAGAAAGCGATTACTCTAACTGATTTACTGAAAAAAATCATGAAAGATAAGTCATCTAAGCCGGTCACTTATACACACTTCAATTTCAGCAGCCTGCTTAAAACTTGGACTACCGAAAACCTCCATCAATAATTCCTCTTATTCAGTTTGCTTAAATTTAATAAAAATGACCTCTAATATGAGTATTATTCACTCTGGCGAGTATTTAAACCATTTACAACCTGCTCATTAGCAGGTTTCTATTAAATCTGAGGAAAAGCATTATCCTTGATGGATGGCAACTTATCCGAATACATAACATGGTTGTTCCTGAATAGTGTCCCTCGTTGAACTTTTCACAATTAGCATTCAACAAAATATGTATTTCTCGAAGGAGACAAAAGAGAAGTATCATAAGGGATCAGTTTGCGCTTTCGGTCAGATGACACTCACACGATCTACTGTCAGTTAGTGCTTCTCATGTGGTTGTATCATCTGAGCTGGATAGTTAATTTGCGGAGCTTTCATCACCCTACTAGATGACATCTTCAGCGCATACTTCAATTTGAAATGAGCTTTTAGGTTTGTCCACGAGTTTATTAATCATCTCTCCCGGTGACCTTGGACGTGATTGGTTGTTTTTGTATGTTTTCACACCTTATAAGATAAGAAAGAAACCTCACACACAAAGGGTCAAAGTTCAAGTCAAAGAAACAATCAGTTCCAATACAAGTAGCCTGGAGGGTGTGTGAAAACACACAAAAACAACCAATCACGTCCAAGGTCATCAGGAGGGATGATTAATAAACTCGTGGAGAAATCTAAAAGCTCACGTCCACAAACTGAAGTGTGCGCTGAAGATGTCACCTAGTGGGGTGATGAAAGATTCGCAAATTAACTATCCAGCTCGGAGAACACAACAACAACAAAATCATCCACCTGAGCTACAAATCTTCTCTATCATATCCAGTTAGTGCTTTATTTGAAGTTCTTAGACGAAAAGAAAAAATCATGCAATAATCTCCGTTTAAAGTTTTGTTCACTGTTCAGAATAAAGCTGCTATTATTATTATTCCAAATTTGAAATGTGATAAAGCTTCAGATATACTCAAAAACCGTCTTTCTAAATCAGTCAGTTAGAATTTTTTTGTGGTAAAATCCTACTTGACCTCCTACACCAGCCATAAACTGTTCTGCATCTCTGCTACAGATGAGCTCCTTCGTCTGGTCACCTTCGTGTGAATCTATCAGTTCAACTGCTGATGTGAAGCAAAATACATTGGCCATAGCCAAATAATGCTTTTCACACGAATATAAGGACATATTTTAGCATTGTTTTGCTAGGCAGGAAACCAGAGAGCACTGAAAGCTGTTTAGTCCAAGTTCGGGACCCTTCAGCACTGGCCATCTCCCAGGGGTTCAAAGCCACGACATTCTGGTTACAAAGCGAGACAGTAGACCAATATAATGGCTCAGGAATTCCAGTCTTTGCCAATTCCCTATAATATGTAGTGCAAGCACAAGCCGATGTCATTGGTGAATACCCTTACCTGACTTGGTGAACCCCACTCGTCAGAAATCTTTCTATATAGAGCCAGTCACTAGTGGGTATCAGGTTAATTTTCAAATCTAAGTATTAGTTTGCAGTGATTTGATTGATTTCAAGTTTTCATCACGAACCGACATTGGTTAGAGAACCATTGGAAAAGCAAAAGTGAGTAATGGACAGTTGTTTCGTCCCAGGCTAGGGCTCTTCATCAGTACGCGTCCATCGCAGGGTTTCTAACTTAGAATATATATCTGATGCTCAATAGCGACTGACCCTAATCGAGTAGATAGTTACTTGGGTTCTAGTGGGAAATCGTGACCAGTGGGTTACGGCAGGCCAGGAGTGAGAATAAATACTCGCCAGCGATGACATTGGTTAATGGTCACGCTATATCTTGAACTGGCAGCAGATGGAATTCATGGCCTGGCCATTGGGTAGTCAGGTCCCGGTGGCTTGATGGTCCACGAGCTCCCCTTATAACTGAGAGATCCTGCGTTCAATCCACAGTGGATGGGCACTGATTAAATGTCCCACACAAAGACAAAGCGGCTGTCAAGTACTAGCTGTGCTGGTTTTCCAATGGTTCTCCAACTTATGTCAAGTCATGATCGAACGCGTAATCAGTCGAATCATTGCAAACCACCACTTAAATATTGTGCCTGTCATGTCTTCTGGAAGACTACCGAATAGCCAAGAGACAGATCGATAAAGCTGTGAAAGGGAGGAGTGAAAGTACCAGACCGAACTATCAACAAGTCTAGCAGTATTTGGTCTGGCGATGTGATGTGATGAAGGTGATGAAGATTCCTGGTGAACACCAACAGCATCAACAACAAAAGATAACAATCAGAATAAATGAAAGTAACGTGAAAGAAACAACCTCTTTTACCTACCTACCTGGGAAGCATCGTTTCAACTACCGACAGACGGAACTCACGAGGATATCAAAGCAAGAATCGGAAAAGCAAGACAAGCTTTCATTACTCTCAAGTCTGTGTGGAGTTCAGAGAACAGGAAAAAGGTGGAGATGTGTTACCGAAGTCCTATGCATTCCACTCTGAACCCCAAGAGAATAATAATAATAATAAAACTTCAATACATAGTTGAGTCACTTCGGTTTCACGTGTTTTGTGTTTGCTTTAATGAAGAACATGATGATAGTGGGATGAATACTTGGTATATTTAAGTGTTGGTTTGTAGGGATTTGATTAGTTACAGGATTTTCATCATGAGCTGACATCAGCTAAAGAATCACTGGAAAACCTGGGAGTAGTGAACAACTGTTTCATCCTAGTTTGGGACTCTTCATCACTACGCACCCACCGCCCAGGACCTTCTGGTTACAAGGCGATGAAAATCCTGTAACTTGGTACATTTGTTACTATACACTTCCTAAGTGTTCGAAACCAGGATTAATAGTTAGTCAGTCTGTGGTGTAATCACCCATATGTATTTCTGTAATTTACTTTCCATCTCAACTATCCTGCAATACTCACACTATACTATACCTCAGGGGTGATTAGAATTCAAGGAATTGCTTGTCTCTTGTACACTTACTTATTATCTAGGTAAGTCTAAACAATGTAATCGTGTCTACGAATATCAGGCATTACTGATTACACTGATACAAATATTTTAACTAACATCATATGTCATTCATACTGTAAAGTAGTCTAGATGTAGCGTATATTACTGACGAGGTTTTTAAGTAGTATATTGTATGTGTTTGTGGGTGGGTGGCGTCTTCTGCAAGAATATTAAATAGCGAAGAGGAGAAATAAAAAAAGTTATGAAGAACATTTATTATTATTATTGTTTCCTTCAATTCCTAGAGGAACATAGGCCTTCAGCCGTGCGTCTCCATTGCGTTCGGTTCTCTGCTAGAGTCTTCACCTGGCTCCAAGTCTACCCACACGCTTTCATCTCCTCTTCACATGACCTCCTCCAAGTCACCCTTGGACGACCAACTCACCGCTTCCCATTCAGTCGGGTTCCACTCGAGCAATGTCTTGTCTAGTGATGTCACTTGATGCATTGTTTCCTCAGAGTTTGGCCAGCCAATCCATCTCCATTTCTTCCTGCCAATTTGTTTCACAATTGGTTCCTGGTTGGTTCGTTCCCAGAGGTTCCTATTGCTGATCCTTTCTGGCCATCTGATCTTGAGTAGTATTGAGCGAAGACAACTGTTAATGAAAGTCTGTAGTTTGTTTGAGATGCTCTTTATGACGCGCAGTGCAAGTCTCTGATCCGTATAGTAGCACTGACTGACTTCACATTGGAGTTGAAAATTCGGATCTTATTTTTGATGCTGAGAGTTGTTGACCTGCACAGAGACTTGAGAGTAGTGAAAGCTTGTCTTGCTTTTCCGATTCTTGCTTTGATATCCTCGTCAGTTCCGCCTGCAGTTGAAACGATGCTTCCCAGGTCCGTAGGTAAAAGAGGTAGTTTCTTTCAGGTTCCTTCCATTTATGCTGATTGTTGTCTGTTGTTGTTGTTCTTGTCCAGTAATCTTCGTTACATCTGTTTTCTCTATGTTCACCTGAAGTCCTTCCTATCTTTGATGCTTGTTCTGCCAACTTGTTGCTTGCATATCTTCCAGTTTGTGGGAAATCAGACATATATCATCGGCAAAGTCCAGATCCTTCAAGTTTTTCGTGTGAGTTGATTTTATGCCTGTTTCCTCATTACCCGCTGTTTGTCGCATTATCCAATCTACTGCGATCAGGAAAATCATTGGCGATAGTAGGCAGTCTTGTCTTACTCCTGACCTCACTTCGAAGGATTCCGTAAGTTTCCCGTTGTGGATTACTTGGCATGCAGCATTGCCGTGTCAGCTCCACGATTACCCGGAGGCTTTCATCTCATCCTCACATGACCTCCTCCATATCAGCCTCGGATGCTCAAATCACCGTTTCTCACTCGAAGACCTGACGACTGACATCATTCTACAGTTTCCTCAGAGTGCATCCCATCCTACTCCACTTTTTTCTGGAATTTTGTTTGAGAAATCAACTCTTGGTTGGTTCGTTCCAGGAGTTTCTTGTTGTTAATTCTTTCTGAATGGCCATTTGACCTTCAATATAGAGCCAGTGAAGTTAGAAGCTGTTGATAAAAGTCTGCAGTAACTTCTTGGACATCCTTTTTTTGTCGCGCGAAGTTTCTGACACAAATAGAAGAACTGGCTTAACATTAGTTTTGAAAATTGCATGTTTATATATATATATATATATATATATATATATATATATATATACGTATACGGAATGTGATTGCTAGCCCGGCGCCCAACTTTTCATCTTTACTAGGCTTACTATGAACTTAGCGAGGTTCAGGAGTCTGTCTGTCTGTCTGTTTTCGACATAGAACTTTTCACATATGTGCACAAGTTCAAGTCGCCACACTCCCTCCATGTAGCACACAAAGCAAGAGAAGAAAGTAGGAGAAATGCATATTAGAGAAAGTAAACAGAGGTGTGAGACAAAGGAATAGTAATAAAGAAGAACAAAACAGTTTCATTGGAAATCATAAGTCACAAGTAGTGGATGCATCTGCGCCAGCCAGCCATTGGGAACGATTTTGAGCCACGTCACCAATTGTTTCCAACCATTGGTTTTTACCGTCCCGAGGACCCCAACCAGTCCGGAAGTCTACATCTTCCTACGTGGCTTAGATTAACTCTTGTGGATTTCATTGACTGGTGCCATGCTTTCGTTTGACCGCAGCTTGCTCTTTTCCAGCCTGACCCTATATCAGCTAACATTGCCTATCGGTCGAGGAAGGCGATGTCTAGGCATACGTAACACATGTCATAACCATCTCAGTCGATGTAATTTCACAGTTTCGTCTATTGATTTCCCCTCCTTACCTAGCACTCGACCGATGCCTAACCTCAATATTGCTCACCTTATTATACCACTTCACGCGGGAGATAGAACGCAGACACCTATGATCAAGACAGCTAATCTTTTCATGTTTTCTGCTCTCAATGGCCAGGTTTCACAGCCATAAAGGAGGACGGATCAGACTGATGAGCAGTACACACGCCCTTTGGTCGATAGGTTCAGGAGTGCATCGGTCAGATGTGGTTAACAAGCACTTTACCTCTGAACCACCGACGCAAAGTGCTATCCAATAGACCACTTAGTCACGAATATAGGATAGCACATGTACTCCATGGGGTTCAAATCCCAAACCTCCCGGTTACAAGGTGAGCTCTTAAAGCATTTAGTCACTTTCAATGAAAGCCACTAGTAGTAGAGAGTGGAGCTTTTTATACTAGATATAACATTACAAGTTGATTGTGACATAATAAAGAAGGTATGATGACACGAGTTGACGAAGTTGCCTGCATTTCTAGTGAGAAATCTTGAATAGTGGGGTCCATCGGACTCCGCATGAAAACAAATAGTCGCTAATGACACTGACTGGTGACTGCACTAAAATCGTCAACCGACAGAAGTTGGAATACATGGACTAAGTGGATGAATGATCTGCGACCTCTCCTTTTAACAACCATAAGGTCGTGGGTTCGAACCCCAGTTGGCCTGACATGCTGCTGAAGACTCCGCCAAACGACTGGGACGAAGCAACTTGCTGACCAGTATTTTCTGATAGTTATTCAATGCTCCCCTAAATGACATCAATCTGTGACGATAAAACTTGAAACAAATCAAATTCTTACAATCTAACTCCCTGAGAAACAAGAAAAAACCTCCTCAGAGAAGTCACCCAAAAACCTCCCATGAATTCTTTAAATTCAGTATCCGAAACATGCATTTATTTCTCTTAATAGTTTTTCTAACTAGTAGTTTTTCCAACTTACTTTCAGTTTAAATAATAGGTGTGTGTTTATGTATGTGCATTCACACACCCACGGACCCACGCATTACACGCATTGTGAAAAAAAACTAATCAATATCTATTTTTAAAAGAACAGTCACGTGGTCAATTATTCAATCGATAAGCATCATGATAAATGTGATTTTAAATCGATTTTAGATGGGTAGGTAGGTAGGTAGGTAAGTCATTTTAAATTGTATGAATTAGATAGAACTGTCTGGCTATTATTGTTATTATGACTATTGTTTTGTTTTTGAAATGGTTGACACTGAAAAATCATTGAATACCAGTTAAAATCACTAAAAGCCTTTCTATAAAAGGGGCTGTTTCACATTTTTATCAACAGTTGTGTGTCTTTTTCGCGCGATAATGAAAATTAGGTCGCCTATTGGCAAACTACAAGCAGCAACAAATCAGAAAATAATCGATCGCCCCACCTCCCTCCAACAAATATGTAGAAGAAAAATCAGGATGAATTAGACCTGGATGCACGCTGAAGAAGAGAACGTTAAGAGTGAGACATCACACGCCGGACAAACTTTCGAAGAGGACCTGGATACGAAACGACGAGTTGGGCATGGAAAAGATCGTGTGTAGAGGAAGTCAAAAGATCATATCTCTGCAAACCAACACTTGCTAATTAATCTGATGCTCGTAAATGGTTGGAAGCGATCGGCCCCACAGGAAGCCTTGCCTAGACCTAGGTTTCGTACTAGTTGGCACTCATCAGCCAGCAAGGCGTATCTGCGACCTTGGAGGAACTGACGTTCCTTCTGAGATTCGAACCTGTACCAATCAGAGACGTTAGCACTGAGCCGTTCGGACTCACTGGCGACTGGCTCTATAGAAGAAGTTATCTGCAGTTCTCGTGAGAAGTGGTAATCAGAAGGGTCCAACAGGTGTTTACAGGAAACCCACGCACATTCATACAGATATTTGGATTTCCGATCATCCCATCCTATGTCAGTAACAATAGGATTGGTGAAATGTTGAAATGACAGAGCACATAAACTAAGTAGTACTAATGAAAATCTCAGATAGGAAATGAGGCATATAAGAGAAACTTAATAATTACCCTGATAAATTAGTCAGGAAATATGTAAGGAAACGTAAAAGTAAAATAAATAATGATAGTAGTGATAGTGATAATAATAATAATAATAATGATAACAATGATAATGATAATAATAGTGATAATAATAATAATAATATTAATGACGACACCAACAATAAGGAATCTAAATCATCAGTAGTAATTCCATACAAGGAAGGAACCTCGGAGACCTCACGCCGGAGAATTCTTAACAAAGCAGGAATAAAAGTGGCTGGCATTCAAACCCACAAACTCAATTCGAAACAAGCTTCGTCGGTTAAAGGATCCTGTAGAGCCCTTAAAACAAAACAATTTATTTTATCTAATACCCTGCTGTAATGATTGTCAGGTCAAATGCATAGGTCAGAGTAGCAGAACAGAGGCAGTTAGACTAGCTCAACACAAAAATTTAGCAAAATCTAGATTGGTTGACCAGAATAAGATAAGAAATCTAGAGAATAGTTCAGCTATAGCACTCACTACATGCAGTTACACACAGCCATACAATAGGCTGGATGGGATAGGATGACAGTTTTGAAATCTAATGTCACAGGGTGGCGGGAGAGATTGATAACAGAAGCTTTTTTTATCGAATCAACTGCAAACACGTGTAATAGTAATGAGTCAACTCCTTAATAAAAAAGTTCGTCGCCAAGTTTTTTGTCTTCTCCTGTTTCACTACTATGACTGAACATTAGAAAAACCTCATTAACCTAATTGAGATATCTGTAACTAGAGCTGATATGAGAAGCAAGGCTGAATATTTCAAGTCCAAATAAAATTCAACAACGGAAGGTTTAAAAACCTTAATAAGCATAAAAAAATATTAGAAAACCAACCAAACAGAAAAGAACGATTCATCCACTCATCATTCAATCAGTTAATCAATAACTTCTATTGATCGATGCCGAAAAAAATGGGGAATGAAACAACTGTTTAAATATATATACACGCACATAAGTATTACAATGGTTCTTTTTTTTCAATTAACGTCAATGTTATCAGAAATAATCCAGGTAATAAAATTATTCAAATAATCAATAAAAACAAACTTCAGATTGATGATTTAAATTTTAAAGATTAGTATTGATATTACTTTTACATAAAACAAAACATGTTTAAACATGTAGAGAATTAATCAATTAGTTGATCGATCGATCAGTCAATCAATCAATCGACTTCAGTTGACTTCTTTCAAAATAAATAAATGAACTGACACGCAAATAGGCACACACACAGGTAGAACAGAGACGAAGAGAAACACAGCTAATGTGGAATAGAATGTTTATAGATATAGTTGACAAAGATCATAAAATAATGATTTTAGTGAATATGATACTACTGAAATTATTTTTTAAAGTAGTATGCAACGATAAATTGTTATTATTTTCAAGTGCTGATTTCACAGGGATTTTATCGATTTTGATTTTTTATCATGAATTTACATCAGTTAAGAGACCACTGTGTGCTGAACAGCTGTTTCTTCCTCCACATTTCGACCTCTTCAGCAGTTAAGCGTTAATGAAGCCACTCTTACAGGCGCAGAATCTACTTCTACCCTCAGGTTATAGAGGCGAATTCGTCAACCATTCAGTCACTGGGAAGGGTTTTCTAATTCCTGAATATTCACGATATAAGGACCATTGTACTGGGGTCCCAGTGGTAGAATGGCCTATAAGCTCGCTTTTTAACCAGAAGGTTGTGGGTTCGAACAAATCCCGGTGGGTGAGGCTTACTGCTGATCATTTCATCCAAACTAAGGACGAAGCAGCTGATTGTCCAGTACTCCCTTCATGGTTTTCCAATGGTTATCTAAGTGATAACAGCTCGTGCTCAAATCTTTCAGCGACTGAATCCCTGACAAATGACACCTGAAAATCACCACCATATTGAGAATGGCTCATAAGTGCTGAACACACAGTGTCTATAGGTATTCCGTCAGCCTTCGCTGTCTCTGTAATGAAGATCAGATGGCAAACCAGAAAGTCTTAGGAACATGGAACTCTATGACACACCACAGAGAGCCTACTGTCCACCCAAAGCACAAACCGAAGGAAATGGAGATGCATTGGACACACGCTGAGGACCATCGAGTGGCCTAGCGCGCCAGACCAGCCCTCAAGTAGAAGCTGAATGGGTAGCGAGCGACAAGTTGGGAAGGATGAGATGACATAAGATGACAGCCCATGGACAACTGTGAAGCCAGCTGAAGTGGACTCTGGAGAACAGGAGGTGAAATCGAGGTGTGCTTTTATGAAGCCTTATATTCCCCTCAGGACATAAATGTTTTCTATACACACAGTGTCAATAAGTATCCCTTCGAATTCTTAAAATAAGTACGAGCTACAATAATAAAGCAGTCACAATGAAAATAGTGATAATAATAATAATGTTATTAGTGAAATGAAACATCTGTTAATTCTGTTATTGTTGTCATTGTTATTATTAATGACTCTGATAGGATGGTAATTCCTTTTAGAAAAGAAAAACACAACAAAAACAAACAAATAATATTTTTATTTCCCTTGTGAATTGAAGCTGTATCTTCCCCTCCCACCCCTGTCTTTCACCCTTCACCTCCCCCGCCTTCTTTCTGTGTTTGTCTCTGTCACTTTCTCGCCATCATCATCATCGTCATCTGTCTATAACGTAATTACTACCGGAAGTCATTACACAATTGAATTATCGATTAGAATATAATCAATACATGGTTATTTATAGATCTAACATGTTCTAATATCCATGAAAATGATATCATTGATTTCCCGCCATAAAATGTTAGAATGCTATTCAGGAAGGATATATTATCATTATTGTTCCCTTGGGTTCCTAGTGGAACATAGGACTTCAACTGCATGTCTCCAATTGCTTCTGTCTTCTGCTGTACTTTTCACTTGCATCCATGTTAGTCCATACTGTTTCAACTCCTCTTCACACGATCTCCTCCATGTCACCCTTGCACTGACGTCCCATTCGCCGCTTCCCTCTCGGGTTCCACTCGAGCTATGGCCTGACACGCAATGTCACCCAGCGGTCTCCTCAGCGAGTGTTCAATCCATCTCCACTTCATTCTCCTGCATATTTGTTGGGTGATTGGTTCTTGTTTTGTTTCTTCCCATAGTTTCTTGTTTGTGATTCTTTCCGGCGGCCATCTGATCTTCAGTATGCAGCGAAGACAGTTGTTGTTGATAAAGGTCTGCAACAGGCTGTTGGAAATATTCTTTGTGACCCGTCAAGTTTCTGATCCATCCGTATTGAAGAACTGACTGACTTGACGTTTGTATTGAAAATCCGAATTTTGTTGTTGAGTGATGCTGAGTGACGAAGATTTCCAGATTGGTTTCAGGTTGATGAAAGTGTTTCTCGCCTTCCCGAAACAACGTATTATTGGGAGCCATTGTGAAGGGGTGATACTCATGTAACCCTGTATAGCTGTTTGGATACCTTCAAGGGTTAATTTGTAAGGATTTGATTGGTTTTCCGCATTTGACCATGGATTAGTATCAATTAGAGAAACATTGAAAACCAGCCAGGGAGTACTGGACGCCTGTTTCCTCGGTCCTAGTTTGGGAATCATCGGCAGTATACTTCTACAGCATGGGTTCGAACCCAGGACCTTCCAGTTATAAGGTAGGCTTGTATACCATTCAGCCACTGGGACCCGACTCCTCAATGGCCATCCAGTCTATGATTACTAACTTCTACCAATTCGTGGTTTTTAGCGCGGTAGGTCCTGGGTTCAGTGGGTGCGCACTGCCGATGATTCCCAAACTATTGGGATGAAACAGCCGTCTTTCCAGTACTCCCTGGCTGGTTTCCTATGGTCCTCTAAATGACACCAATCCGTGGTCTTCGTGAACTAAAATCAGCTTGAGAGAGAGAGACAGAGATCACTGAATATCAGTGTGAGTACCGGATAGCTGTTTCATCCTTGTCTTTCAGGAATCTTCATTAGTGTACACCTTCATGAACTGACCGGAATCTTCATGCTACAAGAGTAAGCCTGTTAACCATATAGACACATAAGGTGGGATTCAATGATCTGTGAATTCTAACCTTGCCATCTTGTAATATTATAGCCCTACTCTCAGCTAGGATTGTGGTGAGGGCTGGTTGCTAGCCGAAATTGGTAGGTAGTCATTTACGTCAATGTGTACGTCCCCAATATTGGTCATAAGAAAAATAAGAACAAAGACTGACTCAACAACCAATCACAGCAGACTTTGCTTGGGCGGATACAATTTGCAGATAGATAATCTGAACTTGAATAAACGGCCACAGAGAGATGAAAGATTAAGGTTCATCGAGAAACAACCAATCAGAAGACTGTGTATGATTGCTTACAATAATCTATAATAATTTACATGCAAATATATAAATATGTGTTGATTTCCTTAATAAACGATCTGTTGCCTGGCCCTTGTCCTCTGTTGTTACAGGATGTCTTCAGGAAGCATCCACTTCATCTTCATATTTGGTCGACCCCATTGTTGATGATTACTCACTACAGCTTAAGGACATCCATCCAGTCAGTGACCATCAGTAAGCTGGAGATTGTATATTTAGACTATGGGATTTATAATATTATTATTAATTTATATGATTGTTTGCCTGAGTCTGTGGTTCAGTGGTAGAACGCTCGCCAACCACGCATACGGGCTGGGATTCGAATCCCGGTCAACTCATTCCTAAACCTCGCTAAGCCAGTAGTGAGTAAGTTTTGTAAAGACAGAAGGTTAGGCATGAGGCTAGCAAATCCATCGCGTAAAAATAAAAAAATAACAAGACGAGAACGGGATGGAACACTGAAAACGTATATCCACAGAAAGTCGACGTGGAACGGACAGCTTACTAACTTTCACAGTTGGGTACCTCTGCACACCAAACGAAACCTGATCCGTTTACTCAGCTACAGAGTCCGCAGAATTTGCACCCCGAACACAATAGAAGATGAACTGGACAATCTCAAGAGAATCCTCGTCGAGAATTGTTATCCAGAACGATTTATTGCAAAATCTATGAATCCTAGACCACAAAAGCCGCCCATGCTTAGCGTCCCGAAAAAACTACTCTACATGAACCTTCAATTCAATGGAGATATATCTGCGGAAACACTAAAAAATCGACTGTCGCGCTCACTTAAGAAGACCTTCTTCACAGCTGAACTACGACTAACCTTCTCCACAAAACCTATGATTCATGTGAACGTGAAGGATAAGCTACCACTGCTGGCCTCATCAATGTGTATTTATCAATTCACCTGCTCGTGTGGAGCCAGGTATGTTGGCCGTACCCAGCGTTCGCTTTCCAAACGTATCACCGAACACTTACCAACATGGTTTTACAAAGGAGAAAAACGATGCCCCCTCAGCTCCATCTTAGAACATCTGATAGAATCCGGACACCAAGCTACACCGCAAACAAACTTCAAAGTCGTCTACAGAGTAAGAAGTAGTCTTCCTAAAGGTGTACGAATCAGACTTCTTCAAACTGCAGAAGCAATGGCGATTCACTTGCTAAGTCCTGAACTCTGCATACAGAAGAAGTTCGTTCAATCACTACACTTGCAATGGACGTAATCTATCTTATTACCCGACAAGTAAATTCTACCTAATCTTTTTTTTCTGTCTCTTCATTAGTATTATTTTGTCTTCTCAATTGTAATATTTTACATTTTCAACTTTCTTGTTCTCTACCCCCACCCGATTTAATTTCTACACCTCACTACCACTGTTACTGACTTGAACAATGCTCAATTTCTAATCATTTATGTTACGTCATCCAACTTATTTGCTCAATTTCAGTTCTAATTTAAATGGCATTATTCTCTACCCCACCTCTACTTATCCTCTACATGTTATTACCTCTGTTGTTACCCTGATCTAAGTTGAAACATTTTAGTCAATTATATTACGTTATCTAACTTACTAACTCAGTCTCACTTTAGTTGCTGTCTAGTTAACTTTGTTTCTATAATAGATCATTCTTGTATTAACTAATCAATTATCTAAACTTGACAAACCTCATGTACACACACACACACAAATAATTATATATAAATGCAATTGTACAGCTATGTGAATGAATTCGCCGGCCAAAAGAGTCTCTTCGCTGAACGTCGTCTCTTTTCATATGATTCAATGTGGATTCTCAAACAAAAATAAAACAACCGCTCCTGAAATTTCAGATCTCTAGCTTGAAGCCCAATGTTCCCAGTGAGAACTTTAAGGAATAAGATAATAAAAATAGTAATATTTGTTCCCCTGGGTCGGTGAGTGTTTTTATCCAAAAAAAAAACAGTCAAAGAACATTATCCCACTGAGCTACAAAAAGGTAACTAACAGTAGATGAATAAGAAGTGCTTTAATTGAACATATATAATTGAACACTGGTCATTCAATAATGTGTAAGGAGAATTCATTCAAAGTCATCTACAAAGTCACAAGAAGCCTCTTGTTGAAAACGGTAACCTTCCGTAAACACTTTGCATTGACGAGGAGGCCTTAACAATTTGGATGGAAACCTCTGATTTGTGTACACAGAAGAAACTTCTCCACTCTATCCTTTGACCTAGGGTATAATTCCCTGTTCTACTACTACTTAGTTACCAATAGGATTTGTGAATTTTTTTCTTAACCATCTCTTTATTTACTCTTTCTACCTATTAATGAAATTTACTTTGGACACTCGTCTTCATGCTCTTTCATTAAACAACCATGGTTAGAGCTTACTAATCTTCACCCTCCCTCCAAGCTTTGATTTGATTAGTTGTCACAACTTTTTGAAATATTTCGATTTTTTAAGTTTGGCCACGGATTCGTATCAGTTAGAGAACCATTGAAAAGCAGACAGGGAGTACTGGACAGTTGTTTCGTCAGCCTGGTTTGGGAATCATCGGCATAGGGGTTTGAACCTAGGACCTCCCGGTTACAAGGCAAGCTCGTTGACGACCATTCAGCCACCACTGGGACCCGATTCAGTCCATGAATTATAACTTTTACCAATTCGTGGGCAACGAGAAGATAGGGATATCCTGGACCAACGTGAAGAACCTAGAAGATCTGGATTTCGCGCGTAGATGATTTATGTTTGATGTCACACAAGATCGAAGACTTACAAGCGAAAACCGACAAACTGGTCGAAGAAGCAGCCAGAGAAGACAGGACTGCAGGTGAACATAGCCAAGACGGAGGTTATGAAAATAACCAACCAACCAACAACAACAACAACAGCAACATCCAGCGCTAATCACCATCAACGGGAGGGATTTGAAAGAGCTCACTTCATTCACTTATCTAGGGAGGGAGCATTGTCTCAACTACAGGAGGAACGGACGAGGATGTCAAATCGAGAATCGGGAAGGCGAGAAACACATTCATCAACCTGAAACCAATCTGGAAATCTTCGTCACTCCTCACCATCAACAACAAAATGATTCGGATTTCCAATACAAACGTCAAGTCAGTCAGTTCTTCTATACGGATCAGAAACTTGGCCAGTGTGTCACAAAGAATATTTCCAACAGCCTGTTGAAGACCTTTATCAACAACTGTCTTCCCTCTATACTGAAGATCAGATGGCTGGAAAGAATCACCAACAAGAAACTATGGGAACAAACAAACAAAACAAGAACCAATCGCTCAACAAATATTTAGGAGGAAGTGGAGATGGATTGGACACTTGCTGAGGAGGCCGCCAAGTGACATCGCGCGTCAGGCCAACGCTCCAGTGAAACCCGAAAGGGAAGCGGCGAGTAGTGGGACGTCCAATGGTGACATGGAGGAGATCGTGTGAAGAAGAGTTGAAAGAGTATGGACTAACATGGATGCAAGTGAAAAGTACAGCAGAAGACAGAAGCAAGTGGAGACGTGTAGTTGAAGCCCTATGTTCCACTAGGAACCCAAGGGAACAATAATAATAATACCGACCAATGTCATCGTTGGGACGTTCATCCTCACTTACACATGACTGTATGGAGGTCACTGGTCACGAACCCCGGCGGTGGGTGTGTCCTGCCAAGGATTCCCAAACTAGGACTGAGAGAACAGCTGTCTAGTAGTCCCTGGCTGGTTTTCAATGCTTCTCTAACTGATATCAATCCATGGTCAAACTCGTATAAATGCAAATAAATAATTAAGGATCTTCGAAACTATTTCTTCGGATAAAAATCACTTTAAATTCTTGAATTAAATTTAAAAATAAGAAAAACCAAATTGAAATGAGAAAAGACGAAGGAAATCCATTCAAAACATTGAAACAAACAAGCACGCACAAACACACCGAGAAAGATTAAATGTGAAATGGCCAATGTACAATAGACACATTAAAATTTGGGCCGATAGATGGACAATGCAGGGGCAGGGGAGGGTTGACACCAGAGACAGAGGCAGAATGCAATGGATCTATTCTAGAATAAAGTTGTCTTGTATATCCATATCCCTAATTCTGAATTATTATTTTTCGATTATTTTTTTTTCAAAATGCATCTTATCGTTGTTTCAAATTTCAATTATTTATGTTCTGTCTGATTCTGTTCCCCTTTTCTCTCGCACCCCTCTACACACACATACACACGTGCACACAATTAATTGCAAAATATTCCTTTAAAAGAGCCCAACAGGAAATGTAACGCAATCCAACTTTGTCTTACCTATTGGTTGTGTGTTTGTGTGGCAGTGAACGTTCGCAGGAGCTATTTTTAAACACGTCTGTTTGCATTTTCTAAAATATTAGATATCGTTTTCTCCAGGTTCGATCACGGATCAATTATTTCATTTCGAAAACTGGTTTGGGAGTTCCTGGACAATCAGTTGTTTCATTCTGGTTTGAAGGGTCTCATCAACAGTAAGCACCTATGACCTCATCCCCTCAATAATTGGAACCACGACCTTCAGTTTACGGGATTAAGTGACATGTGACAGCATCCAATGGTCCAGATTACCAGTGAGAAGGTATTTCACTTCAACACTGGGTAGGGCGTGTTCAAATCTCAGAAGGGATATGAGTTCCTTGAAGATTGTAGATACGTCGTCCTGACTGTTGAATAACAAAATGCATGAAGTGTAGGTTCAAGTAGTCAAGGCTTCCTCTCCATTGCCTCCTACTACCTAATCATTTAATTTACTTCTTCATAGACGTATTTATTATTATTGTCCACTTGGGTTCCAAGTGAAACATGGGTCTTCAACAGCGCGTCTCCGCTTTGTTCTATTTTCAGGTGACTGTTTAGCCAGGTCCACAAGTGCCCATAGTTTCTCATGTCCTTCTCGTTCAACGATCTCCTCGCTCGGACCCCTAACTGGAATTTTCCCATTCGTGTTTCACTCGAGCTATGATGTGACGCGCGGCGTAACCCAACGGTTTCCTCAGAAAAAGACGAATCCATCGTCATTTTCATCTATATATTTACTGAGCAATCGGCTCTTCGTTGGTTTGCTCCCAGCCAGAGTTTCTTGTTGCTAATTCTTTCTGACCATCTGATCTTCAATATGGAGCCAGCCAGCAAAGGTGGCAGCTGTTGATAAAAGTCTTCAGCGGGCCTGTTGGAAATGCACTTTATGACGCGCACTGCTATTTTCTTAACATTTGTGTTGAAAATTCGAATCTTGCTGATTATACCGACTGAACGCAGAGGATTCGCAAACTGATTTCAGGGTGTTCAAGGTGTTTGTTGCCTTTCCGATTCTGGTTTTGACATCATCATCCGTGCTGTCGCCTGTAGTTGAAACAGAGCTGCCTAGATAAGTGAGGGAAGTAACCTTTTTGAAATTTTTTCCTGTTTACAGCGATTGGCACAGGTTCATCACCTCCATCTTTTCTATGTTCATCACTTTATGTCATGCCTTCGCTACCTAACTATTCTCCTGACTTGTTGGTTCTTACCTGTAAGTATTCTAGTTTGTGTGTGATATTATACATCTGTGAATTCCAGACCTTCTAGAGTCTTCCTATCAGTCCAGAGTATTACTGTCTTCTCGCTGCATACAATCTGACGAGAAATTCAGTCCAACACGATGAGGAATATCATCTGCAATAATGGGAAGCCTTGTCATACTCTTGTTTTCACCTCAAAGTCTTTTCTAAGTCTTCCATTGAGGATCACCTGACATCTGACATTTTCACATGGCTGTTGAAATGAATTTCCAATTTTCACTCTACACCCTTCAAGGAGGTGAAACTTCACGACAGAGATCCTTTAGGAAACAGGACTATTTCTAGATCACATAAAGTATATGGTGTACTTGAAACCATATTACACGAACCAAGCAAACAAACGAAAATTTGTCAATTTTCAAGTATTGATTTTTGTAGGGATTTTGTTTGATTCGTTACAGGATTTCATCATGAGCTGACACATCGGTTAGAGGACCATTGGAAATCCTGTAACTAATCAATCAAATCCCTAAAAACCAATACTTGAATATCAGTTAGATGTTCCCTAGCGACTGGCTCTATTCAGATAGGTAGTTACCTGGGCTTCTAGTTGGTAGTCGTGACCAGTAGGGTGCGGCAGGTCGACTTTGAGGATAAACACTCGCCGAAGACATTGGCTAGTGGTCACTCTATGCCGTGAATTAGCAGGAAATGGAATTCATGAAATGGCCATTGGATTGGAGTCCCAGTGGCTTAATGGTCTATAAGCCAGTTGGCCTTGTAGCCGGAAATTCCTGGGTTGGAACCCTGGCGATGAGTGCCTTCTGTGAAGAGTCCCAAACTAAGACGGAACATTTGACCGTCCAGTACTCCCCCGTTTTCTGGTGGTTCTCTAATCTGTGTCATCTCATGATGATATCCTCCAACCAGAAATGCATCACGCCAAATACTGATGGTTTCCCGGTATTATCATTTGGATACTAGTCACGTCAACTCTCGGTAGTGCTCACTAGCCAGCCAGCCAGCCGTATCGCAGTCATCAGTTGTGTATCTGGTTTGACTAAACTTAGAGAATTGAACGAGTTTAAATCATCCAAATTCTGTCTAGAATATCTTAAGTTTACACGACATATGAATACATATTTTGTACTTAGAAAAGCTTTACTTCTATACATTTCATCACATCTAACTATCCATTATCAAACTTTATTAACTTGTTCAGCCATCACTACACTACTAAAATGCATTTCAGTAGGCTACCACCATTATAACAAAACAGAACATGAATAAATTCTGGTACCAACATCTGAAGAGTACCTACAACAATTCAAATCAACAGTCCCGCATAGTTGTCACAAATTTATAAATACTAAACTAGACTGCCAATCTGTACTAACCAAGAAACACTATGAAGAGCGGAGAGTTGATTAATCATAAGGAGATTAGGCGCCAATGCTCATATCACCTTGATATGATTATGAGTGGCAATAAATTGTGCTCGAAACGTCATCAGTAAATATTGCCGAATAACACTGTGAGACTTTATCAAAATAAATTTTACCCATAATGGAATTACACTCTACAACAATGCACAAGTTTTATTCTTATATCAAGATGCTATGGAAACTAATCAATCAAGAACTTACTGACCAATAAATATGCAGAAAAAGAAATGAAGATGTTCAAGTATTGATTTTTGTGGGGATTTGATTGATTCGTTACAGGATCTCATCATCAGCTGAAATCGGTTAGAGGACCATTGAAAATCCTGTAACCAATTCATCGGATCCCTACAAACGAATACTTGAATATCAACGAGATGTTCACTAGCGACTGGCACTATTCACGTAGGTAGTTACCTGGGCTTCTAGTTGAAAGTTGTGACCAGTAGGGTACAGAAGGTCGGGTGCGAGGTCGAAATAAAAATAGTGGTGAAACTAATAATGACAACTTAAATAAGAAAAAATATAAGGCATCTGCAGTAGTTTTATCACATAAGAAGAGGACATCTGACCACCTACGTAGTAGAATTCCTAATAAAGCAGGAATTCGGATGTTGGCATTAAAGCGTACTAACTCAATCAGGTAGGACAAGCTCTGTAGGTTGAAGGACATGGCGGACCCAATTAGATAAAATAATATAATTTACAAAATACCTTTCAGTAACTATGAGTGTGATCAACTACGTAGGTCAGTGAGTCAGAGCAGTAGATTGGGGGCAGTCAGATTGTCAGAATATGAGAAATTCGTTAAGTGAAGAATGACTGCCCCCAAGAAGATAAGTAATTTAGAAAGGAGTTCAGCACTACATTGCACAGCATTCACTAACAGCTCACAGTTACACAATAGATACGTACAATACGATGCAATGCCTCAGGACGCATACCAGAAATATGGAAAATATTACTACCAATCAAATAAACAGATGAGAAATGTTGGGATTATATAAACGAAGTTGGAAAGTTGTGTGAGTAACTTAATATTGAGATTATGAGTAGTGATGAATTGTGCTCAAAACGTGGTCATCATCGACGTGGTAAATATTACTGTACAACAAACGCTGTGAAAGATAATCAAAATAAATTTTATCCATAATGGAATCTAACATTCATTCCACACACACACACACAGAAAGATACTCTGAAAGAGAATAAAACGTAGTGACTCACTTTGATTGTAACTATCCTTTTCATGGTATTCCGGCGTTTTGTGTTGTTGTTGTTGAGGGTGTTGTGGATAATTATGTTGATCAGAGTACTCTTTATTCCATGTATGATCAGTATTCGGATCGACTGTAGGTGGAGATACATTTACCTAAACAGAGAAGAAGCAGAAGAGGGAAATCTCATAAATTTAAGTTCTGAAATAAAAGATAACATAATCTATATTATAAAAGATGCTCTCCACTGACTACTGGTTACAAGACGGAGTTATATATATGGAGTTCTAGTGAGAAGTCGTGACCAGTGAGATTCATCCAGTCAAGTGTGTGAGGATGGATGTTCCACCGATGACATTGGCTGATGGTAGCGCTAAGTGCACCACGAATTGGTAGAAGCTAGAATTCATGGACTGGCCACTGAATAGGATTCCAGTGGCTGAATAATATACGAGCTTGTTTTGTAACGGTAGGTCCTGGGTTCTAACCCTAGCACTGTTTGCGTACTGCCGATGATTTCCAAACTAGGATGAAACAGCCGTCTGTCCAGTAATCCCTGTAGCTGGTTTTCAGTGGTTCTCTGACTGATATCAACCCGTGATCGATTGGTCAAAAGATAAATCAGCAGTACACATCCACGACTCCACCATCATTTATCGGACCTGGGACCTTCAGGTTTTGACATCCTACTGACACTTTGGCAGGAATTTCAATAACTCAAAACGTCTAACAGCCAAACTAAACATCGGATATCAAAGGTAAATGGTCAAAAATATGAACGGATACTCATTTAATTATGAGTGCTCATCACTGGATTTCATTCAGTTTGATTATAAACTTCATGTAAATGAATGATAACATCAATAACAGGGAGAGAATAAATGGGAATCGAGGGTTTGAGAAAACCGGTTCTCTTAAGATCACCAAGGTTGTGTCTTGTTACTACTTGGATGCTTGCCCCCGTGCAGGGATATAGCTCAGTGATAGATCTCTCAATTCACACGCAAAAGGTGCTCGGTTCAATCATCGACACGGTGGTACTTCTCTGTATCAGTGGTTCAATTGAAAATGCTCGTCGATCAAGTACATGGTCAGGGTTGGAATCGCAACCGGCACACACACACTCCTAAACGTCGCCTATCTGTCTGTTTTCAACATAGAACTTTTCACATATGTGCGCCAGTTCAAGTCGCCACACTCCCTTCATGTTGAGCACACAAAGTAAGAGAAGAAAGTAGGAGAAATGCATATTAGGGACAGTAAACAGAGGTGTGAGACAAAGGAATAGTAATAACGAAGAACAAAACAGTTTAATTGGAAATCATGAGTCACAAGGAGTGGATGCATCTGCACCAGCCAGCCACTGAGAACGATTTTGAGCCATGTCACCAATTGTTTCCAGCCTTCATTGGTTTTTACCGTACCGAGGACCCCAACCACTCAGGAAGTCTACACCTTCCTACGTAGCTAGCTTAAACTAACTGTTATGGATTTCATTGACTGGTGCCATGTTTCAGTTTGACCGCCACTAGCTGTTTTCCAGCCTGACCCTATATCAGCTAACATTGCCCGTCGAGGAGTTAGTGGATGGCTAGCATGCTCAACACATGTCCTAACCATCTCAGTCGATGTAATTTCACAGCCTCGTCGACTGATTTTCTCTCCTTACCTAGCACTCGATCGAAGCCTAAGCTCAATATTGCTCACCTTATTATACCACTTCACACGGGAGATAGAACGCAGACACCTATGATCAAAGACAGCTAATCTTTTCGTGTCTTTAAACGTCGCCTAGTTTAATGGCGTATAATAATAAGCCGGGAAATAATGAGAGGCTTGCCATCTTATCCTACTCCGTAAGGAATATAACACGGCTACCGCTAATGAAACTTTAAAACTTGTAGAATCAGAAAGAAATAACGGAAGAACGTTTTCTTGCCTCCTTAATCAGTGTTTTCAAATTCGACAATAAACAAATTTTTTTTAAACTGTATATTTTTAGCCTACACAAATGTTTTTATTTTCAAAAACGCTGAAACAAATTAAGTAGTCAACGATGGAATTTCGGAAATTTCCATTTTTTCAACAAAAAAAGAACAAAGTTTATTTGAAATATATTTATTTACAGAGCGTGAAATTCTTATCTGAACTAGTTGTGTGGCGACAAGCCTAAAAGTTTTCGGGATTCAGAAGGGGAATTCCATTGTTCTTTTATTTGTTTGTTTGTGTGTGTTTGTGTGTTATTATCCGGTAGCAATGCTCTAAACTGTCGCCAATTCACTTCCATTAGCCTGTCCTAAAATTATCCCGAAACACGTTTTAAATTTTCTAAATGTTATGCGCGTATTTTGATTGTTAATTTTGATTCCTTTTGTGCTACGAGTGGGACATAAGGCTTCAAGCTCGACCTTTGAAGTTTTAGCAGTAGAGGCGGTGTTTTCTGCTTTCTGGGTGGGGGCTGCTGGCTTCACGTCTAACCTTCCGGTTTTTCCGCGCTTAATGTTAGCTAGTAAATTGGGTGAAGTTTGGGAGAGCAGTGGTCAGGAATTGAACTCCATCTCCGAGCGTAGCTGGTGAACATACTGTGGCGTGTGCAGCTGATAAGATTTATCAGTAGTATATGAAGAGATGTTCATCAGGACAAAAAGTATCCAGGGGTGGAGAGGTAGATTTGATGTCAAAAGGAGGAGATGCTTCAGTATTGAAGCGAATCATGAAAGACACAAAAAGATGGTTAGAAGTAACATAACACGGTAGATCTGTGCAAATGACGATTTTAATTTTTGGTAGAGGTATATTAAACCACTGAGAGTATTTTGGGTTTTTTTCATCCTTTTCTCTTTGAGTGGAACATAATGCCTCCAGATTGAGCTTTGAGAAGGGCTGTTATCTACATGTCCAACGTTTCCTCCTTGTCAGGCTTACTGCCGGCTAAAAGAGCTTAAGGAGTTCATCGGCCGGACATTTACATAGCATAGCTTGTGCGAATATATATTAATCGGCAGAATGAAATTTTAGGCTAGATAAGTTGACAGTCCAACTAACGATTATGGTTGTAGAAGATAAGCTCCCCCTCTGGCCACCTCCATGTACTTCTATCAGTTCACTTGCTCCTCTTGTGGAACAAGGTACATTGGCCGTAGCCAGAGGATGCTTTCCACACGGATACGAGAACATATTCCAGCATGGTTTTACAAGCGAGGAAGGAAGTGTGTGAGAAGCTCTATTTTAGAACACCTGATCGACTCCTGTCGCTCAGGAGATCATCTACTGAATCCACGCTAACGTGCCGCGTTTTCTTCGTCATCGACAGTGGAGGCCTTGCAAATTCATGACTTTAAGCCAGACTTTTGTGTACAAAAGAAGTATGTACAATCCTTACTTAGGCATAGACATTTATTTATTTGGATGGAGGATTTCATCATGAGCTGACATCAGTTAGAGAAATACTGGAAAACCTGGGAGTACTGGACAGCTGTTTCGTCAGCCTAGTTTGGGAATCATAGGCAGTGCGCACTCACCGACAGGATTCGAACCTAGGACCTTCCGGTTACTAGGTGAGCCATTATGATCCGATTCAATGGTCCTTGAATTCTAACTTCTGCCAATTCAAGACATAGCGCGACCATTTCACAATGTCTTCTTCGATGAGTTACTGCCTTATCTTCAACCTGCTGTACCCTACTGATCACGGCTTCCCACTAGAATCCCAGGTCACTGCCTGAATAGGGCCAGTCGCTAGTGAACATCAGATGGCTCAATGGTCTACGAACTCGCCTTGTAACCAGCAGGTCCTGGGTTCGGACCCTGTCGGTGAGCGCGTACTGTCAATGATTCCCAAACTAGGATGAAACAGCTGTCCAGTACTCCTATGTTTTCCAGTGTTTCTCTAACTGATGTCAGCTCATGATGAAATCCTCCATCCAATCAAACAAAAAAGTCCCTACAAAACCAATACTTGAAATTTTATTTATTTATTTTGTTTATTTAGTTATTCTATGTACCTTCCCCTCATTACTACTACTGTTACTATTATTCTTCTCACTTTGAATTGTTTCCGCTTGTCCTACTTGTCATTCTAAATCTAAAATGATTTTTTATTTTTACAATATTGAATTATATCCTACCAAATTTCACACCATGTTATGTAACATTTTATATTCGTCTACTAATCTTATAATTATGTATCCCATTCCAAAATCTATACACCTTATGTATTATTCTACATATGACACTGATTGTTTTGCCACTTGACATTAAACTACGATTATAATCAAAAATATTTTAATTGCACTTCATACTACTATTATTTTATGTATTCACACCTTTGATTATGGTATGTGACACAGGTTACCTGGAGTAAAAACATTTCTGACGCGTCTAACGAGGACGGACTAGTGTATAGAGTGAAAGATTTTAGTCAGCGTCGATCAATTAAGCGCTGGATACATCATTAGAGTCAATCCTAGGCAACCATATAATATGGGGGTTAATTCTGTTCATGAGTTAACTTGAGATAGTGAACCGATGGAAAACCAACAGGTAATACGGGACATCTGTTTCGTCCTAGTTTGGAGAGACTCTTCAGTAATACCCGTCCACCAAAGTTTAATGCGGGAGCCTACGGTAACAAGGTAATCTCGGACACCATCCAGTCAATAGGACCTGATCCAATGGCTCACGAATTCCAACTCCTAGTGACTGGCTACAGGACGAAGTTCTAGTGATAAATCACGACTAGTGGGGTTCACCAGGTCGGGTGTGAAGATATATACTTACCGATAACACTGGATGCTGCTTACGCTATATATCGTGGATTCGCGCAAGTTAAAATTCACAGGCCATTCAGTCCTGTCAGCGGTCGTAACCTGAAGGCAGCCTACTCGTTCTCTAATGGTGGTGCCATGGAGAGTCTCAATGTAGTATAAAGAAGCCACCGCATACTACTTGGACTCCAAAGGTGCCCTAATTGATATTCCTGTAAGAGCAAAGTTGAAATTCCGTTCAGTAGAACTCATCTATTCCCCCTGACTACCTTTTTCCTAATTTACAAATGCATTTTGATCTCTTCATACAATGGTAAATGTAACCACAAGGTTTATAAAATTATATAAAGCACTCATATTACTTAAACATTACCTAGTAGCTTAAATTATTACATTGAATTTTATGACTTATAGGTTTCGTCAGGGTTGACGTCAAAAAATGAAACACAGAATCACGTTATCAAATTATGGATGTGATATTTGCACAACACTAAGACATGAACATTTTTTCTTCCACATTAAAGGAACCATAGTCATCAGGTCTATAATAAAACTCTAGTAAAGTGAAATTAATTCGTCTTTAGGTTAAATTTTTTGTTTCCTCCTTGATTACCGATTATGTCGGAATGAAATGCTTGGTCTCTGTTGCTTACATGTCGACTCTTAGTACGGAGACTTCGATTAATGATTAGGAACTGATATAAGATTATTCTGGTTGTCGGTAACCAGCAGTAGAATCTAGAGTATGTGCATTTTGTCCTGTCTGAGACTCGTCAGCTGATAACCGTTGTGTTAGAGTAACTTATCACGGCCCTAGTGGCCTAGTATATAAGGCTTCTTAATTTTTGGTTTCATTAATCGTTAGTCACAGTCTCAGGGAGCAAGAATATTGTACACTGGGGATTTCAGGTGCATCCAGCACCCAATGCATTCCCCGGTATTCCACATATAGTCAGTATCAGCCAGGAAGATTAATTTAAAATGAACCTATATTCGAATCGAAATGATCAGGATATCAAACCCTATAGAAGTCTTGCTTTCTCTAATAAGGTCTAAGTCCTCAAAGACCAACAGACAGACACACGCACTCACACAAACACAGGCTGAAGTTAGTCACTTGAATGTCTAAAAAATACTCCTAAGAATCTACTTTAGTTTCTATATAATTCCGATTAAAAAATGAAGGCTATTAGATATATGAGAATTTGGATTAATTTCAATCAATGGATTTCAGCACGAACTAATCGATATCAGTTAGATAAATCATTGAAAAACCTAGAAGCACTGAACACCTGTTTCACTCTGTTTTGGGACTCCTCATCAGTACACACACACACATTACTGTTACAGGGATCCAGCCAAACACCTTCAGATTACTACGCAAGGCATTTGGATATTCAGCCATTTGCCCCGGAATTCAATGACCCATGCATTCTAACTCACGTCAATTCGTGATAAGCATCCGCTTCATCTTGACAAAAGATCGACCCCACTGATGGCGACTTCTTAGTACAATGTAAGGGCATTCATCTAGCGTAGCCTTCAATGACTTGGCGATTAATCCAACAGTTAGAATTTCAACAAAGCAATAAGAAGACGTGATTTGTCTGAATCGTGCAGCTGATATCATTATAATTGAGAATGTAAAGCCAGTATATCCATCTAAGCTCTTCGGGCCTACGAAAAATGATGTCAAGTAGCAGTATGTTTACTAATTTGAACGTAAGTGTGGACACACATACATCAGGAGGACTCATCGATATCTGCAAGTAAGAGCTGGCTTCAGAGCATATTCCTAAATGGCTCCATAAACAAATGGAATCTTCAGAACCCATTAATGGTAAGAACAGGAGACCTAACTCCTCTACTGCGAAACCTATTATAGAGACAGGACATAAAATTGATTTTTACACATCTTTTAAACCTATCTATAAAACGTGTTTGGAGGAGGTCGTATTCTAAAGTTTGTAGAAGCCTTAGCCGGCACATTTAGGAAGTTTGAATTACCTTAATGCACTTATCAAAAACAATTCGTCATCACACTAACTAAACTTTCCTTAGTAAAGTTTGTTTTGATAGCAGCCAGAGTAGATGTACTATTACCTCTGTTATTTGGTTGAGTGATCTTCATTGTTATTTCGACTTCCACTATGTCCTTTTAACTTGACCTAACTTGTCTATTTTCTCACCTCTTACCTCTTTATTAATTTCATATATTTTCTATAGTTTGGTTTGTAAGGATTAGTTATGTTTTAAGAGTTGATCACGGACTGATATCAGTTAGAGAACCATTGAAAACCAGGGAGTACTGGACAGCTGCTGTTTCATCCTAGTTTGGGAATCATCGGCAGTACGCACCCACTGGGATTCGAACCCAGGACCTTCCGGTTACAAGGCAAGCTCGTATACCATTCAGCCACTGGGACCCGATTCAATGGCTCATGAATTCTAACTTCTACCAATTCGTGATTTTAGCGCGACCCCAACTATTGTCGTTGGTGGAAATCCATCCACACGTGACTTCTAATTGGAAGGTCCTGGGTTCGAATCCCAGTGGGTGCGTACTGCCGATGATTCCCAAACTAGGATGAAACAGCAGCTGTCCAGTACTCCCTGGTTTTCAATGGTTCTCTAACTGATATCAGTCCGTGATCAACTCTTAAAACATAACTAATGCTTACAAACCAAACTATAGAAAATTATTCTGATGCTCGCTAGTGACTTGCTACAGGTTGGAGCTTCCTGCAGTTCTAGTGAGAAGTCGTGACCAGTGAGGTCCAATTAGAAGTCACGTGTGGATGGATTTCCACCAACGACAATAGTTGGGGTCGCGCTAAAATCACGAATTGGTAGAAGTTAGAATTCATGAGCCATTGAATCGGGTCCCAGTGGCTGAATGGTATACGAGCTTGCCTTGTAACCGGAAGGTCCTGGGTTCGAATCCCAGTGGGTGCGTACTGCCGATGATTCCCAAACTAGGATGAAACAGCAGCTGTCCAGTACTCCCTGGTTTTCAATGGTTCTCTAACTGATATCAGTCCGTGATCAACTCTTAAAATTTCATATATATTCCTATGACAAGTCCGTGGGTGATCAGATTGTTCGAAATAAGTGTCGCGCAAAAACAGTATTACACGATTCAGATAAATTACGTCTTCTTATTGATTTGTCTAAATTCATAAAGGGAACTAATAGTTTTAAGGTTAGAATTTCATTTAGGTTTTGTTTTCTGATTTGCATTTCATTCGTATTTAATTTTGGCTGGCTAAACTCGTTCCTAATAAGTGTCGTTAATTCTTATCATCAAACTATATGATGTCAACAGTCTTATCTCAGCCTCCTTAAGAAACCCATTGAAGTTAGAATTCACCAGTCGTTGGATTCCGGTCAAAGTGTCTAAATCTTCAACAAGCTTTGTCTTATAGCCTGAAGGTCCCTGATTTGACGCCCAGCAGGAAGCGGGTGATATTATGGGTGCCTACTGCTGAAGAATCTTAGACTAGGAAGAAACTTCTATCCAGTACTTCCTAATGGTTTTCAACCATCTGTCTCTCTCTCTCTCGCCTATTGATGTTGGATCATGACGGAAGCCGTGACAATTAGGGTACAGCAGGTTGAAGATGAGGCAGTAACTCATCGAAGAAGACATTGCGAAATGGTCGCGCTATGTCGTGAATTCGCAGAAGTTAGAATTCATGCACTGGTCATTGGATCGGCTTCCAATGGCTCAATGGACTACGAGCTCACTAGCTTTTTAACCAGAAGGTCCTGGGTTCGAACCCTGGAAGTGGGTGCGTACTGCTGATGATTCCCAGACTAGGACGAAGGAAGCAGCTGTCCAATACTCCCTGGTTGGTTCTCAATGGTTCTTTAACTGATGTCAGCTCATGATGAAATCCTCTATGCAATCAAACAAAATCCCTACAAAACCAATACTTGAAAATGTAATTGTATTTCTTTTGTGTGTTGTGTGTGAGTTGTAATAGACGGAAGGAAAGTGACTAGACAGGACAATAACAACAGGGACAAACAGCAGACAGGTAGATAGATAGTAGATAGATAGATAGACAGACAAACAGATTGAAACAATGGTGGGTCTTTGTAGATTATATTACTGGGGTTGAAGACTTATGCATTTATATACACATGTATGAGTGTTTGTGCGTGTGTGTGTCTATGTATTCACTTACACTATGCGTGGGTGGTATCTTTGCACTAAACTTATCCTTTTTTTTATGAAAAAAGGTATCTTACAAAAAATTGTATCCACTACATATTGGACATATTTGTCCTAATTTGATTTCAATGGTTTCAAGACAGTGCCATTTTTTTAAAAAATTATGTCACAAGATTTTCTATAAAAAAGGACAATTATACACGTGTATATATATGCATACGTTGAAACACCTCCTTCTCTATCTGCATGTGTGAATGTGTGTAGCATTGAAACTGTACTGCATGGTGCCAAAAAAGAAGAGAAAAAAACAACCACATTTTCACTTTAGCTAACAACTTTTTTTTTGAACGATAAACGATATTTTACTAAATTGTTACTTGTATTTGGCAGCGTAGATTATGATAGTTTCAAGGATAACGACGGATTAAGATTAGTTAGAGGGAGTACTGCACAATTAGCTATTTGATAGTGTGGAAAATTCCCATATTATGAATTAAAAGTCAATCTGAACGAATATCCAGAGAAGTTCATTAAAGCCAACAATAGTCGTTACAATAGTCGTAAACATGAACTGGCAACGGTGGAGAAAAAGCCTCTGTTTTTACGTCTCCAATTCAAGGGAGATACTCCTGTGGAGATTCTGTCGCAAAGTTTAATCAGGGTGATAAAGAGAACCTTCTACTCTGTACGTCTGTGTCTATCCTTCAGTAGCCGTCCAATGTTCACCCAGCAACTCAAAGATGTCATACCTAAGCTTAGCTCTTCTTCATGCTTATACCATTTCAACTGTTCCTGTGGTTCAAGTTATATAGGGCACATGATTAGGCAGGTTCGTCTACGGGTTCGAGAACATTTACCAGGTTGGTTCAGCAGGGGGGAAATTAATTGCTTAAAAAGCTCGATCCTGTCACACTTGGTCGATACTGGACATTATATCGATGTCAACACAGCTTCAGGTATATACCGAATTCCGAAGTCGTTATCACGTACAGTTCGCTTACGTCTTCTACACATAGCTGAAGCTGTTGCAATAAGATCGACTAAACTGGAACTTTGTATCCTAAAAGAACACGTCCAGACGCTGTTCCTACCGTGGCCAAACTTGGATTGATGATTCTTCTTCTCACCAAGAGTGCTCCTTCCCCTTAACCCTCTTGGTTTTTCTTTTCGTTTGCTTATTATTACAAATATTATTATTATTCGTCATAATTTATGCCCTTCATGCAAGCATTCTCTCAATACTATCGAATTTTTCGTTTATACTATCCGGACTTATTATTAGTGATATTAGCTCTTTTCTCAATATATGCCTCCACCTGTTTCATTTCATATATTCTTTATCTCATTATGAACCTCCCATTGCAGTCTTATTATCTCCTGTTTAACACAGACCCCTTTGTACTAGCCACTCACTCACCTGACACCTTTTATAACCTTGACCTGACTTGTCAAGTGTTTCCTACCCCACACTCTACAAATCTATTATGACTAATCACCACCATTGTCTCCCATTTTACAATATTTCGTAATCGATTTCAGCCAACTAGCACGTTTGTCACACAAATACGACTATTTATTTTGACACCCCATAACTAATCTGTTATTCTACGTTAAAAATGTATCTGCCGCATAACTGGCCTTTATTGTAACGACAACAAATATTATATTTATTTTATAATTGTAAGAACCTGAAGAGAAGGATGCATTGAAAAGAATATTCTTCGTTCAGACTAACTTTTAATTAGCTATTTCGTCCTAATTTTGGACGAGGTTATCTGGTTGAAGATTTAGCTATTTGGATAGCATTTAACAGCTAGTCCATCGATTCTAATTTCTGCTAATTCGCTATATACAGCGCCACCACTAGTCAGTGTCATCAGAGAGTATTTGTTTCCATGTCTAAATTGGTGATCGGATACGGAATGTACCATTGCAAATATGGACGGGATTCAGACTTAGAGGCATTCAGTCTTAATCCCTCAGATGGTAGCTTCGCACCATTGGCCTTTCGACCAGACACATTTACCAATTGTTTGAACCTGTGGTTCCTCTCGTACTAAACAGGATTGCCATAGCAACGGCCAGATTGTACTTCACTGATCAGTGTACTCATTAGTAGGGTAAAACTAACCTGTCTCATGACGGTCTAAACCCAGCTCACGTTCCCTATTAGTGGGTGAACAATCCAACGCTTGGTGAATTCTGATTCATAATGATAAAAAGAGCCGACATCGAAGGATCAAACGGCGACGTCCCTATGAACGCTTGGCCGCCACAAGTCAGTTATCCCTGTGGTAACTTTTCTGACACCTCTTGCTTCAAACTCTGAATATAATATTCAAAAGGATAGATAGGCCACGCTTTGACGGTCTGTGTTAGTACTGAAAATCAAAATCAAGTTAGCTTTTGACCTTTTACTCTACGCCAGGTTTCTGTCCTGACTGAGCTTACCATAGGACACCTGCGTTACCATTTGACAGATGTACCGCTCCAGTCAAACTCCCCGCCTGACATAGTCTTCAGAACGGGTCGAATATCACATCAAGACTCAAACACCGCAAATGGTGATCAACAGAACTCCAGGCGTCGTTGTCCTGTAGTCATTCACTAGTTCGCACTCGACTACAAAAAATGGTGTGCCACTTTGACCAGTATTAGGTATGTTAAATTCACCATAACATCCCGTAGCCAAATAGTTAGTTGAACTCTTACAGGCTCTACATACCGAGTTAGTGAAACACAGTATAAAAGATACTTTCGGGATTTGTTGAAAGGACAAAAGATTTAAATATGGACAACAAATTCATGATATGATTTGACGTATTCACCAATGTACCACTTATGGAAACAGTGGACTTTGTATACGAAGAACTCATAAGACGAAACATCGATGTCAATATCCCTATTTTATCTCATCTTGTGGATACAGAACGCAAGATTGATGTTAACCAGGCGGCTTTCAGGGTCATTACCGCATAATGACAAAACTTAATTTCGTCTTAAGAGTTCGATTATTGAATATTGCTGAGGCTGTTGGGATCCACATTAAGAAGACTAATTTATGCCATCTAGGTTTGAATGATCCTCAATTTTTGTAGAAATTTCCCTAATTTTAGTTGATATTCTATTTGCTACTAAATCTTTATTATTATTATTGTTAATATTATTATTATAATTTAAACATCTTTAATGAACTGTAATTCCATTTATCTTACTTTACAAATCGATATTATTTAAGAAACACTTATATTGTTATTGACTACTATTCTAGAGTATTCTATGTATTTAAACATGGTTATATAATTGTAGAGCCAGAAGAGGAGGAAATTATCGAAAAGGATGTTCTTTACTCAATTATTTTGTTTTTTATAGATAACTTTCAAATATTTGGTTGTAAGGATCTGATCAGTTTCAGTCGTGAATCGAATGGTTGAATGTTCAACGAGCTTGCCTGGTAACCTAAAGATTCTGGGTGCAAAGTACTGAGGAGTTTCAAGCGAGGACGAAACAGTTGTCCAGTAGTACTATCTGTTGGTTTTTCAATGTTTCTGTTACTTACGACAATCTATGATCATATTTGAAATAATACTTAGGGCAGAGTAATTAATCTTGCGTCGGAATTTCAGCCATTTTATATATTCATCAGTTGTATATGACGATCACTGGTGACTGTATTTTTTAAATGTTACATGGCACATTTATATGTATGAATGAGTTTTCGCGGCAATCTCAAAGAGGTTCCTTCTTAGCAAGCATCGTTTCAACGACAGGCAACAGCACGGATGAGGATGATAAAACCAGAATGAGAAAGACAAGGCCCCCCCTTCATCCCTCTGAAATCTGCTGAACTTAGCATAAAGAATACAATTCGGACAATCAAAATCAATGTGAAGTCAGCCCTTCTGCATGATTTAGAAACTTCGTGGGTCACGTGAAGCATTTCCAATAAGCTAGTGGAAACATTCATCAACAGAAGCCTTCACTGGCTCCATGCTGAAGATCATGTAGTCGGTCAGAAAAGTTTAACAACAAAAACCTCTAGGGATCAATCAACCGACAACCGATTGCCCAAAAAATGCACCAAAGATAGTGGAGATAGATCGGACAAACGTTACTTTGAGGAGACAATTCAGTGGTATGGCACGCCAGGCAAGTTTTCGGGAGGAATCAGAATGCAACTTGACGAGTTGTAGTTTTGTTCGATTGTAACAAGAAGAAGGTCGTGTGAGGGGGGACGAGAGCCTATCGGGAATCGCAGAGCTAGGTAAAGAGGACTGAAGAGGAGAGGATAAAAACGAGATTTGCTTCTGAAGCCCTATGTTCAACTGGGAACCTAAGCGAATAATAAAACACCTCACATAGTTTTTACGCTTAGATTCATACTACTCATGAGTAACTAAAAAGACTTCCACA